>SKCR01003499.1:0-181682 GCA_019454045.1 Zanthoxylum bungeanum
GATGAAGTTGTTGTTGTTCAATTTTCAAAAGAAAATCTATGATATACCAAATATCCAACATTTGGTATATGTCAATCAAGTCACCACCTTGAGTAATTTACAAGTCTTCACTAACTTCCATCATAATAAAGTGAACAAAGTGACAAGTGATGTGACTTGTGATGTGACATGTGGGTCCCACTTGATTCAAAATTTGAGTGGGCCCGCAACACATCCCGGGCTCGGGTTCGCTAATTCCGAATAAACGAATTTTCCATTGCGACTTAATTAAATCAAATTTAATTAAATAATTATGCCTAGCAAAATTACTATTCATGTCGCTAGCGAATTAATTCTAAATTTACTCGTTCGCCCGAATTAAAATCTAATTTTAATTCCGTTATGAAATCTAATTTCATTTAATATATCGAATATATTATTTTATCGATTAATTCCAAATTAATCGTTCTCTCTCTTCAAATAGTATTTTATCCTAGATAAAATCTCTCCGTAATTAATCATAGATTAATTATGTTCGAATCATACGTCATCGGTGAATCTTCGGGAAGCGACCCATGAGATCCTTGGATATATTGGTAGTAAATCCGGTCGTCGGACTATCCGAACACGTAAGTACCTCGTACTACGTTCTTACCGATTTACGAGACATGGTTGGCTTCTAGCAAAGCACTGTGCCTACCCAATTCTCCAGAAATATTTCTAAAGGAATATATAATCTATGTTAGGCGTAATATACGTAGTATTGCGTATTACGATCTAGTATCGGATGTCACATGCAAGGCCTGAGGCTGGAATAATGTCTGCCCCGTACGAAGCATATATCGGATCACAAGCAACTAGTCTCTTTAATCGGATAATCAAGACCTTGTCATATTATCCCGATGGTTGCAACCCATTAGAGTACCAGTTCTGTATCCCTGCGTGATCATCATCTCCATATGACTGAAGTGATACTTCCGTCTTGACATCACACCCAATACACTACGATTCTCAATATACCCAGAAGAGGCGTACACAAAACCTGTTAAAGTCCTGGACAACCAAAACCAAAGCGTATTGATTGTCGCAAGTACTAGCGATGCAAGTCTCAGGTTAAGACCAAATACACCTACCCTGATTCGGATTCCCATAGACACATAGTCATACTACCAATGAGATTCCGATGGGTCTATCCAGAGCGAAGCTGTTTCCGTACCATCGGTAAACACAACCTCCTATCACACTTGCATAAGTATCCAATACTTAAATATATGAGAACTATGCTGTTACGCTTCCATAACACGCACAAGTGCAATACTAGTCTATTCCGCATTATCGATGTCCAGTCTCGATAATACTACGACTAGGGATATTTAATGATTAAACCTTTATGGATTGAAATTGTCTCATATCTAATAATCCGGAACTAATCATAAGGACTTTTATCATTTATATATTTAAGTAATCAAATTACAAAATGATAAAATGCAATTTCCATTGTCACATAGTTAATTTGTACAAAAACCACAATGTCTTTTACAAATAGTGACGCTGTGGGTCATAATTGTCCACAATCTCCCACTTGGCCTATAGTCAGTCACTCAAGCATCTAACACCTAAACTATGTACATGTCGCTCAAACTTTTGCTGAGGAATAGCTTTCGTCAGCGGATCTGCAATGTTGTCCTCTGATGCGACCTTCTCGATCTTCACATCGACACGATGTATGATCTCACGAATCAGATGGAAACGTCGAAGAACATGCTTGGATCGTTGATGAGACCGCGGTTCCTTAGCCTGTGCTATAGCCCCGTTATTGTCACAATACAATGGAACGGGCTCAGCTGCTAACGAAACTACTCCTAATCGAATTAGGAATTTACGGATCCAAACTGCCTCTTTTGCTGCTTCAGCTGCAGCAATATACTCCACTTCTGTTGTTGAATCGGCAACATTCTCTTGCTTGGAAGATTTCCAACTTACTGCTTCGTTATTCAAATAAAATATGTACCTGGATTGCGACTTGCAGTCATCTTTATCGGTTTGGAAACTTACATCGGTATACCTAGTTACCTCAAGTTCTCCATCTCTATAGATTAAGAAAGCATCCTTAGTTCGTCTAAGATACTTAAGGATATTCTTAACCGCCATCCAGTGACCATCACCTGGATCGGCATGATATCGACTACACATGCTCAAAACATACGATACATCAGGTCGCGTACATATCATGACATAAATGATCGATCCGACTACCGAGGCGAACGGGATCCGACTCATGTTGTCTCTCTCATCTTGAGTTTTAGGACACATATCTTTAGATAGAGTGACGCCATGTGACACTGGAAACAGTCCCCTCTTGGACTGATCCATGTTGAATCTCTTCAACACTTTGTCAATGTACGTGCTCTGGGAGAGTCCAAACAGCTTTCTAGATCTATCCCGGTAGATCTTTATTCCCAGAATAAAGGAACCCGAACCGGCAAAGTCTCAATTTGATTTCTACTATTCAGATGCTGACGAGGATGAAGCTGAAATGTTTGTACCAACTGCATCAAAAATTGAAGATGGAATTCTGTATCCTCAAAATGAAGATCTTGGAGATTATATTGCAACAATGTTTGAGGAAGAACTACCAATCGAAGAGGATAAAAGCATACAGACAGAGACATCTTTACATCCTCCGGTTGAAGATCTTGGAGATTGTTTTGCAATGATGTTTGAAGAAGATCTACCCGAGCCAATCAATTCAACTGAATCAGAGGATGAAGACCTAATGTCAGACTCATCTTTTCATCCTCAGGTGGAGCATGAAGCAAAGCAAATGGAGGAGTAAATGACTGACCTTAATAAAGATCCAGAGCATTCAGGAGAAACATCGCTGTTTTGGGGAGTACAAATCAAAGATATCGCCCAGAAGCTTGACAGAATGGAACTTCCATTCCAAGTCAAGCACCATACAAGACCTCCTGATTTTCTTTCTTTCTTTGCAGGAACCACTGGAACAATAAGGAGCAAAAAGGTGGCACGAGCACTGAATGAGACAAAACCCTTTTTGCCTCTTTACCGTTGGAAGAGACCCTTCAAAAGCAACGCTCACGGGATTGTCTTTAATCGGAAATCCAAAACGACGCTGAAACCTTCTTGACATATGGATTACAGTCACGTCTGGCTGAAGACGTAAAATTTAGCGCTAGCAGGGAGGTAACCCATGCGATTTGTAATATTTTTTTTCATATTTTGTGTGAACTTTTTAATTTTGTGTGTTATTTTTGTAAAGAAAGGCATAAACGAAGCATTTTAAGACAGAAGGAATTGTGTTTGGCAATCAAAGATGAGAAACAATTCATTTGCGATGGCTGAGTAAGGAATGAAATCTTGAGCACATCCTAATGAATTTATACTACGCGAGTGGCGTATTGCGTACACAATTCCGTTGCCTTAATTATTGCTTTGATTTGCTTTTCTGTTGTAATTATCTTTATTTTCGTAGACAGGATCCAGACTTTTTGACCTTTCACGATTTCTTTTGTTGTTTAGCTAACAATCGTCCTTTGGAAGATATTAGTGCTATTATTACTCACCCTTTTTCAGGTACTATAAATTTAGCCTGTCATTGCACTTTTGAAGGCATCCAGAGTTGAGAAAGAAATACATAAAAAATGGAAGCCACTTCAAGAAGACGAGTTGAAAACATCTGTGTGTTTTGCGGTAGTACTGTTGGTGTTAAGCCACAATACGTAGAAGCAGCACATGAATTGGGTCGAGTCTTAGCAGCAAGGAATATGCACTTAATATATGGCGGAGGAAATCTTGGACTTATGGGGATCGTTTCAAAGGCTGTACAGGAAGGAAGCAGTCATGTTTTGGGAATCATTCCAAAACCCTTGGCAGAGGCAAATCTTATTGGATCATCAAACGGAGAGGAACTGATCGTGCCAGGTATGTCTGAACGACTGGTGGAAATGATTAACCGTTCTGATGCTTTTATTGCTTTGCCAGGTGGCTTGGGTACATTGGAGGAAATTTTTATAGTACTATCTTGGGCGAACCTGAATATACACCAGAAACCGCTTGGACTGCTCAACGTTGATGGATTTTATGATTTTCTTTGTGTGTTTCTTGATGATGCTCGGAGAAATGGGTTCGTGTCAAAACCTATGAAAGAACTCCTCTTTACTGCCAGAACTGCTCCAGATCTAATTGACCAACTCTTAGCATATGAACCACAAGTTGACCCTATCATTTCAAAGATAAAATGGTCCGATGATGATCGTGGTAAGAAGCGTCGAATAAATCTGGATCTTAACCTTTAATTTTCCTGTAGAATTTCAACTAATCAGGTACTATCTTCTAAACTCTTCTTCTACTGTTTAAGATATTGGGGACAATGTCTCATTTAGGTTTGGGGGTGAGGTATAGTTAATAGTACTTGTTTGTATTGTGTTTTTATTTTTAGTCCAAAATTTTTCGAAAAATACAAAAAAATTGGAAAATTTTCAAAAATTACAAAAATATTTTGCGTTTTTGTGTTTTGACTAAAAAGGTGAAATTGGTAAGAGATAGCTGAGTAAGGAGTTTCCACTCCTGAGACGTATTTCAAACCTATTTCGAAACAAGTTAAATTTTGTTTATTTCCTTTTAAATTATTTAATTTGTGAATTCTCCATAATACTGACTAAAATGGATCTTCATATGCTCAGTTGGCAGGTATTATCAACATGCATAGTAACATACAGACATGAGCTGTAATTGAAAAGTTTGTAATATTCCGTGCTCTAGTTTAATTGGAGGAAGCATCTCAAAAAGTGATGGAGTAAAAAAAAAAAAAAAATCTGACATCCGAGTTATTAAGTCTGTAAGGGTGTTTTAACACCTAGTGCCCTAAAGCCAACTGGTTTGGGAGTCACTGGCCCAAAGCTCGTTACATGGATCGAAGATGCTGCAAATATATATATATATCTGAAGTCTGGGTAATTAAGTCCGTAGGGGTGTCTTAACACCTGGTGCCCTAAAGCCAACTGGTTTGGGAGCCACCGACCCAAAGCTCGCTACATAGACGGAAGGTATTGTATATAAATAAAAAGTCAAAATTCAGAAAAATCAAAGAAAAAATCAGAAAAATCAGAAAAATTATTCCATTGCTACAAAAAGGTGTGAAATCTGATAGAACTTTAGGACAAAAATATTACTCTCTTATCAACTACACTTGTGACTGTTGTGGGCAAAAATGAATTGATTAATATTTTGTTAGCTCTGTATATGGAGAATGGTAAAAATAATCGGAGAATTTACTTATTCGGTAATTTAGAATGAAACAAAACAACTAGTAACTTGGAGTAGAAGTTTCACTTCATTAGTCACTAACTTCTCTTTTCTCTTGTCTTTTTGCTTTTGTGTGCATTAGTTTTAACTAACTTTTTACTTTTGTAAAAACGTTTGTTGGTATCGTTGCTGTAAGCCCTCATGAGACTACAACTCGTCCACTAGGGACACCTAGGGGTTTAAAGGCTTGTTGCATACGCTAAATGCAATCGTGATCCCTACGAAAGTGGCTTAGTTAATTTTGTTTCTTTTTGTTATTTTATTTTCTGTTTTGCTCGAGGACTAGCAAAATGTTAGGTTTGGGGGTGTGATGAGTGGTAATTACATCACTTATTCCCACTCATTTAGCCTAATGTTTTGTATTGTTTCTCGAGTTTTATGAACGTTTTGATGTGTTTTGTTGTTATTTTGCAGATAAATAAAGTTTGGAAAGCACTGGAGGCAATTTGGGGCAAAAACGGACAAAAATGCGTCAACTGGAATATTTTGGTCTTTGGTGCGTCGCGACGCTAAAGTCTTGCGCGTCGTGACTCCCAGCCTACGCCGGACCTACTAACGTGCGCCGTTTTACACGTGTAAAAATCTGAATGGTCAAAATTTGCTAAAGTGCGCCGATCATGCTAACGTGCGCCGTGCCACGTGTCACGTGTCACCATCACAACGGTTCTTCTAACGTGTGCTGGCCGCCACGTGTCAACATCCTATTCGACCAACCTAAGCGCGTGCCATATGTCCTCTTCCTATTGGACCGAATAATCGATGAATCAGAGCACGCCACGTGTCACCATTTTATTAGACCGAATTTCCACCCAATCACAAGCTGACACGTGGCAGGATTTCATTGGACCGCATCGCCAGCCAACCAGAGCGTGACACGTGGCTCAATTATTGCTTTCGACAGACGCGTGGTAAACTCGCGTGGACTCCGCGTGGACTGTTGCCTGCGTCGCGACGCTAGTGCATTTTCAGCGTCGCGACGCTGGACCAAAATATGCCTATAAAAGGAGGCCGCCAGATTCATTTTTCTTCATGCTTTCCTTGGAGAATTCTCTCTAATATTATATGAAGCATCTATTTTTGTATATATAATTATTATTTTAATTTATGTATTTTAATTTTCAGTAATAGTAGTTCTCTTCTTCTACATTTCTTTAATGTTTTGTAGTTAATTTTCTGCTGGGGATAAAGTGAAGCTTTTATTATTTTAATTTAGATTAATCTCCCTTAAATATAATATGGAAATTATAATTCAAAATATAAAAAATTACCGCCTTAATGGCTGGTTTTATTTATTTGACATAATGTGGCACCACCTATATGGTTGGTCTTTAGGTGACAGGTAATTACCACATATATGGCTGGTTTATGTTCAAATACTATTACCGCCTTTATGGCTGGTCGGACTTAATTTGACTTAATAAAGAATACCGCCTTATGGCTGGTCGGTAATATCATGTTTAATTTATGTATTATATTAAGGGAGATATCTAAATTATAAATAGTAAAAGTGGATCCCCAACCTCCAGCATTTTATTTTTATTCTAGGGAAGTGATGAAACACAATACACACACTTAATAATTGATTTTATTTTTATGGGTAGTTCTTTAGTTTGTTTATTGAGTCTTAAGCTTAATGCGTCTTGTTAACTGGCAATTAATAAGATTGATGAGGTAAATCTAAAATGAACTAGACATAGGGATTTTAGGTTTCAGCCTTAGATTCAATAATCCACGATCTTCCTTGAGGATAGATAACCCTTTAATAGATTTCCTTACAGGATAGGAATATACCTGTCGGGCGTGGGTAGCCATAATTGAAACTTAATCTTAATGAATCCAGGTAATTTGGTTGACATAGGAATATGGTTCAATTGGGTTATACTGGGTATTTGCGTCTGACCATCGGAAGAGGCTTTTGCATATTTTCGTGTTCCAGGTTAGCAAACTGAATTAGTACACATAAATAAGAGAATCAATTCATCCTTTTAACAGTATTGTGTGGAGTCACGACCCTAGATCTTTTGAGTCTGTTTATTTTATTTTCCTTAGTATTTTTCTTTTGTTTATTTTATTTTTATTAAGCAATTCCACATTCAACCAATCAAAGCAATCAATTCCCTTCTCCCTATAATTAGATACCTGTAAATAAATAGATTCAATAATTAATAACAACAGTAGGAATTAAGTCCTCGTGGGATCGATATTTTTATACTACTTGAACGATACGTGCGCTTGCGTTATACGCGTGTGTTTGCACCGGTCAAGGTGAGATCAGAAACCCATACCTCTCAGGTTGTTTTCTGACTCTCTCCGACCTACGCGGTTCTTGTGTATTCGAAGATTGTGGTACAGTTTCATCCCTGATGAACTGTTCATGTTCCGTTAAGGATTCTGTGCCAGGAATAGTTTCACTCCAATTTTCATCGAGTTATACTTTCCTCCCACTAACCACTGCATTTAGGAATTCCTTCTCAAGGAAAATCGCATGTAGAGCAACAAATACTTTGTTCTCTTGTGGGTGATAGAAGTAATATCCTTTGGTTTCCCTAGGATATGGTACAAATAGGCATTTATCCGATTTGGGTTCTAGTTTGGTACCTTCCAAACATTTGGCGTATGCCCAGCAACCCCAAATCTTCAGGAATGAGAAACCCGGTTTCTTTCCTGTCCATATCTCATACGGAGTCTGTTGAACAGACTTTGACGGAAATTTATTCAAAATAAGTATTGCACTGTTCAATGCATATCCCCAGAAGGAAATATGTAGCTCTGTGCGACTCATCATAGACCTTACCATGTCTAACAAAGTTCGGTTTCTCCGTTCGGACACACTGTTTAATTGCGGTGTTCCGGGAGGAGTCCACTGTGAAAGAATACCATATTATTTCAAGTAATCAAGAAACTCATTGCTTAAGTATCCGCCACCACGGTCCGACCGTAATGTCTTAATACTTTTGCCGGTCTGTTTTTCTACTTCGTGTCGAAACTCTTTGAATTTCTCAAAGGTTTCTGACTTGTGTCTCATAAGATACACATAACCATAACGCGATGCATCATCCGTAAAGGTTATGAATTATTCATATCCACCTCTAGCCTGGCTAGACATGGGCCCACATACGTCACTATGAACGAGGGCTAACAGTTCGGTGGCACGTATACCTTTACCGCTAAAAGGTGATTTAGGCATTTTGCCTAATAAATAAGATTCGCAGACGTCACATGAATTTGGATCAAATCCGTCCAAGTACCCACTCTTCGAAAGTGTGGATATGCGAGTCTTGTTAATATGTCCCAGACGATAATGCCACATATAAGCTTCATCTTTGTTACTTATTTTAAACCTTTTGTTTGTTACATTATATGTTTGAGATTGATTTATATTCAAAATATAAAGACCATTATTTACATCAGCAGTGCAAATTTCCATATCATTTTTATACATAAAACACCCAGTGTTTCTAAATACAAAAGTATACCCATATTGGGCTAACATAGATAAAGAAATAATATTCCTAGTCAAACTAGGTACATAATAACAGTCTGAAAGTTTAAGTACATGCCCCGAGGGCAGTTCCAAAACAAAAGTGCCAACGGCCAAAACGACGACTCGTGTCCCATTTCCAACGCGGAGGTAATCTCTCTTGAGGCCAGTCTCCTACTAATCTGCAGATCCTGGACATCAGTACATATATGAGTACCACAACCAGAATCAAAAATCTAATTTTTAAAACTAGTAGTAGACATGTTTATTTCTATAACTAACATACCTGAAGCCGGTGTCTTGCCCGCTTTGATTTCCTTCATGTGTGCCTTGTACTTGCGGCAGTCACGCTTCCAGTGACCCCGCTTGCCGCACTGAAGACATACATCTTGGGATTTGTCCTTACCCTTCCCAGAAGGTTTTGACGATTTGGCCTTGCCTTTCTTCTTCTTTTTCTTCACACCTCCAGTTGCCTTGGGCCAAGCCCTCAGTGTCTGAGATGTTGAAGCGAAGTGCGCCTCACGCTTCTTGCTCTTTTGAAGCTCTTTTTCTGCTTCACACATTGTGGACATCAACTCTCCAAGAGTTTGTTATTGGTTCATCATATTGTAGTTCATGATGAACCCACTCCAAGTGTCGGGGAGAGACTGTAAGATCAAATCTATTGAAGTCTCAGCCTCAAAGACAATGCCCATCTGTCCCAGCTGCTCAATGTCAGCAATCATCTGTGACAGATGGTGCTCAACAGACGTACCCTCTGACATGCGAGCGCGGAAGAGCTTCTTCTGCAACTCATATCTTTGCGATCTAAGATTAGATCGGTGAAGATCATGCATCTTCGCCATCATATTATAGGGATCCAATCCCTTGTTTTGACGACGGAATTGTTGAGTCATAGCAGCAAGCATTATAGATTGAGCAGTGAAGTTGTCATCGCTATGAGTCTTCCAAAGCTCTAGCTCAACTATCTGATCAGATCTAGGCTTAGGCCCAAGAGGTCTCTCTATAGTGTAGAGCAACTTCTCGGATCCCAGGACAATCCTGAGATTCATGTCCCAATCTTGAAAGTTTGTGCCATTAAAGACATTGTCGCCCATGATAATATCTCTAATGCTTAACTTTCCTGTCATCTTAATTGCAATAGTCAAACTATTCAATTAACGATGTATGGGTACAGTCCAACTGTTACAAGAAAAATAATAATAAAATATTATTCCAACTAATAAATATAATTGACGAAATAATTTGAAAGCGCGTAAAACTAAGTATTTGAACGAAATTGCAAATTCAATACTAGCCTCCCACTATTTTTCGGCGAGCCTCTAACCCTCTGTTGAGTACTCGGGAAACCTAGTTTCCTAGTGGGCTAGGATCCCGTTAAATAACACACAACCTTGACTTTGGTCAATAAGCTGTATGATATTTAACTAGGTAGATCTCTAAGATCAATTGGATCTCATCCAATTCCTAAATCCGGTAAGTGGACCTCCAAGTCCGAAACATATATACAATATATATGGGAATATATCCAATATATTTTTCTAACCTTTTTCCTTTGAATCAACTAAGCCTTGGCTTTGGCACAACAAGCTTAATGATTCCAGTTAAGCGGAACCTATTGACATTGGAAATCTTCGTAATCGATGTCGATGGACAAGAAGTGATCTTGACTTTGGCCAACAAATCACAACTTGGACAAGACATACGATATGGAACAAAGCCTTCATGATTCAAACACATCCGCGATGGACAAAGGTCTTGACTTTGGCCAACAAACCAGTGCCAATCTTGGATCTTGAGAATGAATCATTCAATGGAAGGAAAACGCTTAATGTTTATTCAAACAATTTATTATCTTTGATTAGGTCTCATCATACACCCTTAAGCATGCATTCTAAAATCATAATAAGGCTCGATAAATAAATTAATAATGATATGCTGATGGATATCTCACAGATTGTTCCTAGAACAAATCACTCCATTTCCTCTCCCCGGCTAGCACTATTCTAACTTCTACCCAATTACATAATACAATTAAAGAAACCTCTTTAACATTGAGGGGAATTAGGTGAGAAGAGAATTACAAAGAATTGAGAGAGAAGGCTGGACATGCAGGTCCAATTTAATAAATTCTAAATTTACAACAATTTCCAAAATTGCTCTTTCCCTTCTAACATCCATCCGATATACATTATTCATACAACACATCCATGTATTCACACAAAGCATGTTATTCAATCAATCTAATCTAATTAATTAATCTTTGAATAAAGTAATCATCCAATGTTCAAACAACGATTTGATTTATGCGAGTCCAACTCGTTTAAGAATAAGTACTCAAAGTACGAATTCTTGAATTATATCGAACTACAATTTAAATCTAATTTAATTTGTATTCAATACTAATTCTATATTTAATTCCAAATTAAATAATTACACTTTTTAATGCGCCTTTACGACTTAGATTCTAAATCTAATCTTAATGGGTCTCAAAGCCCAATTAACATCCAATGTTTATTTAATTAAAGTCCAATGAGATTTCAATTAATTTCTTAAGGCATGGGCTTTGGTCAATATGGATCAAACCCAAATACCAAGGCCCAATTAATGAATCACCCTATTTGCCAAGAAATCAATTTTGGCCCATTAGGCCCAATTAAATATTTAAAGGCCCATTTGTTATGTTTGGACTTAATGGAATGGTTTAGGCCCAATTTGGATCCAATCCAATTGTCATAAACCAACTTGGCCCAACCAAGCCAATTAGGCCCAAACACAACATTTTAAGCCCAATTCCAAATTAAGCCCAATTAATTAAATTCTAATTTTTGCAAAATTCTCAATTTAATTAATTAAAGTGTTTAGTCATGATTAACTATTTAAATTAACATTTCCAAAATACTAATCTAATCAATTAATCATGCTTATTCATAATCAATACATGTACAACATTATTGAAACAAAATCAAGTCATTTTCATGCTTTGATGGTCACGACAATGGTAGGATTTTATATCCGATTTCGATTTCAATCCAATTAAATCATAAATCAATATATCCCATGTCTTTTAAACACATCCAATGGTCTTAAAACAAAATCACCATGACCTAGTGTTTATCCATTACATTCGGCCAACATACCTGTGGGACACAGAAACTGGGCGACACATGCTGTCCCGGGCTCGCGGCCCGGTCGGGAGTACGGAGTAGCCACGGGGGACTAAACCGGAGAATAATGGAGTCGCCACCCGGTGTGAACCGGGAAAATGAGAGATTTAAGGCCGCACTCACCCCTCGCAAGGGAAGACCTCAAACCGTTGGGTTCAGAATGGTCCCTTACTTATGCCACTTGTAATGAAAGGATTTATGTAATAATTTAATCAGGCTTAAGTAACACTTATTTCCAAGAGAATCATGATTCTAAATTCACATGTACAAAATAAAACTTAAACCTAAATTTACATATATTTCACATCTAAGATGCATGATTGAAAGTACATCAAAGTAGCGACGAACATACAACTTCATTGGCATATTATATTCAAGAAAAACAAGCACCCTACTAACCACACAAGCACACATGTGAGCACCTTCCCAAGTGGTACGTGGAATTGTATCCCAAGTACAGACCGTACTACCGTCTATTCGGAATCGGATACGGAATTTATGTCTGGGTTTCTGATGAGTGATAAATGTATCACTATTTCCCACTCATTTAACTTAATGTTTTGTATAGTTTCTTGAGTTTTGTGAATATTTTGATGTGTTTTGTGTTATTTTGTAGATAAATAAAGTTTCAGGACATTCTGGAGGTGATTTGAAGCAAAACTGTGAAATTTGGTGAAATTTGGCAAAAAGGGTATTTTGGTAATTTTGGACGTCCCGACACAAATTTTGGTAATTTTGGACATCCCGACACCGAAATAAAGTTTCAAGATATTCTGGAGGTGATTTGGAGCAAAATTGTGAAATTTGGCGAAAATGGGTATTTTGGTAATTTTGGACGTCCCGACGCAAAGGGTATTTTGGTAATTTTGGGCGTCTGCCACGTGTCAAAGATTCAACGAGCCGTCTTTTTTAGCACACCACGCCACGTGTCGAAATTTCAGCGATTCAAGAAATAATAATAATAAAATAATAAAAATCAGAAAAATAATAAAAAATTCAAAAATCAAAAAATAATAATAAAAAATTAGATTTTTTTGCCTATAAATAGATTTCGAATTTTTAGTTTCAAATGTACCTCTTCCTCTGAAATCCTTATAAATAAAAGAGAGTTCTTCTTATTTGCTTCTTTTATTCAGTTTTATTTACGCTTTGTAGTAGTAATTCTATCCATCCATGAGGGGGTAACCTCTTCATGCTGAGGTAATAAGGTAATTCTTTTACTATTGCTTTTTAGATTAATCTCCCTTAAAATATGATATATAAACTATTTAAAATCAGATTAATAAAGGATACCGCCATTCCGGACGGTTGGTTATTTAATTAATCTGGTTAACCTGACTTAATGAGGATACCGCCACACTGGACGGTTGGTTTAAGTTTATATTTCTGTTCCGCCTTATGGCTGGTATATTTGAATTTGACTTAATCAGGATACCGCCATTCTGGACGGTTGGTTTAAAATATCACAAGTTAATATATATTATTTTATGGGAGATATCTAAATAGTATATAGTAGAAGTTATTTCCTTTTACCTTAGCATTTTATTTATTTTTCTGCATTTACTTTTAGTAATTTTTATGTCTTTTTACTTGTCCTAATTATGTGTTATAACTAAGTTAGTTTTCTAGGGTTGTGATAAAATCTAATATCACCGATTTTAAAAGGGTTAGATTATAGTTTGGGTAACTAAAAAGATTATTTGTTGAGTCATAACCTTAATGCCTTTTTATTAACTGATCACTAATAAAATTGATTAGATAAACTTAAAATGAACTAGACATAGGGATTTTAAGTTTAAAGACTTATACTCAACAACCCACGATCTTCCTTAAAAATAGATAACCCTTTAATAGATTTCCTTACAGGATAGACATAACCTGTACCTGTGGGGGGGGGTAGTCATAATTGGAACTTAACCTTAATGAATCTAGGTAATTTAATTGACATAGACATATGGTTCAATTGGATTATAACTAGGTATTTGTAAATGATCATTCGAAGAGGCTTTTACATAATTAGTGTTCCGGATTAATAATTCAATAATTATTCAACTATAATATAACTACTTCATCTTTTAAAAAATATTAGAAAGATTCACAACCCTAGATCTTTAAGTCTTTTATTTTCCTTAGTATTTTCTTGTGTCTTTTTATTTTTATTTATTTTGCACGCCACATTCAAACAACAAACAAACAATCTCTCTATTCTCCATTTAATTAGATATTTGTAAATAAATAGATTCAACAATTAATAACAATAGTAGGAATTAAGTCCTCGTGGGATCGATATTTTATACTACTTGAACGATACGTGCGCTTGCGTTATACGTGTGTGTTTACGCCGGTCAAGTTTTTGGCGCCGTTGCCGGGGACTTATTTTTCTTGAATTGTTAATTTTGAAACTATCTAAATTACTTATATCTAATTTTCTTTCTTTTATTTGTAATTTTTATTCTTTTGTTTTCAGGTGATTAAAAAAAGGAACACTACTGGGAGATTGAAAGATTACAAGCTTTACAAGAAGATACACCCCAAATCTGGGAGCAACAGTCCGGTTTTCTGAGGCCTGTTGTTCAGCCCAACGAATATCACTGGATGCCAGAATCAAGCAATACTACATTTGCTCAACAGAATGAAATGGGAAGATGTGTAATTTGTGATGGTAACCACCCGAGCGATCAATGTATTTACATTTCAGAATGGCAGAATTTTTGGAATCAACCAAGGTACGAAGAATCATCACATTTTCCATCTTATCCACCATCTTCCTTCGATTCTTATCATGAACCAGATCCATCAGAGGAAGATCAATTGATTGACATGTTCAAAGAAAAAGCAGTTCAATTTGATGCACAAATTCAGAATAACGCAGGATCCATACAGAGAATGACAGATCAGATCAGACAATTAATAGAAAACCAGAGCTATATACCTCAAGAACCATTTTCAGATGAAGCCTCAGAGTACCAAACATTTCACGATGACACTTTAGCAAAAGAGGAGGCTGAGGAGAATCAAGAACCAGAGGTATCAGTTCAGGAACCCGAACCAGCAAAGTCTCGATTTGATTTCTATTATTCAGATTCTGACGAGGATGAAACTGAGCTGTTTGTACCAAATACATCAAAAATTGAGGATGGAATTCTGTATCCTCAAAATGAAGATCTTGGAGATTCCATTGCACAAATGTTTGATGAAGATCTACCTGAGCCAATCATTTCAACCAGATCAGAGGATGAAGACCTAAAAACTAACATTTCTCCTCAGGTTGAAAATTTTGAAACATGTATTTCACAGATGACAGATGAAGAGCTGAATGCAGAAATTTTCAAACTCATCTGTGAAGAAAAGGTGGAGCAAGAAACAGAGCAAATGGAGGAGCAAATGTCTGACTTTATTAAAGATCCAGAGCATTCAGGAAAAACATCGCTGTTTTGGGGAGTACAATATAAAGATATATCAACCAGAAGCTTGACAGAATGGAACTTCCATTCCAAGTCAAGCACCATACAAGACCTCCTGATTTTCTTTCTTTCTTTTCAGGAACCACTGGAGCAACAAAGATTAAAAAGGTGGCACAAGCACTGAATGAGACAAAACTTTTTTTGCCACTTTACCGTTGGAAGAGACCCTTCAAAAGCAACGCTCACGGGATTGTCTTTGATCGGACATCCAAAACGACGCTGAAACCTCCTTAACAGATAGATTTCAGTCACGTCTGGCTGAAGACGAAAAATTTAGCGCTAGCAGGGAGGCAACCCATGCAATTTGTTGTAATTTATTTTCATATTTTGTGTGAACTTTTTAAATTTTGTGTGTTATTTTGTAGGGAAAAGCACAAATGGAGCATTTTAAGACAGAAGGAATGGTGTTTGACAATCACAAAAAGGAGAGCTAATTCATTTGTGATGGCTGAGTAAAGAATGATTTCTTGAGACGCATCCTAATGAATTTATACTAAGCAAGTGGCGTATTGCGTACACATTATGTTGCCTTAATTATTGCTTTGATTGCTTTTCTATTGAAATTATCTTTATTTTCGTAGACAGGATCCAGACTTTTTGACCTTTCACGATTTCTTTTGTTGTTTAGCTAACAAGCTTCCTTTGGAAGATACTAGTGCTATTATTACTCACCCTTTTCAGGTACTATAAATTCAGCCCGTCATTGCACTTTTGAAGGCATCCTGATTTGAGAAAGAAATATATAAAAAATGGAAGCTACTTCAAGAAGACGAGTTGAGAACATCTGTGTATTTTGCGGTAGTACTATTGGTACTAAACCACAATACATAGAAGCAGCACAGGAATTGGGTCGAGTCTTAGCAGCAAGGAATATGCACTTAATATATGGCAGAGGCAATCTTGGACTAATGGGGATCGTTTCAAAAGCCGTACAAGAAGGAGGCAGTCATGTTTTGGGAATCATGGCAGAGGCGAATCTTATTGGATCATCAAACGGAGAGGAACTGATCGTGCCAGGTATGTCTGAACGACTGGTTGAAATGATTAACCGTTCTGATGCTTTTATTGCTTTGACAGGTGGCTTGGGCACATTGGAGGAAATTTTTATAGTACTATCTTGGGCGAACCTGAACATACACCAGAAACCGCTTGGATTGCTTAACGTTGATGGATTTTATGATTTTCTTGTGTGTTTCTTGATGATGCTCGGAGAAATGGGTTCGTGTCAAAACCTATGAAAGAACTCTTATTCACTGCCAGAACTGCACCGGATCTAATTGATCAACTCGTAGCCTTTGAACCACAAGTTGACCCTATCATTTCAAAGATAAAATGGTCCGATGATGATCGTGGTAAGAAGCGTCGAATAAATCTGGATCTTAACCTTTAATTTCCTGTAGAATTTCAGCCAACCAGGTACGATTTTCTAAACTCTTCTTCTACTTTTTAAGACATTGGGGACAATGTCTCATTTAGGTTGGGGGTGAGGAATAGTTAATAGTACTTGTTTGTATTATGTTTTTTTAGTTTTAGTCCAAATTTTTGGAAAAATACAAAAAAAATTAAAAAATTAATAAAAACAAAGGGCATATTTAAAGCTAGGTAATGGTTTGGTGTCTTCCTTCACTCACTACTTTTTATAAAGGAAAAGCTGTGGAGGCACCTAGATAATCATTCACTTGTAGCGTGTTGTGACAGACTAGTTTGGAGGACTCGTTGTTTATTCCTGACAACAAGCGATAAGAGCCTAAGGGGCTAGGGTACTTAAGTGAGCCTCGCTCCACCTTCCCTCTGGGGAATCTACAACGGGAAGTCCATTCGACAGTTAGTCACACACCATAAACTGAGCCTTTGATTAAACTCTTAAAAAAAAAAATTGTAAATTATAATTATATGACCAGTAAAAATGTTTTGTTGTTATGTTGACTAAAAATATGAAATTGGTAAGAAATAGCTGTGTAAGGAATTCCCACTCCTGAGACGTATTTCAAACCTAATTCAAACAATTAATTTTTGTTATTCACTTTTGAATTATTAAATCTGTAAATTCTCCATAAAACTGACTAAAATGAATCTTCATATACTTAGTTAGCAGATATTATCAACATACATAGTAACATACAGACATGAGCTGTAATTAAAAAGTTTGTAATATTCCGTGCTCTAGTTTAATTGGAGAAGCATTTAAAAAAGTGATGGAATAAAAAAAAATAATAATAAAAACATCTGAGATCCGAGTTATTAAGTCTGTAAGGGTATTTTAATACCTAATGCCCTAAAACCAACTGGTTGGGAGTCATTGGCCCAAAGCTCGCTACATGGATCAAAAATGATGAAATAAAAATATATATATATAAATATCTGAAGTCTGAGTAATTAAGTCCATAGGGGTGTTTTAACACCTGATGCCCTAAAGCCAACTGGTTTGGGAGTCACCGACCCAAAGCTCGCTACATAGATGGAAGGTATTGTATATAAATAAAAAATAGAGAAAAGAAAAAATCAAAGAAAAAATCAGAAAAATCAGAAAATTTATTCCATTACTACAAAAGGGTGAAATCTGATAAAACTTTAGGACAAAAATATTACTCTCTTATCAACTGCACTTATGACTGTTTTGGGCGAAATGAGTTGTTTAATATTATGTTGGCTGTGTATATGGAGAATGGTAAAAATAATAGGAGAATTTACTTATTCAGTAATTTAAAATGAAACAAACAACTAATACTTGGAGTAGAAGTTTCACATGATTAGTCACTAACTTCTTTATTTCTCTTGTCTTTTTGCTTTTGTGTGCATTAGTTTCACTACCTTTTTACTTTTGTAATATGTGTTGTGGGTATCATTGCTGTAAACCTTCACGAGACTACAACTCGTCCACTAGGGACACCTAGGGGTTTAAAGGCTTGTTGCATATGCTAAATGCAATCGTGATCCCTACGAAAGTGGCTTAGTTAAATTTTATTATGTTATTTTATTTTGTATTTTGCTCGAGGACTAGCAAAATGTTAGGTTTGGGGGTGTGATGAGTGATAAATGTATCACTATTTCCCACTCATTTAACTTAATATTTTGTATAGTTTCTTGAGTTTTGTGAATATTTTGATGTGTTTTGTGTTATTTTGTAGATAAATAAAGTTTCAGGACATTCTGGAGGTGATTTGAAGCAAAACTGTGAAATTTGGTGAAATTTGGCAAAAAGGGTATTTTGGTAATTTTGGACGTCCCGACACAAATTTTGGTAATTTGGACATCCCGACACCGAAATAAAGTTTCAAGATATTCTGGAGGTGATTTGGAGCAAAATTGTGAAATTTGGCGAAAAGGGGTATTTTGGTAATTTTGGACGTCCCGACGCAAAGGGTATTTTGGTAATTTTGGGCGTCTGCCACGTGTCAAAGATTCAACGAGCCGTCTTTTTTAGCACACCACGCCACGTGTCGAAATTTCAGCGATTCAAGAAATAATAATAATAAAATAATAAAAATCAGAAAAATAATAAAAAATTCAAAAATCAAAAAATAATAATAAAAAATTAGATTTTTTTGCCTATAAATAGATTTCGAATTTTTAGTTTCAAATGTACCTCTTCCTCTGAAATCCTTATAAATAAAGAGAGTTCTTCTTATTTGCTTCTTTTATTCAGTTTTATTTACGCTTTGTAGTAGTAATTCTATCCATCCATGAGGGGGTAACCTCTTCATGCTGAGGTAATAAGGTAATTCTTTTACTATTGATTTTTAGATTAATCTCCCTTAAAATATGAATATATAAACTATTTAAAATCAGATTAATAAGGATACCGCCATTCCGGACGGTGGTTATTTAATTTAATCTGGTTAACCTGACTTAATGAGGATACCGCCACACTGGACGGTTGGTTTAAGTTTATATTTCTGTTCCGCTTATGGCTGGTATATTTGAATTTGACTTAATCAGGATACCGCCATTCGGACGGTTGGTTTTAAAATATCACAAGTTAATATATTATTATTTTATGGGAGATATCTAAATAGTATATAGTAGAAGTTATTCCTTTTACCTTAGCATTTTATTTATTTTTCTGCATTTACTTTTTAGTAATTTTTATGTCTTTTACTTGTCCTAATTATGTGTTTAACTAAGTTAGTTTTCTAGGGTTGTGATAAAATCTAATATCACCGATTTTAAAAGGGTTAGATTATAGTTTTGGTAACTAAAAGAATTATTTGTTGAGTCATAACCTTAATGCCTTTTTTTAACTGATCACTAATAAAATTGATTAGATAAAACTTAAAATGAACTAGACATAGGGATTTTAAGTTTAAAGACATTATACTCAACAACCCACGATCTTCCTTAAAGATAGATAACCCTTTAATAGATTTCCTTACAGGATAGACATATACCTGTCGGGCGGGGGTAGTCATAATTGGAACTTAACCTTAATGAATCTAGGTAATTTAATTGACATAGACATATGGTTCAATTGGATTATAACTAGGTATTTGTAAATGATCATTCGAAGAGGCTTTTACATAATTTAGTGTTCCGGATTAATAATTCAATAATATTCAACTATAATTAACTACTTCATCTTTTAATAAATATTAGAAAGATTCACAACCCTAGATCTTTAAGTCTTTTATTTTCCTTAGTATTTTCTTGTGTCTTTTTATTTTTATTATTTTGCAACGCCACATTCAACCAAACAAACAAACAATCTCTCTATTCTCCATTTAATTAGATATTTGTAAATAAATAGATTCAACAATTAATAACAATAGTAGGATTAAGTCCTCGTGGGATCGATATTTTTATACTACTTGAACGATACGTGCGCTTGCGTTATACGTGTGTGTTTACGCCGGTCAGTTTCCATCCGATATACCGCAAGAAATAATACTCAAATGTTATCATGACATAGGTATATGAATTGTAATATGTTAAACACATTGTACTCATACATGTGGGGAATACAAATGAATGACACCAACACAATCTTGCGTAATACAGAGGGGTAATCAGGTTCATCATACGAAGGGATAGCTAGTAGGAAAACTATGCATGAAATCTGATGAAAAGGGACTCAGTTCAGTGGGTGCGCGTTCACGTAGCGTTCGAAAACGCGTTCGAACGGTAAACAGAAGGTTCGCGTTCGTATAGCGTTCGAGAACGCATTCGAACAGAACCAGACCTGATGCATGATAAGACTAAGAAAGTGCGTGCGCGTTCGCATAGTGTTCGAGAACGCGTTCGAACGGTAAACAGAAGGTTCGCGTTCGTATAGCGTTCGAGAACGCGTTCGAACGGAACCAGACCTGATGCATGATAAGAATAAGAAAGTGCGTGCGCGTTCGCGTAGCGTTCGAGAATGCGTTCGAACGGTAAACAGAAGGTTCGCATTCGTGTAGCGTTCGAGAACGCGTTCGAACTGAACCAGGCCTAATGCATGCAACACAAAGAATAAAGACAATAATGTCAAGCTCAGTATGTCCAATTGAACATATCTTGCATTCAACCGAACACACGTCAACCGGCGCGGAAAAGCATCGTGGTAAAGGGCTTTAACCCCTCCCCATAGGGGATCTTTCATTGCATTTACTAAGCCCATGGGCTCGATTGAATCATGCATACAAAGAATTAAAAACAATAATATCAAACTTAGTATGCCCGATTGAACGTATCTTGCATTCAACCGAACACACATCAACCGGCGCGGCAAAACATCGTGGTAAAGGGTTTTAACCCCTCCAAATAGGGGACCTTTCATCGCACTTACTAAGCCCATGCGCTCGATTGAATCATGCATAAATAAGCAACATGCATAATTCAAGTGACGAAAAATAAATAAACCAAAGCAACACAAAACAAAAGAGGGTGCCGTTTACTCAAGCGGTACGTGGAGTTGATCCCGAGTACAGATCATACTACCGTCCATTCGGAATCGGCTATGAAATTTATGTCCGGGTTTCCATCCGATATACCGCGAGAGTTGACACATCTCTCATTTTATTCAAAGCCACAAACATACAACATCTCATAATTCATGCATATTTATCTACTCAAGGGCCACAACATGCATTTCAACATGACAATCATGCAAGCAATACTCAATAAATAATACAAATAAAACGGAAAACGAGTTGGGAAATACCCTCAGGTCTAAACTTTTTGCCAACTTTCAGGCTTGCGTTTCACGGACGTCGGAAGGGTACAGCTCCTCAACTTCTCCGGTTCACTGGTTTAGCGTCCTAGCTCACTGTTTTACTGTTTGGCTTGCTTTTTCGGTCTCCGTTCTGCTGCTGCTGTTCGGTCTCTGCTTTGCTGCTCACTATTCATGTCACTTGTTTTGACGTTTCAACGGACTGTTCCGAGTTTTTTTTGTGGGTTTTTAGTGTAGTCTTGTGTGATTATTTTAAGGATTATGAATGCTGTTTTTTATGTTACTGTTTTGAGGATTTTAGGGACTGTTTTAAGAGGATTTGGCTGCTGTTTTGGGGGTGTATTTTCGGTGATGTGTGGGGAGTTTATGGAGGTGGTTTTCAGTGATGGTTAGGGGCTATTCAGGATGTATTTTGGTCAAGGCAATGAGGGTTCTTTGGTTTGTGATCTTCGGTTATTGAAAGTGAGGGAGAGTTGTGTCAATAAGCTTGGGTGTTTCTTGTGTGAATGAACTAGGAGAGGATTTTCTTGTATGAATGAGCTAGCGGAGTGCATCTCTTGGTTAATGGTTGTTTATATAGAGAATGGCTAGGGCTTCACCTTGTCTCACAAGGAATGGATTTGATTTTGTGTTGAGCAAGGAAGTCAAAGATTGAGGGGAGACAATTTGGTTTAGATTAGGAATACAATACCTTTAATTTGTTATAATTGATTTTAATTAGGCATGACATCTTTTTAATTTAGTATGTGATTTGTTTAGTTAGGAAGTTAATATATTTGATTTGTCTTAATTAGGTATGATTATATTATGTTTTATTTAATTGGTAAATGGTTTAAATATTTTATTTAATTCAAATACATTATTAATATTTACCTTAATATTTAATTTAATATTTAATTTAATTTCCCATGTGTTTTAAATGTGTTTTATTAATTGGGATGTGTTTTATGGGTTTTGGGGGGCTAATTGGCTGGGGTGCGAGGCTAGCAGCAAAATCAGAAACACCGACGCCGTTCGAACGCCCATTCGAACGCTACACGAACATCCGCAATCTGCCTGACGTTCGAACGAAGAAACGAACGCAGCACTAACGAAGACAGTGAACTTGCGAAATGAATCTGATGACGTACTTATTCTGAATTTCCCATTCCGACCTCCGTTTCCCGCAATATCCTTAGCTAAAAGGGTAGTGCCTCCAACTGAGACTCATCATCGGGTTTCACATGTGAAAATGCATTGCCTACAGTCGCCCCCACTTTGATGGGACTTGTGCAGTGTGTGAATTTGAACAATCCTATCAAAGTTATGCAATGCATTTTCACTTACCTGGCTCGGCTGCTGCTTCGAGTTGAGTTGGTGCTGCAGTGGACCTCGATCATGGGATGCATCCCAATAACTACAACTGACAACAGGGGCACCTCGACCCTGGGCACCTCGACCCAACACCGTTGACAGTAGGGACCTCACTCTCGAACTGATGATGTAGTGGGCACCTCGACCCGGAACTACAACTAACAACGGGGACACCTCGACCATGGGCACCTCGACCCAACACCGCTGACCATAGGGACCTCGCCCTCGAACTGATGATGTAGTGGGCACCTCGACCCTGGGCACCTCGACCCGGAACTACAACTGACAACGAGGGCCTCGCCCTCAAGCTGATATGGGCCTCGCCCCCAAGCCGACATGATATGGGCCTCGCCCCCCCAGCTGAAATGATGTGGGGCCTCACCCCCAAGCTGGCATGGGCCTCGCCCTAAGATTCATTCCTGGATTCATTCCAAAATTCTGACGGTGCGGGCTAGGATTCATTTCAAAAAAACTAATGATGTGGGCCCCGACCCTAGGATTCATTCCAAAATTCTGACAATGTGGGCCTCAGCCTTGGGATTCATTACAAAACTCTACTGATGTGGGCCTCGGCCCTGGGATTCATTCCCGGATTCCTTCCAAAATTTTGCTGACGTGGGCCTCGACCCTGGGATCCATTCCCAGATTCATTCCTGGATTCATTCCAAAACTCTGAGAGATTCATTCATTGGATTCGTTCCAAATTCTGAGAGATTCGTTCCAAATTCTGAGAGATTCATTCCCTGGATTCATTCTAAATTCTGAGAGATTCATTCCTAGATTTCAAATTCTGAGAGATTCATTCCCTGGATTCGTTCCAAATTCTGAGAGATTCATTCCCTGGATTCATTCTAAATTCTGAGAGATTCATTCCCTAGATTCGTTCCAAATTCTGAGAGATTCATTCCCTGGATTCATTCCAAATTCTGAGAGATTCATTCCCTCGATTCATTCCAAATTCTGAGAGATTCATTCCCTGGATTCGTTCCAAATTCTGAGAGATTCATTCCCTGGATTCGTTCCAAATTCTGAGAGATTCATTCCCTGGATTCATTCCTGAAACTGTACTGTTGCTGTTTCTGACTAGCTTGCCTTTGCTGCTTTCTTTTTTTCTTCGAAACCTATTAATATAAAACAAAACAAACACAAAAAGGATGCAAAATGTGTTACGTGTATGCATGTATGCATGAGTTTCCTATCCCGTTAGGTTAGGTCTTCGGTCAATTCCCTTAGTGACATCTCGGTCTTCTCTTCCTTAGGCAAAGTACTGCTTCAATCTGTCTACACTAATTGGTTATGTGAACTCATTTCCTTTCCAAGTCTAACAGTCTCACTGTCTTCATTTCCCAATTTTTGGATGGCCAACTTATCTTTTCTGCTTGCTTCTTCTGAGGATTCCCTACGTTATGAGTATCATAGTACCAAGATTGAATGCTTCTGTCACATGCACTCATGTTACAAGTTGAGAAGTGGAGATTCAGGCAACTAAGCGAAATGAACTTCTTTATTATTGTTGAGAAAAGGTTCGAACAAGCAAACAAAATCAATGTCTTTATTAAAAATGCAAGATAAACTTGGAGAAACAGCAGTGCCTTCTTCCTCAGCCTCTGGTTCTTCATTGTTATTATCCCTTATCCCCATGTGAGAAGCTTGGTGGTTGAGGGTTTGGAGGACAAAGGTTTCAGGCAAGCCAAAGTTGATCATGGTGGTGGGACGAAGTGGTAATTTGGTAGAGGATTCCTGTGTGTGCGGGGTTGCTCTCTTTCTGGGTCAGGTGTTTTGTGGGTGTCAATCAGGTCTTGGATCTCATGGCTAAGGCGGGGGCAGTTGTCAGTTTCGTGACCCTTTTGCTGGTGAAAATAACAGAATAAGTTCAAGTCAAGGTAGTGCGGCACATGGCTGGGGAGTGGTTTAGGTTCCAAGGGTTTCAGGAGTCCTTGCATCTTCAATTTCTCAAACACCTTTGATAGAGGTCTACCCAAGTTGGAGAAACGTCTATTTCTGATGGCAGTGACCTCAGCACTAGAAGACTTGGCTTCAGGATGTCCCCCAAAACTCATTCTATTCTGGCCATAAAACTTTCTATTTTCAGCCTCTTCTTCCTCAATATCCATGACAGTTTCCCTCAACTGTCAGAAATCCGCAATCATTGAAGTCATCCTCCTCAACTTGCCATAGATCGAGGGCGTAATGCCCTTGATGATCATTTTAATTTGGTCTTTCTCAGAGGGCCGAGTCTGCATTTTCAGAAGCGGCTTCTCCAGCGGTCTACATACTCCTTGAAGCTTTCTTCTGGCTTCTGCTTAGTGTTCTCCAAATCACGAAGTGACAAATCAATCTCTAAGTCTGTAACATACTGTTTCAGAAAAGCATCAGCTAGTTCATTCCAATCTTCCTTAACCTTCTTCTTAAGGCTATGATACCAAACCACAGGTGCCCCCTCGAGTGACATCCCAAACATCTTTGGGACTTGGCGCTGTGATAGGCCCATTGAACTCATGACTGAGACATATTGCTGCAGATGGACCCTAGGGTCTCCATTCCCATTAAACTTGGCCATGTTTGGCATTTTAAACTGAGCTGGCAGCTGTTCTCCGAAGATCATTGCCTCATAATCTAATAACTCTTCATGTTTACCCCTCATTTTGTGGGTAAATGTTTCCACCTGATCCCGGAGCTTCTGAAATTCTGCCTGAGACCCAATAACTTTGCCTGTTGCATACTCTGCCATGTCATCATCAAAAGTGGGGATATCATCCCTCAACCCATTCAAAGGCTCCTCGCGCCTCACATTCTCAGAATTTCCCCCAGCACGGGGCACAGCCATATTTGTCATGGCAGTAGTCAAGGCTTGCAATTGTTCAGTAACTTTGGCGAAACCATTCTCCAACTGATCTATCCGGGATACCTCAATATCTGATTCACTCATGTCTGTTCCCAGTATTTTGGTGAGTCTTCCCTTTTCCCTAACCCAACGGGAATCTATGATGGCTTTCAGAACACAAGGTTAACATGATGTATGTATGCATGGGGTGCATGAGATGCATGTAACATATATAACATACTAAATCAACTAAAATTTTCAAACAAATCGGCCCGTTATCATTTTAGAAGCTTCTGGGCTAACTGTCATAGAAGTGAACTCATCCCAGTTTAAATGGCCCAACAAGTTCACATCTTATGGCAAGGAGCCCAACTAAATCCAAATGGTAACGTTCCGAACACAAGCACAAAGTGGCCCATCAACACTTAGAAGCCTTTGGCCCAACCGTCATAAAATACGTTCTTGTCCCAGTTTAAATGGCCCAACAAGACCATATCTCATGAAAAATGGTCCAAATGGATCCAAACGGATGTTCTCTCACACACAAGCATAAAAGATAATGCAAACATAAAGTAATAATTTCTACGGAATGGCCCATCAATATTTCAGAAGCTTTGGGCCCAATCGTCATAAGGTACGAACTCGCCCCAGTTTAAATGGCCCAGCAAGTCCGCATTTCTGACAATGGTCCAACTGCATCCAAATGAAGATGGTCCACTAGCACATACTCAAGGAAATAATTGTTACTTTAACCATGCAAACCCGGTCTATGGGTGGGTTCGCAGGAGTATAGACAAAGGCTCTCGTCGGCGAAGGATGGCCCACAACTAGGTCTCCCCAATCAAGGGTTCGAGTAACCAAGTGAGCGCACCATTTTTTTATACACTAAGGTACGTGCCAATGAGCTATGGTGTGTGACGGACTGTCAAATGGATTTTCCGTTGTAGATTCCCCAGAGGGAAGGTGGAGCGAGGCTCACTTAAATACCCAAGCCTCTTAGGCTCTTATCGCTTGGTGTCAGGAATAAACAACGAGTCCTCCAAATTAGTCCATCACAATAGGCTATGAGTAGATGGCCATATAGGTGCCTTCACAGCTTTTCCTTCTAAAAAGGTAGTGAATGAAGGAAGACACCAAACCATTACCTAGCCTTAAAATGCCTTTGATTAAACCCCCATTTTATCCGCTATAGACACGGTCAATTAAAACATAAATCCAATCATTACAAGACAATATTCGGGGCCGATTCTCTATCCCCAGTGGAGTCGCCAGACTATGGGACACAGAAACTGGAGACGAATGCTGTCCCGGCTCGCGGCCCGGTCGGGAGTACGGAGTAGCCACGGGGGACTAAACCGGAGAATAATGGAGTCTCCACCCGGTGTGAACCGGGAAAATGAGATTTAACCCCGCACTCACCCCTCGCAAGGGAAGACCTCAAACCGTTGGGTTCAGAATGGTTCCTTACTTATGCCACTTGTAATGAAAGGATTTATGTAATAATTTAATCAGGCTTAAGTAACACTTATTTCCAAGAGTATCATGCTTCTAAATTCACATGTACAAAATAAAACTTACACCTAAATTTACATATATTTCACATCTAAGATTGCATGCTTGAAAGTACATCAAAGTAGCGACGAACATACAACTTCATTGGCATATTATATTCAAGAAAACACAAGCACCCATACTAACCACACAAGCACACATGTGAGCACCCTCCTAAGTGGTACGTGGAATTGTATCCCAAGTACAGACCGTACTACCGTCCATTCGGAATCGGCTATGGAATTTATGTCTGGGTTTCCATCCGATATACCGCAAGAAATAATACTCAAATGTTATCATGACATAGGTATATGAATTTTAATATGTTAAACACATTGTACTCATACATGTGGGGAATACAGATGAATGACACCAACACAATCTTACGTAATACAGAGGGGCAATCAGGTTCATCATACGTAGGGATAGCTAGTAGGAAAACTATGCATGAAATCTGATGAAAAGGGACTCAGTTCAGTGGGTGCGCGTTCGCGTAGCATTCGAATGGTAAATAGAAGGTTCGCGTTCGTATAGTGTTCGAGAACGCATTCGAACATAACCAGACCTGATGCATGATAAGACTAAGAAAGTGCATGCGCGTTCGCGTAGTGTTCAAGAACGCGTTCGAACGGTAAACAGAAGGTTCGCGTTCGTATAGCTTTCGAGAACGCGTTCGAACGGAACCAGACCTGATGCGTGATGAGACTAAGAAAGTGCGTGCACGTTCGCATAGCATTCAAGAACGCGTTCGAACGGTAAACAGAAGGTTTGTGTTCGTGTAGCGTTCGAGAACGCGTTCGAACTGAACCAGGCCTGATGCATGCAACACAAAGAATAAAGACAATAATGTCAAGCTCAGTATGTGCAATTGAACATATCTTGCATTCAACCGAACACACGTCAACCGGCACGGCAAAGCATCGTGTGGTAAGGGCTTTAACCCCTCACCATAGGGGATCTTTCATTGCACTTACTAAGCCCATGCGCGCTCGATTGAATCATGCATACCAAGAATTAAAAAACAATAATATCAAACTTAGTATGCCTGATTGAATGTATCTTGCATTCAACCGAACACACATCAACCGGCGCGGCAAAGCATCGTGGTAAATGGTTTTAACCCCTCCAAATAGGGGACCTTTCATCGCACTTACTAAGCCCATGCGCTCGATTGAATCATGCATAAATAAGCAACATGCAGAATTCAAGTGACGAAAAAATAACCAAAGCAACACAAAACAAAAGAAGGTGTCGTTTACTCAAGCGGTACGTGGAGTTGTATCCCGAGTACAGATCATACTACCGTCCATTCGGAATCGGCTATGAAATTTATGTCCGGGTTTCCATCCGATATACCGCGAGAGTTGACACATCTCTCATTTTATTCCAAAGCCACAACATACAACATCTCATAATTCATGCATATTTATCTACTCAAGGGCCACAACATGCATTTCAACATGATAATCATGAAAGCAATACTCAATAAATAATACAAATAAAACGGAAAACGAGTTTGGAAAATACCCTCAGGTCTAACCTTTTTGCCAACTTTCAGGCTTGCGTTTCACGGACGTCGGAAGGGTACAACTCCTCAACTTCTCTGATTCACTGGTTTAGCGTCCTAGCTCACTGTTTTGCTGTTTTGCTTACTGTTCAGTCTCCGTTCTGCTGCTGTTCGGTCTCTGCTTTGCTGCTCACTGTTCAGGTCACTTGTTTTGACGTTTCAACGGACTGTTCCGAGTTTTTTTTTTTGGGTTTTTAGTGTAGTCTTGTGTGATTATTTTAAGGATTATGAATGCAGTTTTTTATGTTACTGTTTTGAGGATTTTAGGGACTGTTTTAAGAGGATTTTGCTGCTGTTTTGGGGGTGTATTTTCGGTGATGTGTGGGGAGTTTATGGAGGTGGTTTTCAGTGATGGTTAGGGGCTGTTTGAGATGTATTTTGGTCAAGGCAATGAGGGTTCTTTGGTTTGTGATCTTCGGTTATTGAGAGTGAGAGAGAGTTGTGTCAATAAGCTTGGGTGTTTCTTGTGTGAATGAACTAGGAGAGGCTTTTCTTGTATGAATGAGCTAGCAGAGTGCATGTCTTGGTTAGAGGTTGTTTATATAGAGAATGGCTAGGGCTTCTTCACCTTGTCTCACAAGGAAGGGATTTAATTTTGTGTTGAGCAAGGAAAGTCAAAGATTGAGGGGGACAAATTTGGTTTAGATTAGGAATACAATATCTTTAATTTGTTATAATTGATTTTAATTAGGCATGACATCTTTTTAATTTAGTATGTGATTTGTTTAGTTAGGAAGTTAATATATTTGATTTGTCTTAATTAGGTATGATTATATTATGTTATTTAATTGGTAAATGGTTTAAATATTTTATTTAATTCAAATACATTATTAATATTTACCTTAATATTTAATTTAATATTTAATTTAATTTCCCATGTGTTTTAATGTGTTTTATTAATTGGGATGTGTTTTATGGGCTTTGGGGGGCTAATTGGGCTGGGGTGCGAGGCTAGCAGCAAAACCAGAAACACCGATGCCGTTCGAACGCCCATTCGAACGCTACACGAACGTTCGCAATCTGCCTGACGTTCGAACGAAGTAACGAACGCAGCACTAACGAAGACAGTGAACTTGCGAAATGAATATGATGACGTACTTATTCTGAATTTCCCCTTCCGACCTCCGTTTCCCGCAATATCCTTAGCTAAAAAGGTAGTGCCTCCAACTGAGACTCATCATCGGGTTTCACATGCGAAAATGCAAAGCCTACAATACCCAAATTGGGGAAAAATAATCCAATTAGTTTTTCATCAATTTGATCATATATAACTCCAAGTTATCCATATACAAGCATACTCAACAAATAATTTGGTTAAATCATGCTCAAATCAATTTACCCAATTTTAGTATATAAACCCTAATCATATTTCATGCTCAATAGGCTCCATGATACCATTGTTGGGTTTCTAAGGTGTTCCCAAGATCAATTCAAGCATAAAATATGTGAATACATAAAGGAGAATAGCAAAAATAAACTCACTTTGATCGGATATAGGATGCGTTGATAACAAAATTTTTTTCCTTTGAGATGCTCCTCCAATCTCCTCTTTGAATGTTGAATCCAAGCTCCAAGCTTTGATCTTGATTCCAAGCTCAAGGGATTGGTTTCCCTAACACCTTGATATGATTCATTTGGTGTGCTAGCACTTAGAAAAATTGCCACAATTTTTCTTCTTCTTCTTCTTGAATTCGGCCAAGCCAAATTTTAGAGAGAAAATGAAGCAATTGCCGTGAGAGAGAGAGAGAGTGATGAAGTTGTTGTTGTTCAATTTTCAAAAGTAAATATATGATATACCAAATATCCAACATTTGGTATATGTCAATCAAGTCATCACCTTGAGTAATTTACAAGTCTTCACTAACTTCCATCACAATAAAGTGAACAAAGTGACAAGTGATGTGACTTGTGATGTGACATGTGGGCCCCACTTGATTCAAAATTTGAGTGGACCCGTAACACATCCCGGGCTCGGGTTCGCTAATTCCGAATTAACGAATTTTCCGTTGCGACGTAATTAAATCAAATTTAATTAAATAATTATGGATAGCAAAATTACTATTCACGTCGATAGCGAATTAATTCTAAATTAACTCATTCGCCCGAATTAAAATCTAATTTTAATTCCGTTATGAAATCTAATTTCATTTAATATATCAAATATATTATTTTATCGATTAATTCCAAATTAATCGTTCTCTCTCTTCAAATAGTATTTTATCCTAGATAAAATACTATTTGAAGAGAGAGAACGATTAATTCCAAATTAATCGTTCTCTCTCTTCAAATAGTATTTTATCCTAGATAAAATCTCTCCGTAATTAATCCTAGATTAATTTGTTCGAATCATACGTCATCAGTGAATCTTTGGGAAGCGACCAATGAGATCCCTGGATATATTGGCAGTAAATCCGATCGTCGGACTATCCGAACACGTAAGTATCTCGTACTACGTTCTTACCAATTTACGAGACATGGTTGGCTTCTAGCAAAGCACCGTGCCTACCCAATTCTCCAGAAATATTCTTAAAGGAATATATAATCTATGTCAGGCGTAGTATACGTAGTATTACGTATTACGATCTAGTATCAGATGTCACATGCAAGGCCTGAGGCTGGAATAGTGTCTGCCCCATACAAAGCATATATCGCATCACAAGCAACTAGTCTATTTAATCGGATAATCATGACCTTGTCATATTATCCCGATGACTGCAGTACTAAAGAGTACTAGTTCTTTATCCTACGTGACCATCATCTCCACTATGAATGGAGTGATACTTCCATCTCGACATCACACCCAATACACTACGATTGTCAATATACCTAGAAGAGGCGTACACAGAACCTGTTAAAGCCCTGGATGACCAAAACCAAAGTATATTGATTGTCGCAAGTATTAGCGGTGCAAGTCTCAGGTTAAGACCAAATACACCTACCCTGATTCGGATTCCCATAGACACATAGTCATACTACCAATGGGATTCCGATGGGTCTAGCCAGAGCGAAGCTGTTTCCGTACCATCGGTAAACACAACCTCCTATTACACTTGCATAAGTATCCAATACTTAAATATATGAGAACTATGCCGTTATGCTCCCATAACACGCACAAGTGAAATATTAGTCTATTCCGCATTATCGATGTCCAGTCTCGATAATACTACGACTAGAGATATTTAATGATTAAACCTTTATGGATTGATATTGTCTTATATCTAATAATCTGGAACTAATCATAAGGAATTTATCATTTATATATTTAAGTAATCCAATTACAAAATGATAAAATGCAATTTCCATTGTCACATAGATAATTTGTACAAAAACCACAATGTCTTTTACAAATAGTGACGCTATGGGTCATAATTGTCCAACAATGATATCCCTGAACTGTTGTGCTGTCACAATGCTTGCGCTATGTCAAATTACTTGATGTCTTTATGGGATCCTTTTGCTGTCCTGGAAACTAGGGGTGAACAATTTTACGGATCAGAAGACACCCGACCCGGTCGGGTTTCATAAATCTGGAAAAAATTCGGGTTGACATGACCCGACCCGATTATTTCGGGGCGGGTCACGGGTTTCTTTAAAGAAGTCGGGTCTAAACCGACCGACCCGACTACAGTCATTATAAATTGAAAAAAAAAAGGTTTAAACTTTACATTGTTCTTCAGAATCTCAGATCTCTCGCCCCCCTCACTCAGCACAGCAGCAGTCAACTCCCACTTCTAGCCCCTCTCTCTCACTAAGAAACCATCAAACCAGTGACTTTCCTCTCTCTCTCTCTCTCTCTCTCTCGATCTCGCCCTATAGCCATTAGCCTCTACCCTCTATCTCTCTCTTTCCAAACTTTCTTTCTTGGTGAGTTTGCAATCTACAATTCTGTCAATTTTTATTTTGTTTTGTTTTAGCATTCAATCTAAAGTCAAAACATATTTTGATTAAAGTTATGGATTTGTTTGCTTGTGACAGGAAGATGGAGGATTTTCTTAAGTGGATTTTAGGCTTTTCGAACAGAAAGGTAAGAATTATGGTCTTCTTGAATCTTTCATTTTCTGTCAATTAGGGTGGGATATGCTTGTTTGTGTCTAGCATTTTGTGATTATGGCTTGGGTTGTTGACTTGTTTATGTTGTTTGGAAATTGAGATTTTGATAATCCATCTGTTCTATCACTTTAATAATTAATCTGTTGTTTATTTGTTTATTTTTGAATTGGAGAAGACATTAAAATTACAATTTATCTTTCTTATAATAAATTTTGCTGGATCATATTTTGGTGGGATAGGCTTGTTATGTGCTTGTAGTGGTTATTGCTTGTTATGCACATGGCATTCTGCACCTTTATATATATTTTTTTTCAATTTGCTTATGTGAATTGTTCTAAGTTTATAAACTTACTGAAATTTGAAATCTGAAATCGGACTTGGAATTGATAATTTTGATGGCCCTGATGTTTCTCTTTGTGTATTTTTTCATTATTAGATGGAAGAACTGGACCCAATGATTGAGGAGATTGAGAATTGTTCAAGCGATGAAGAGAATAATGAAGCTACAAATATAAATCCTCCTGCAACTCAAAGTAAGTCTCATTCACCTAAAAAAAGAAAATATACTAAGAAGGTGAAGTCTAAGCTGCAAGGTAGTAATAATTTCGGGTTTCGGGTCTTGATTTACAGATGACCCGACCCGATCGGGTCGATTAGAATTTGCCGGAACCCGACCCGTGTACACCCCTACTGGAAACCAAACTGGACGGTTCCAATGATTCGAATCAGACGGAATCAGACGGTTCCAACAGTTCGAATCAGACAGAACCGGATAGTTCGAACCATAACTGTTGGAACCGTTCAGTTCCAACGGTTCCGATTAGAACCATTGTAGCCCAACGACTAGTAGTCGTTAGGCTTGCACAGTGGCTCCCTACCCTAAAAATTAAAAAAAAAAATTTAATTTTTTTAAATATAATTATTAAATTACCCTTAATAACATTAATCAAACGACTAATTTTAGGACATTTTAGGTATCAGAAAAATAATCAAAAAATGTATAAATATGAGTCATTCTTCATTTCTTCTACACACCAATTCTCAATTCTCTCAATTTCTTTAATTCTCTCATCTTCAATTTCCCATTCTCAATTCTCTCATTCTTCAATATTAACAAAAAATGACAAGCTCATATGAGAACACCATGTCCAATGTGCCAACCTAAGAGAGCGGCCAGAGTATCGATACATGGAGAAGAGAATTTAATTATCGATCCTCCGATATTTTCAAAATTCATTTTCATTTAGTCGAGAGAAAATGAAGGTCCAAGAGCAATATGCAACTATTGTTGTGTATTTTACAAATTTACTGGCGGCTATGACAATATCAACAAACACTTGGATAGACATCATGCCGCTGAAATTAGACTTGATACAACACAAACTCAAATGGGCAGGTACACATCATCTAGTAGAGGTACGAGTTCTTTAGATTTATTTAAATATTCCAATGCTAAAAATAGAGAAGAATTTGCTAATTTTTTTTTATATGACGCATATTTCTTTAAATTTTGGTAAAAAATTTATTTTGTTAATTATGTTCGAAATGCTTTAATTCTTGCAACCTGTAAAATGACTAAAAATACAACAAAACATCAAAGTTTTAAATTATATAAATATGGTAAACTTATTTTAAATGAAATATTTAAAGATATTAAATATCGTCTTTTTATATGTTCTGATATTTAGAGTGACCATTGGCAAACACACTCATACATGGGTGTGACTTATCATTGGATTGATACATAATGAAACATGCAGAAACTTCTTATTGCATTTAGAACTTTGAAAAGTTTTTAATAATGCTACAAATATTTTTAGCGGAGTTTATTATCCTATAACAAATTTATTTCTTGTTGAAAGTTTGAATATTGTTGGTATTCTATATGAGTATATTGAAAGTTTTGATCCTAATGTTATTGTTTTAATTGAAGCTATTGCTATTATGAAGAGAAAATAATTGATTTATTTAAAAAGCATTCCATTGCTTTATCTTTTTACCACAGTTTTTGATCCTATATTTAAATTAGAAGGTTTGAATAACGTCTTACAAATTTACTATACATATTAAAAAAATACCTGATGAAATTATTATAATAAAAATAATAGATAAAATAAAAATTGATTTAATAGATTTATTTAATGATTATGTTAGTAGATATAACTTGTAATCATTAATTCAAGACTTAACGTATGTGATTGTTGGTTAATACAATGAAATAAAAAATATAGGGATAATACGACTAACAACCCGAAATTAGATAATTATTTATCTACCAATTTCGAGTTTCCAGCTAAAAGTTTAGTGCGTAAAAATTTTCAAGTACTTGAATGGTGGAACCCACATCAAAATGTCTATCTTGTTTTATCAATTATTGCTAAAGAGGTGCTGACATCACTTGTTTCCACCGTTGCGGTTGAACAAGCCTTGAGCTTAAGAGGTAATATTTTGGAAGCGAGACGATATTCATTACATCCAAGCACTTTAGAAGCAACACACATGTGTGAATGATTTGACCAGAGCTGATTTGAGGCAACAAGAAGATGTCCTCGATGACTTTGAAGACTCGTTCGATAATGCATCTGCAAGTGCAAGTGGAACGAGAGCTGAATGATCAACATGCACTGATAATGATGATGTGATGAATAAATGATTGTAATGAGAAACTATCTTAAAAATATAATGGAATTACGTGAGCTTTGATTCTTTTCACCCCTAAATGATACATAGACAACTTAAGTTGTAATAATTTTAAATAAATTTTTTAATCTCATTTTTATTTTTTTTAAAAATCATTATTAAAATTTAAAATTAAAAAAAAATATTGTGGAACCAGAACCGAATCAGAATTATCCGATTCGAAATCGAACCGAACCATTGGCCGGGGCTTTGCAGTTTCATTCAGTTAAAACTTGAATGTGTACCAATATCTCACATTGAAAGGGCAATCTTCACTCTTACCGTTTTAATGTTTAATTTCTTCATAATTTCACAAATTTTCGAAAAATCTTAATTTTTTCACTTGTTTTTGTTTTTAATCAAATTGAACACCCAAAAATCTTATCCATCACTCAAATAATATTTTCCTAAGATCAATTTATCCGAATTCCATCAAACCTTAACCTAAATTTGAAAATCCCCAATTTCCGAAGAATTTCCCCACGCTTAGCGCGTTTTAAAACATTGGCACCTGTTGCTGTTTTCTGCGGCTTTGTAGCTGGAAAGTTGTTGGATAAAATTTGTTCATGAATTGGGAATATCAATAATGGTCATAGTTATTGCTCTCACATTATTTGCAAGTTCTTTTCTTTTCAGAAACCCAATTTTCTTCACCTATTATTCTGCTGCTGGCTGAAGTTATGAATTTGGCTCTTATTGTTAGTTCTGGCAATGTCTGTGTTGAAGTTCTGTATGTTACACATGAAATATAATTGCTTTCTACTTTATGATACAACTTTCACATTGCTTATGCTGCATATTTAGTGGAAATCTCTTAGAATTGATCGGTGTACTTGATTTTCAATTCCTGGATTTAATAATCATATACGAGACTTGTCAAAGATGTGTTTGTCAATGACTCAAGCAGGATAATCCAGGATGAGCATCAGGAAGCTTCCTCCATCCATCACCTTTGCCTCAAGCAGGATAATCTTTTAATGGAATTTTCGGAAACCATTGAAATTGGGGAAGCTTTAGGGCTGGATTTCAGTGTCAATAGGGAGGAGGAGGATATCCATAGCAATGTAGCGGCCATTGTTCATAGGGACATGAAGGCAATCGAAGCTGATTGAGGTACCTTCGGTTTCCTTTGCTATGTAAATTTTTTCTTATTTAACAATGAATATACTTAGTTGAAATATTAGAGGGGTTGAATTCTATGACTAAGAAATCTATGGTGAGAAAGAAAATTCGTGAGTGCTATGTGGTTATTTTGTTGCTTCAGGAGACGAAACTCTCTGTCCCTATTGATACGTTTCTCACTAAGAAATTGTGGGGTTCTTATGATATTGGTTCTGTTGATTCGGTGTCCTTGAGAGGGTCTGGATGTATGGTTACTTTTTGGAATAAGGCGGTAGCCTCAACCCAAATATAGGAAAAAAATATAAATATATAAAATAAAAGTATAAATTCATAAAATTGACAACATAAAATCATCCACAATACAAAATCATCCATCAAAATGAAATAAAATAAAACATAACAAAATAAATTCATGAAAAAAATGGTTATTAATCTCTAAGTAAACTATCATTTGTGTCTACCGGCATGAAATGTGGATATAAGATTTCATCTCCTTCATCATCATCTGAATTGTCATCCTCCAAAGTGTCATCATCATATCTAATTCCTCCACAATCCTCATCATCAGTTGCAATATCGTCCCACTCAGGTTCTTCATCAACAAGTTGCAGAGTCTTTCCTTTACCTAACAAATAATACAAAGCCATATGTTTATCTATATGTAAATTACTTCATATGTGATTTCATTTTAATAAATTACCTTGATTTCTTTTTCTCTTTTGTGCAGATGGCCAACTTCCAATTTGTTGACTAATGGTAGCTCCTAAAAATCCATCTGAAGATGTTTCCTCAACATTCTCTTCTCCAACCACCCACTCATCATCAGAAGGCACCTCATCCTCAACTAAGGGATCATCATCCTCTTTCATTGATTGTTTCTTCAAGAACTTATGTTGTAACCTCATGTTGTACATTACATACACCAATGAGTTCAATTTTGAGTGGACAATCTATTTCTTCTCTTTGTATGAATCTACACACATGATTATAAATTTTATCAAAAATAAAATAAAATAATTTATTTGAATGACATATCAAGTAAGTTTTGTGAGCATATGCTGAATTGAATGTACTCCAATTACGCTAGCATCCCAAAGATGAGCATGTCAAACTCAAAATCTTTATAGCTAAGGACTGCAGTTGAGGAGTTTGGTCTCCATATAGTTTCCACCAATTAGCTACAATAACAATGAACACACAATTCAAATTAAGATAAAAGTGTAATAATTGTAATAATACCTAAATGATAATTCATATATCAAGGCTACGATTGAAGAAGGTGGTTCTAACAAGGCCAAAAGAAAACATCCCTATTTTATTTAAGAAGGTATCCACGTGCACATCTGCCTTCGCTTTATCTTCATCATTGGTGATAAGTTTAGCCATACACATGAAAAATCCTAACTTAATCTCCGGATGAGTTGAAGGATTGTCTGAATACTGAATTTTGGGATTCAAAAAATATGCAGCTGCATGCAAATGACGGTGCATATGAAACTCCCACCTATCATCAATAATCTTCCATATCTCTTTGTATACTCCAATTTCATCTCCCAAATTTTTTGCTATCTCTTCCTTCGCTTTATCCATGGCACCATAGATGAACCCCATCCTAGGTACTTTTTCCCCATATGTAATCCTCAACACATTAACCAAAGGTTTGGTGGTTTTTAATGCATAAGCCATGCTGAGCCAGAACCTATCACTCAAAATGATTTTCTTCAGTTCTCTCCCTTCGGGCTTCTTTGACAAACTATGATCATTCCATTCCTTGGAAGTAAACATTTTCTCTAACTGTTGTTTGAAACTGTACATACTTTGTAATGTCAAGTAGGCAGTAGCAAATCTTGTTGTAGCAGGACGTACCAAGTCCTTCTTTGTAAAACTCCTCATCAAAGCCAAAACTGATCCATGATTATATATGAAATTACTCACCAGTTATAAAGACAGTAATAATTACATTGTCAAATAATATATTTTTAAACAAAAAATAAAATAAAAAATCGTGCAACTATAATTTATAATTACATTCTTTGCTTTTGTTAATGCATTTTTGTGTTGGGGTAGCTTTCCAATTTGTTCAAGCATCAAATCAATATAGTGTGCAACACACGACATCCACCACAACCATTTCCTCTTATTCATCAACAGTTTGCCAACTTTCTTGTAGTTTGATGCATTCTCTGTATATAGGGCAACATTATCATGAATACCCGCAATGTGTTCTTTCATTCTAAACACACCCCCTTTAAGTATTTTATCGTAAAAAGTACATTGAATGTACTTATACTTTTTACTTTCTCCTCTTTCAATTTCATGCCCATACTTCCAAGTTGTATGTTTGTTTCCGACTCGCCATGGCCACTAGAATAAAAACAATTCAGCAAAAAGAATTAACTAAAAATTCTGCAAAAAAGTAAAGATGATGACACGAGTAGCACTAGCAACAAAAGTTAAAACATTAAGTACAAATGAAAACTGTTGAAGCTTATAATAAAAAAATTCAGCAAAAAGAATTAATTAAAAATTCTGCAAAAAAGTGAAGATGATGACACAAGTATCACTAGAAATAAAGTTAAAACATTAAGTACAAATGAACATTGTTGAAGCATGTGACCAAGTTAAAACAGTAAGTACAAATGAATATTGTTGAAGCATGTGGCCAATTTATAATTTTACTCTGACGCATGTTACTCGCGTCATCATCTTCATTTTTTTACTTCAACAGTGGCCATAAATTGGACACATGCATCAAGCTTTCAACAAGAAAAAAAATAAATGAAAAAATAGAATCGACAAAATCCAGTCTTCATCCTCCACTCAATCGAAAAAATCCAGAAAATAAATTGAAGATAGAATAATGAAGATGAAGACGATAGATGCTAAACCCAGTTTCAGTAGGGAGCGCAAGAAATATTTAGCAAAGAAAATTTGAAGATGAAGTACTTGAGTTGATGATGAGAAGAAAAAATGAAGATGAACGAGATTTAGGGTTAGTATTCAAAATTCAACATAAAACTTCTCTATTTATAATTCTATTTCTGGTAAAATAGGAAACTGATTCGTTACCCTTATTTTGTTTTGTTTTGTTTTTTTAAATTTTATTTTTAAGAAGAAGTAATTTTCATCGGGGCTTCGCCTCTCACTTTATTCAGACACCTCGATGAAAATTTTTCCGAGGGGGCCGCCTCAATTGACGGAGGCAGCTCTTTCCTATTTTCTGATTCTAGGTGGTAGCTTCGAGGCAGCGTTGCCGTCGAGACGGTCGAGGTGCGCCTCGAGGCACCGCCTTGAACCTAATTGTGAAATATTGCTTCTCTATATCTTCAACAACAGTGGGTGTCGGAGTTTGTGCAGTTTAGTTTTAAATACCAAATTTGTATTGTATATGCTCCTTGTAATCATTCTGATCAGTTTGTTCAATGTTAGTTTTGTTTTAGGAAAGAAAGCCTAGGCACAATAGACCCTCATCTGGAAAGTATTGGGACCTTTCTGAAATTTACCAGAATTTTACTGACGTGGCAGTGTGGCTGACGTGTCAGTTATGTGGCGCTGACTGGATGACACGTGGCTGCTGACTGGTCTGATGATGTGGCAGACTGACTGGACTGCTGACTGTGTGTGATTGGCTGACGTGGCGCAGACTGGGTGCTGACTAGACGCTGACGTGGTGCGGACTCAGCATCTTCAAACTTCAACCGCGCGTGAAGCGCGTGAACGAGTTTGGACTTACTCGCCGGTGCATGTAGGCGCGTGCGGCGTCGTCTGGGCTCCGTTTGATAGCCGAAAAATACCAACGTGTTCGTCTCGCCGTGAACTAGCTGATGGTATGCTCAAAACTGATTTTTGACAACTTTCGTCGGAATCGATTTTCCGAACCGAACCTCTGTTTTTGAGTTTCGGGATCCCACCATGGAACCTTAGCTCTGATACCACTTTGTGATAAAACCAACACAATAGAAGAGAAGTGAGAGGAAAACTCTTCTTTATTTTACAAAATAAAGAATTACAAAGTTTTAACTAAAACTTTACAAAAAACCTCACCACATCTTTACTCTATTTTCTTTATGTTTGGGATGATTATAACATTGCCATGGTGCTCATTTTATAGTTTCCAAAACGTGTGCACTGTTGTAACACGTTTTGGCAAAAAAATGCGTTACACGTTATTGAGAGCTGGCTGCCAAAAGCACCAAAAGTTGCATGTCTCATGCATGCAACTTGAAGTCAACAAGTGTGGAATAAGGAAGTCTTTGGTAACATCGATTATTCCATTCCTCATCAGCTAGTTCCAACTTATTAATTGATAACTTGGAACTAGCTGATTATGTCCTCTAACTCGGCAGATTATGTCATTGCTTTTGGTTCTTTGAAGAGTCAGCTTTGGTAGAAAATGAGGATGCTGGAGTCTTTATGGAATGAAAGGAAGTTTAGAAAACTTTTTGCGTTTATCTCTTCTAATGGAAGGCGTATTTCCAACCATGCTGGTATTAAAGCTGAGATCATAGTTTACTTCTCTTCTCTTTATGCGGTTGATTCTCAGCATGCTCCATCCTTCCAAAATCTTGCCTTCAGAGTATCCCCAAAGACATTTCTCAGCTACTCGAACTAGACTCGGCCACTGGTTCGGTTCGATTCCAAATCAGGACCGAACCGGAACTAGACCGGGCGATTCCGATTCAGTTCCATTTTTATTAATTAAAAAAAAATAAAAATGGGATTTGATATTTATTAATTTGAAATTATTAATTTTAATTTATTTTACATTAAATTAAAAACTTAAATTAAAAATAAAATAAAAAAGCTTAAACTTAAATTTTTAGAAACTTAAATTGCCTACATATCTTCTTGGGGTGAGAGGAATCACAACTCACGTAGTTCCATTATATTTTTTAGGTAGTTCCCCATTATAATTATTTACTCATCATCATTATTTGTGTCTGTTGTTGATCAGCTCCCGTTCCGCTTGTACTTGTAGATGCATTGTCGAACAAGTCTTCAAATTCATCGGGGGTATGGTTCTTTGCCTCAGATCAGCTCAGGTCCAATCATCCACACATGTTGTTTCTTCTAAAGTGGTTGGATGTAATGAAGACCGTCTCGCTTCTAAAATATTATCTCCTAAACTGAAAGCTTGTTCAACCGCAACTGTGAAAACAGGTGCTACCAGCACCCTTTTAAAAATAATTGATAAAATATGATAGATATCTTGATGTCGGTTCCACCAATCAAGTACTTGAAAATTTTTACTTACTAAACTTTCAGGAGGAAACTCGAAATTTATTGATAAATAATTATCTAATTCTCGGTTGTTAGTCATGGTTTTCCTCTATTTTTAGTTTGTTGTAGTAACCAACGATCATCTATACTAAGTCTTGAATGTATTACATGTTCACTACTAGATTGTCCTGATGATTGTAAGTTATATCTAGTGACATAATCATTAAATTAATCTATTAAATCTATTTTTATTCCATTTATTATTTTTCTAACATTAATTTCATCATTTATTCCTAAAAAATCATATTAAGTTTGTAAGTCACTATTCAAACCTTCTAATTTAAATATAGGATCAAAAATCGTGGCAATAAGATAAAACAATGGAATGTCTTCAAAATAAGTCAATCATTTTCTTTTCATAACAGTAATAGCTTCAATTAAAATAATATTATTAATATTTGAACTTTCAGAATGATCATATAGAGTACCAACAATATTCAAACATTCAATAAGAAATAAATTTATTGTAGAATAACAATATCCACTAAAAATATTTATTGCATCATTAAAAACTTTTAAAATTTCTAATTTTTTTCAAAAATATCCCATTGACTAGGCAAAAGTGTTATATATTGAACATATTGGGAAAAAACTACATAATACATATTTGTATTGAAAAGCTCGAGTTAAAAGAAAATAAGTTGAATTCCAATGAGTGAGAACATCTCGTGAAAATTTTACCGATTGAACACCATTTAATTTACTAAACTTGACCTATTCTAAACTGACATTAGAATATGACCAAATACAATTAAGTACAATCTTAATAAGATTAATGTGATGTTCAAAAAAAGTCAGACCATCTTGAACACATAAATTAAGGATATGACATGTGCAACAAACATGAAAATCGACCACCCAAATTTGATTGACATATTTCTTTTAAATCTCTAATTGATGCAATATTTACAGAAGCATTGTCAAAACCAATTGTTAAAATTTTACTTAATAAATCATATTTATCAAAAATTACTTTAATCATTTATAAATATTTTATACAGTATGATACTCATAAAAAATTCTAAATGCAATACGTCATTTTTGCATGTTCCATGATGCATAGATCTAATGATAAGTCACACCCATATATGAGTGTGTTTGCCAAAGGTCACTCCAAATTTCAGAACAAAGACGACCTTTAATATATTTAAATATTTCATTTACTATCATCTTTGTATCACTTAAAAATTTATCATTTTGTTGTATTTCGAGAAATTTTAAAGGCAGCAGGATTTAAAGTATTTCGAACATAATTAGTAAAAATAATTTTTTCACCAAAACTTAAAGAAAGATGTCTCATATAAGTAAATTTAGCAAATTATTCTATATTTTTAGCATTAGAATATCTAAATAAATCTAAAGAACTCGTACCTCTACTAGATGAAGCGACCTGCCAATTTAAGTTTGTGTTAGTTTCTAGTCTAATTTCAGCGGCATGATCCCTATCAAAGTGCTTGTTCATATTGCCGTAGCCGTCAGTAAATTTGTAAGATACACCACAATAGTTGCATATTTCTATTGGACTTTCATTTTCAATCTCGACTAAATGGAAATGAATTTTGAAAATATCGGAAGATCGATACTTAACTTCTCTTATCCATGTATCGATACGTTGGCCGCTCTCTCGGGTTGGCACATTGGACATAATATTCTCAGATGAGCTTGTCATTTTTTTGTTAATATTGAAGAATTATAAAATTAAATCAATATGAGAAATTGAAGATGAGAGAATTAAGAATGAGAGAATTAAGGAAATTTAGAGAATTAAGAATTGGTGTGTTGAAAAAAAGTATATGACCTATATTTATATATTTTTGGATTATTTTGTAATACCTAAATTACCCCTAAAACTAGCCATTTTAGTAATGTTATTAAGGATAATTTAGTAATTTCATTTTATAAAAAAATAAAATTTTAAAAAGGCAATAGGTAGCCGTTGCTCCCATCTACTATGTGGCCCAATGGCTAGTAACCATTGGGCTTGCATGCTTTTGCATGCTGCCCAACGGTTCCAACCGGAACCGTATGGTTCCGGTTGGAACCGTGGAACCAGACGATTCTAATGGTTCTGGTTCAAACCGATGGAATCGTCTGATTCTTTTCGATTCAGTTAGGGTTATTCCCTAGCCGAACCAAAAAAATATGGTTTCGATTCATGTTTAAACTTTCCAGTTCCTATCGGTTCGGTTCCGGTTCCGAACTAGAACCGTGACCGAGTCTAACTCGAACTATCATTTTCTATAGAGGAAGTCAATGATGTGGTTTGGGAATTTGATGGCTCCAAAGCCCATGGTCCAAACAGATTCAATTTCGACTTCTTCAAGAAGGCTTGGGATATAGTGGGAAATGATGTTTTCTCTATGGTGTTAGGCTTCTACTCCACAGGTAGACTCCCATTGGGCATAAAAAGTTCTTTTATTGCTCTTATTCCTAAAATGGATAACCCTGTTAGATTGAAGGAATTTCGCCCCATTTCAATATTTAATAGCCTTTATAAAATCATTTTCAAGCTGTTGGCTAATTAATTGAAGAATGTGTTGAGTCATCTCATTAGCTCATATCAAACGGTTTTTTTGAAAGGTCATCAAATTCAGGATTAGATTCTTATCGCTAATAAGGTGGTGGATTGGGTCAAGAAAAATAAGGAAGATGGCACCCCATTGAAGTTAGATTTTGAAAAGGCATCTGAATCGGTTTCTTGGAATTTCATCAGTTCTATTATGAGAGAAATGGGTTTTGGGAGCGCTGAATTGTCTGGATTAGTCAGTATTTTTCAACAGCTTTGGTGGCGGTTTTGGTAAATGGAAACCCCATGTAACACCCTCAGTACAGAGATGTTACCAGTAGGGAATATGCCATCCTATCCCCTGAGCCTCTGACTTTCTGACAACTACTAATCTCATTTCATATATATACTCATGCATGGGACCAATGCCCAACTCATCATCATGCATAACACTCATAATACTAAGTACTCAATTTACTACACATTATAACTTTGACATTGAACGCTTATAATGCATCACATATATACTATTTATTATATAACATTTGTGATACACGACATTTCCTGACTCTAACTAAAATGAACTATGTTTCTAACTTGACCTGGTGGACCGAATACCTTCTGATGCCATCAGCATCCATCCCCATGAGCTCGTCCTTTGAGTAAACCTGTAAAATAAAGAATCTGGGAGTGGGGGGGATGGTTCAGATCGTTTGAATGACCTGGTGAGTGGATACTAAAAATAAAAAACCATAAGAAAATCCAAAACATATTCGTAAATTATTTTTTATGCATGCATGCATCATCAAAAACATATCAAGCGCTCAACGCCCAAGTCGCGCGCATAGACTGAGCGAGGAACGAATAATCCCCTGTCGATAAGGTAGCGGGTCATGTCATTTCAGATGGACGAGACCCTAAAAAGCACCCCGACGGAAACATATGATCAATTATAAAAACATAAAAACATGCAACAAGCGTCGGGTGGAAATATAACAATGATCGATTATCTCAGCGGAAACATATAGATAGCTAAAAAATAATAAATGCAGTAAACATGCACTGAGACGGAAGCATAAAAACATCATGCATATTCTTCATCAATTTAAAACCTCAAAACTTGAAAATAAATTTAAAACATAATTCAAGAAAACATAAAACAAAGCATCCACTCATAGATTCTGAATTTGCTGGTGACGCCTTGCGATGGTGGCGGAACCGCATCTCCTGATGATAATATAAAATTAGCAAAATTTATTAGTACCAAGGTTGTGAATTATATCTCTACATAACAAAATTTATTCGTTATTCATGATAACTCATCATTGCTATATTAATAACATTTTAGGGTGGTCTAAAATTTTTTACTACACTCGTTCGAGGATCTCACAAGCTACTTCACAAAACTCCATATTCTACCCTATTTCCAGAAAATTTCAGTGCACCAATGCTGATTTTGAAACTTTAGTGCGCTTAATCGGGGTTGAATTTGGGGCTGAAATTTTACTAGAATACTAGATTATGTGTCTATTTTATGTTGGCTTTTACGGATCATGATTTTGATTCCTAGAACTCAAGTTATGTATTGATGTTCAGGGGCTATGTAACTGGAAAAATTGGGCACAGGGGCAGTAGATAGCCCGACTTCAAAAATTCGGCCTGTTCTCATATTAAGTCCAAAAATTCTAAATTTTAGATATGTTACTAATGTATATGTCTAGTTTATCCATAAATTTACACTTCATCAATCGAACATCATACACTTAACTTACAAGTAAATCTTTACAGCCTGTTTGGAATGTGACTTCACTAAACTTTACTGCCTCACATACCAATTTCACCACTCTCTTAGCTTTATTTAATTTTCACACAAGCAATTATTATTAATCTCATCACCAGCCATTAAAAAATATTATCAATTCATAAAATATACTTTTCCAACACATTCATACAAAATAAGCCAAAGACTTTAACCATTCCACCTTTGATTTATTAACTCCAGACAATTTAAAATCATGCTATAACATACTTTAATGCATGAACTTTAACAATTTATCAAACTCCCACCAATATGTTAAGAAATTTGGCCACATATCCATTTTTCCACCTTGGAATTAATTATCCAAACTGAGGCATAAACTACTCCAACAACATCATAAACGTGTCTTGATGCCTAATTTATACTCAATCCTTTCAAACAACAAAGCCCCAATTTTGTATGGTTCATGGGTGAGAAAATTCAAGTGAAGAATCATGCTCATTTTCCAAAATAAGAAGAAGAATGAAGGAAAATAAGCTTACTTGTTCAAGAAAAACTTGAAAATTCATCACATTTCCTCACAAATGCATTTGAGAGTGAAGAAAAATTGAAGACTTCCCTTGAAGCCACATCCAATTTTTTTTTTTTTTTTTTAAAGAGATGAATGAATAGTGTGTTATTTATAGAAAAAGGGGCTGATTTTTTGTGATGAAATGAGTGGCTCAAAATTTACCACATCACATAAATCTAGTCTATTCTCGAAAATACTATAGCATCCATGGAAATTGCAATTTTTGACTTATTTATGGTTCGAATATGGAAAAATATTCAACACGGAAGTTGTAGGTCTCGGTCTTAGTTTTACGACGATATAAAATTCATAATAATCGGAGTTTGTATGAAAATATTACGGCACAGATACCACAGCTGTTTGGTTTTAACCTTGAAATGAATTTCGTATCGGATTTACAAGGAATTTGCCAAATGTCCAAAAAGTCATTCCATTAGCACATACATGCTTGTAGATGATTTTCATCAAGTATCATGTCTCCAATAACGTAATAGTCATTGGCCTCCGATAAAATACAGGCCGCCGGAGATTACCAGATGTTACAAATTCATCCCCCTTAAATAGGATTCGTCCTCGAATCCTTTCTAATTTTAAACTTCTAAGGTCCTTCCTAATTTGAAAATATCTCATCTCGGCTAATTTTATCTTCCTTTACTTGCTTTCCATTTTTCTGCTCAAGAATTCAATACTCGGACTCTTGAGAATCTTTTATCCTAATATTCTCTATTTGGTTCTTATGACTGAAAACTTATTCCTCTAAAAGTCCCTTTGTGACAAGAACTCACTTGGGTTGGAAACCAAGCACACCCCAAGCATCTTTCTCAAAACCCCAAGAACTTTGAATACTGATTTTGTAGGAACAAAACCCAACCAAGATCAGCCCCTAACCACCATGAAACTCACGTCCATGATAACCACAAGCATGAAATCAGATTGTATTTTGCTAGCAATGGAGACGCCACTAAGTTGCCAAGCTTAGATAAGTCAATTTGAACTTGAAAAGGGGAATCCCTCCCTCACAAGAAATTTAGCCATAGCCAAAGCTTAAAAGCTTGAAAGGTTGATGAAAATGTCATGAATGTTATTGCAAAGAAGAAGAAAACAAAGTTTAAATAGGTTACAAAGAGAAACCCTAAAGGTGTGAATGGACAAAAATATCCCTAAAGTGAAATTACCAAAAGACCTAAAAACTACCAAAAGCTTTCACTCAAGCACGTCCCCAAAAGTCTTTTCCCACCTAAAGTAGCTTAAAACAATGATTATAAAATAATCTAACTTAAGCTAATTTGAGGTGCTTACATCAAATAGTAAATTGACGTGCTTACTCAATAAGCAAGGTTCTAAGCATAATTAACCCTAATGACCTGGTCAACTAGCTTAATTACATCATAAATAAAGTCAACATGTCGAGCATAAATGAAAAAAAATGCCCCCATTTGGCCGAATTCAACATAGTCCCAAAATAGGTCAAATCGGGTCAAAAGAGTGGTGGTGCTGAAGCTGCTCTGCTATGCTTCAGTCTGAGCTGATCTAGGTCAAATGAAATAGCTGGGGACCTCTCTGGTTATGCCCATATATGTCTCTGGTGTGCACTTGACTTGGTTGCTGCAACTGGTCACATAGCTCTTAGCTAGTCCCGCAAAGGCCTCTCTGATCTTCTTTGCTCTTTGGCGTGTGATTGGACCTGTTGGAAACTGGATGGGTTCCTCCAAGTTGTTAGCTGCATCCTGTAATTTCTCTGGTGTGGTTGGACTCATGTCATTCCCTCCTTGTTGAAAAGGATTCGACCTCGAATATGAACCTGCATTAAAAATAAAATAAGTCAGAAACATTAAACATTGCAGGAACGCAAAACTCACTAGGAAGATCAAGCTTGTAAGTATTGTCGTTGATCCGCTCCAAGACTTGAAATGGACCATCTCCTCTTGGTTGCAACTTGGATATTTTCCTATTGCATATAAAGCCACACCCAATTGCCGGGGTCAAACATAATGCGTTGGAAACCTATTATTCTCACCAACTCTGCCTTTCCCTTATCATTCATACTCCCAAGCTTAATAACAATCAAAGATAACAAATCCATAAGAGTTAAAGAATTAGAATCATAATCAATCTCATAAGGCAAGTAAAAACTAGAAGGATGAATGCATCTATTATATGCAAACTCTGGCCCCGCTATTGCGTCTGTGATCTTCTTAGCTCTTTGGCGTGTGATTGGGCCTGTTGGCAATTGCAAAGGCTATAATGTTCCATGGGTGACTGCATTCATGTCAAATGTTGTCCCTTGGATCATGTCATTCTCCCTCTCTTGAAATGGATTCGTCCTCGAATCCGAACCCAGATCATAGATAGTTATGACAAAATCAATTGGACGATGATATTGAAATATAAAAGAATCATACTTGACCACTTGTACCTGCGATGAAAAAGCATAAACAATAGAGAAAATGTTATGGAAAAACTTCACTACCACATCTACTTTCTTTTCACCAGCTCTCACAGCTTCATCATCACTCATGGCCACTATCTCAACCATACTTGCAAAGACCTCCTCACACACCTGCTCAGCTTCACTATGTTTTTCAACCTCAAAGCACACTACCTCACAAGTGTTTACTCCATAAATGCTCACGGTCTCACAAGCATTTTCACTCACCATGTCACTTATAACACAATTCACAACATTCAAGGCCTCACAAGAGTTTTCATTCGCTATGCACTCAACATCACAAGTGTTTCTCACTTCATTACACACAACTTCAATAGCTTTTGGTTGTTGAGTATTCTCTTCATTCACTGCATATTTAGTTACCTTCCAAGTCTATTTCCATTTCTCATAAGATCTTCTATAATCACTCATAATATCTTGGATATCACTTTTGAAAGTATCCAAAACCTCGATCTTATCGTCAATGGTTAAACTTGGACCTGCCATCTCAACACTAAACAAACAGATTAGAAATAATAAAAAGCAAAACAAATATGTAAATCCTCACAATCTCATGTGTTTACACTCGAATGATATCACTCCACTCGCGTTTTTGCACTCTATTGGCTTTTACCCGATACTGTGCTCACACTCACTGCCTTTTACCACTATTGAGTTCTTCCTCAATTCAATTACAAATCAACTCAATTCCCAGAATGGTCAACTAAGGTGTAGTCCATAAGCTAGCAGAAACACAAAGAACCAATAATGTATATAGTGCAGGTGGAATAATGCGAATAAGAATAGTAATCACGAAGACTCAATCAAAGAGACTTAAGCTAGAGTGCACAGAATAAAAAAAAAGACGAGTTAGCTAAATGCGCAAACAAACAAGCAAGCACTCAATGTGACACTTAGCCAATCTTGTGATCACTCGCTATTGTTTTTGTCTCACTCTTTTCTTTTCTTTTTTTTCCTCTTTTTTTTAACTCTTTTTTTCCTCTTTTCTTTTGTCTCTCACACTCAAAGAGTATACAAAGCAAATGAAATACAATGCAAATAACAAGATTACCACATTCGGTAATTTTCAAGTTATATCATTAATACATATAAATACAACTCAAATGACAATGTAACTTATATAATCAATTCGACAATGTGGTAATATCTATCTTTCAACTTGCAAATGAGTATAAATGATCTAGTTACAATGTAACTAACTCAATTTCGAATTCAGCCAAGTCAAATTACAAGCCAAGTAAATAGTTTATGCAAGCAACTAAGTGATGCAACTACTTGCCTCTTCAAGCACCTTAAAAACAAATGATTACACACAAGTTCCCATGTCAAGCTAATGATGAATTTATTGCCTCTTCACTTATAATAACAATATTTCAAGAGGTGGCAAGTGATACTTGCTTGGATACACACGAATTTAGTGTAAATTTGTTGCACTCAACCTTGCTTCACTTGATTCTTCAACATTAACAACACAAATCAGCAAGATAACAATGATACAACTCACTCCAATCACAAAATTTGGTGCATTCAGATTTGTTTCATCAATTACACATTCACATTCATCAATAATGCACTCAATCTTTCTTTCTTTTCACCCAAACTCACAAGATTGTGCTAACTTCACAAGAATGCAAACAAGTAAGCTCACGTAAATACCAAGATGAATGATGTCAATTCTATTTTTTTGCAAAGTTGATATGAATAATACCTATGGAAACAACATTAATTGCATGTATTCAACAATAGCAAGACAAGATATATCAATAAATCTCACTAGGTTGAATCTGATCTGATTCTTTTTTTTTTTAGATTTTTGACACTATTAACTTAATAAAAATGTTAAACACGTCCTAGTAACATAGAATTAACAACTAAACACTTGATTCAAGCAAACAAAACAAAAGCCCCAATTTTGACCTAAGTAGCCAAAGATTAACTCAAATAAATACTCATGATCAATCAAAAACACTCAAAGGCAGAATGTTATTCATGCTATTTTGATCACAAATCAACAAGAATCAGCAAGAAACAACAAAGAACACACAAGAACACCAATGGCCGAAACTTGAGGACAAATTCCTCAATGGCCGAAATCAACAACAACAACAAAAACAAAGATGAATACAAGATTAAACAACACAAAGGATATGAAATCAGACCTCAGAACCCTAAGCTCATGATACCAAATGACAAGAACTCACTTGGGTTGGAAACCAAGCAAACCCCCAAACATCTTTCTCAAAACCCCAAGAACTTTGAATACCGATTTTGTAGGAACAAAACCCAACCAAGATCAGCCCCTAACCACCATGAAACTCACGTCCATGATAACCACAAGCATGAAATCAGATTGTATTTTGCTAGCAATGGAGACGCCACTAAGTTGCCAAGCTTAGATAAGTCAATTTGAACTTGAAAAGGGGAATCCCTCCCTCACAAGAAATTTAGCCATAGACAAAGCTTAAAATCTTGAAAGTTTGATGAAAATGTCGTGAATGTTATTGCAAAGAAGAAGAAAACAAAGTTTAAATAGGTTACAAAGAGAAACCCTAAAGGTGTGAATGGACAAAAATGTCCCTAAAGTGAAATTACCAAAAGACCTAAAAACTACCCAAAGCTTTCACTCAAGCACGTCCCCAAAAGTCTTTTCCCACCTAAAGTAGCTTAAAACAATGATTAGAAACTAATCTAACTTAAGCTAATTTGAGGTGCTTACATCAAATAGTAAATTGACGTGCTTACTCAATAAGCAAGGTTCTAAGCATAATTAACCCTAATGACCTGGTCAACTAGCTTAATTACATCATAAATAAAGTCAACATGTCGAGAAAAAATGACAAAAATGCCCCCATTTGACCGAATTCAACATAGTCCCAAAATAGGTCAAATCGGGTCAAAAGAGTGCTGGTGCTGAACTGCTCTGCTATGATTCAGTCTGAGATGATCTGGGTCAAATGAAATAGCTTGAGGACCTCTCTGGTTATGCCCATATGTGTCTCTGGTGTGCACTTGACTTGGTTGCTGCAACTGGTCACATAGCTCTGAGCTAGTCTCGCAAAGGCCTCTCTGATCTTCTTTGCTCTTTGGCGTGTGATTGGACCTGTTGGAAACTGCATGGGTTCCTCCAAGTTGTTAGCTCCATCCTGTAATGTCTCTGGTGTGGTTGGACTCATGTCACTTTGGAACCTTTCTTTCTCGTGTGGAAACAAGGGCCATATTATGTATCTCGTCTACATAAAGGCGTAAATCTTTCACAAAACTTACTATACCAAAATTCATCTATCTATCATTCTACACTTTCATGACATCCGAAAAGATGTACTAGAAGTATTTCATTTCCTATGGTCTTGCATTTAAGTTACTTTCAAACAGATGCCCTCGTGAATTATTTTTTCTGTCTGATACCCTATAACTGTATTTCTCCTATTTTCATTATTCTCTTTAAGAACTTAAATCTTTCTAAGACTTCTCAAACGATCACTATTTTTATATTCGCTTTCACCCAAACACCCTTAACTTGTAAGGTCCTGTGTCAATCTTTAATAACGATACTTAATCTATATGGGAAATTTATATCAATCTGATCACTAAAAGTGTATTCGTAACCCATACGTATTGATGTCATATGACTTTACTGGATATGCATCTAAATTCTTGCAGATAGTGCTCCCATGTGTTTAAGGATACTGATGTCTCTTTATATCAGGTCCCTTCACATTTTGTCTAAGCTCTGGAATAATTGTATGCATGGTAATTTTTTTTTCTATTGCAACTAATCATACTTGATACTTCCTCAGTTTCATACGCCTGACTTGATCTTAGCATTCTTCCCCTTAATTTCTCTAGTTGACTTTCTTTTTCTCTTTGCTAAACCTCAATTGCTTATCAATTTTGTTCTTTAAACCATCCAAACTCTGCCTATCTGTGGCTTAGGGCTTCCTAGTTTATTAATGTTGTCTATCGATGACTTGTACTTAGGATGTTAATTCCGGGTAGTTCTTCTAGTGGTCCTTCTCAATTGGCTAAAAATTTAGGGATAGTTGCATACACACTTGTGCATAAATCGTATTCCATGTTATTGATGTCGACGCTGGTGATTCTGTCCTTGCTAGAGTTCATGCTCTTTTCATACTTTACTTTCGTTGTTACTATAAAGCTGGTTGTTGTCTTCCACCCCAACTTATTTTCTATACCTGGTTGCATACTAGGATATCCCCATTTTATTGTTTCCATAGTCTTGCTCTATTAAGTATTGTTAATTAGGTATATGCAAATATACACAAACTTATAAATTTCATATTTATCTGATGGCTGTTTACGTACATTATACCTAGATAACTCACCCAGTATACTAAATGCAATATTATAGTAAACTTATCTTCTCGATTCCATACTATACTACACATCTACCAAACCACCCATACCCGTGGCTAAGGCCATCCCAAACCCGTGGTGGTTTGGTCAATTTAAACTATGGATGGTTACTACTTATAGATTCCGTGAGTTGAAACGTAATAGAACTTTTGGGTTCATTCCAATACTAATAAATCTTGTTATTACACACTTTTGTCTTCGTTACTTAGTATTTGCTCCTACTTGTTGTCGCACCCCGACAGTTCCACTTCCAAATATTTTACTTTGTGATCATTTCTTCTTCTTTCCTACTCTATTCTATGACTGAAACTTTTGTGATCTAGGACTTGGTATCCTTCACAGATTTACTTATTTTCTTGATATATATTTAGAACGATCATGCGGGTCCATCTTTGTTGTCGTTGTCTAATGAGGGTTGGGAGGGTGGGTCCAATCCTGAAGTCTTTTCCGGTTATGTTGGTCTCATTAGCTACGCATGCTAAAGTTGCACATGCTACTCATATACAATCTTAGGATTTCTTTACTTACATATTTGATGTTGAGCTCCCACACTAAGGTACTCATGCTAGGAACTACCTGAATTACCTTCTTCAAATTCGCTCGTGAATCATTTTGGGCCATTGGTCATACTATCTCTTACTAAAAACTTCCATAAGGTTCATGCTCTCTCAAACTCTTTCTGTACTTCCTCTGTTATTCTTCCTACTATCTTTAGTCTCTTAACCTCTTAAGTCTCTTACTTCTCCGAGAACTTCATATTTGATAACAAGTCATGATATCACTATCCTATGAGAAGCTCTTCATAAGTCGTATGTTCTACACTTAGGGATCGCTATCTGTGTTGCTTACTCTGGTTCCTTACTCTTCCAAACCTTTACTTCCTTGATAACTTTAGGTAGATTATAACTTCTAGATTCAGTTAACCTTACTGTAAGTTCAAACTACACCTTTCCATACAGAATGTGTAGGAAATGACTTTCCTTAGCGCGACAGAAGTTGTTTGTGGTGGCACCGGCTCCGGTATGGATCTTTAAAATTTTCTTTGCCTTCTCTCTTTGTTGTAGTAGCCAAAATCAATCCTTTTATGTCCAATGCTTGGATCAACCACTCGATCTTCTGAACTATGACTCGAAACCAACAAACCGAAGTATGGGCTTCACTCACAAAGATCAAACCTCTAAACAATTTAGAGAATTAAGATGTCGCAATGGTGTTTGGCTTTTTAGAATTTCAAACACTCTCACAACACTTGTGAATGTTTCAACTCTCTCTATTTTATCTTAAATTCTTTCCCACAACACTTGTGTGAATGAATGCAAAGTGTTAACCTTAGAAGAGAGAAATGTTAGAGATTATATTCTCTTACACAAGCCAACTAACCTTGTCATTAAGCATTTAATGTTTTCTTGCAATCACCAACACAAAAATGTGTTTGTCATAGCAAAGCATAAGAAATGATAAGAAAAAGACAATGACTTTGTCATTAAGCAACTAATGATTTCTTTCAATGACAAACATATAAATGTGGAGGCCATACCAAAGCATAAGAATGGATTAGCTAATGACAAAGATATTAGGTGTATACAAGCTACCTAATAGACATAATAAATTGGAGAGCATGGCAAGCCATATGGCTTTGTCACCAAGGTAAATAAAAATCACTATCTCAATAATGATTAAATTACCTTCAATTATGTTGTAGTAATTATATCATAATTATTACTAACTTGATTATCTCATAATCAAAGAATTCTAGAAAACATTAAGTTAAACTAATTTAATATAGTTTTCATTTGTGACAATAAATATTATTAATCTCATTAATAATATATAAATATAATATGAGCATATTATTAGACAATCTAATTATATTAGGTTTGCTACAGTTAATTAAGCTAGCACGGGGACCAAATGGACCTACGGTTCTGAACTCCAATAATTCCGAAATTTTAATTAAACTCTTTAATCAAATATTACGAATTATTAACTCCGCGTTAATCCACTAAAAACTCGAAGTTGAACTCCCATTACCGTAGATGGATAAATTAAACCGAAAAACTTCGGTGTCCATCGATATAGTCATTACATATGAATATAGCCTTTCACGAATATCTCATAAATAGAGCCGAATCAAAAGTCCGTTAAACCCATCTAAATATTTTTTCTCTTAAGCACCATTGATTCTATAATGAACAGTTAATTCATAACAATTATGAATATAAAAAACTTTCTATTCGTAATAGAAAAGTTGAGCGCTCAAATTGTTCAAGTCCCGAATCAACTCTTAAAAGAGATACTCTTCTACTTCTCGAAAGAATGAGTGAATTCCATATCTATGTAAAACGTTCCTAGCTACACACCAAACCATATCCCAAAATACGTAGTTATTGGCCAAGAATGCAACACCAACCTCACCATAGTAAATCAAAGGACATAGCCTGTCATGCAGGAGTTCATAGTACACTCAGGATTAAGATCAAATCCATATATGACCATCTATTAGATAAAATGAATTTCTTCGGTTAACAAATATTAAATGAAAATCGTATTTATCTGAGTCCAGTCCTATATGATCTCATCATACAAGGTGCCTCCATTCCCATGTCACTACATGAACGATCCCGGATCAAGGTCGTTATACAAGTATAGAATGGACCACAGCTATAGATAAACCACAAACAAAGTACTCTTTTTGGTTGCTCTTTATGGACTATTTAGATTACTAACTCCAGACTTACATCCTCTTGTGCATCAAACATACACTAAGTTTGAAGGTATAAGATTAATCAAGGTAAACAAGACAATTGGATAATATGCGATATAAATCAAACAACTTTGTTAAAATGAATAATGTATTACAATACATGAAGCTCTATGACATAACTCCCAACAGAATTTTACTATCATCTGATCCTTATCTAGGTCCTATTAAGCTTCTTGGTTTGGCTATTCTATTGTCTCATGATCTGTTTACCCTATTCGACACTTTCTTTATTAATCCAAAACCTTGTTGGGTTCTAGGCTGATAGGTGGATACTTGCTTCCTACAAGGATCTGGAAATCTACGTCACTGTTGATGATCTAGGCTTAGTAAGGGTCTGATTAGGTGCTTATATACTCATTAGAGTAGAGCTACTAGGAGGAAAATTTATCATCTGCTCAGTGGGGATTACAATGACTACTTCAGGTCTTAAAGTTCCACAACTTCATTAACCATTCTGAAATCTCCATTACATTACCATTCTTAAGCTACATTATCTATTTTTACTATATGCACTGACTTTCCTTATCACTAACCTTATCTTTCTAAATTATTTATATATTCGACCTATTGGCTTTAGGTTGTGTTTCTAATACTAGTGGTCATTCTTCTTATAAGTTTCCTTATGGATCTTTATTCTTACTATAGATCACGACTATGGTACTCTGCACTATTGCTCGTACTGATACTTTTACTAACTTCTGAATATCTTTAATCATGTGGGTCCGTCCTTTTTAATCTTTTGTTAATTTCTACTGATATTAATTTACTCTATAGATCATACTGTGTTGGTCTATTCTGTGGACTTCTGCTAGTACTATAAGCCTCGTGCTAACTTGCCTAGATTCTTAAACTATACTGAGTTATCTTCTTTCTAACTTCTGAGGCATTCCTTAATCCTTTTTCTGGGTGATCTATCTTCCATTTCTTCTGTTTCCATCTTAGGATAAACTCTCGTCGGGCTTCCTTACTGTTACCATTATCTATGCTGGTATAAGCTAGGGCAAGCATCTTATGTCTCTACGGATATCAATGTCCTCATCCTGGTACTATGTGTCTTGGTAGAGACTATTACTCATATAAGATAGGTATGAGATAGAATCCTTCATGATAATTTCTTCAACCGATACATATGAGAGGTGAGGATCTGGGTAGCTTAGGGCCGTATCTATGTCGGGTTTCTTGGAGGTAATGTAACTAATCATCTCTACTTATGACCTTCATTTATTTGTTTGCAAGTATGGGTTTGAGGATCTAGAATCTCTTCATCCTTTTTGGCCTCTCTTGTCTATTGGAATTCCCACGTCTAATTCTAATTTCTTGCTTCTTTTACCTTTCTGTCTATCATTCATTACTCGGGAAACTTGTTATGTATATAAGGTATTCAAGTCTATTAGATCTATTGGAGAATTTTTTTTTTCTGATGAGGGAATGAGTTTTACTAGAGAGGTAAGAATCTTTCGAGAAGGGAAGAAACCCTACTTTGGTCTACTTAAAATTTTTCTCTTGCTCATGCTTATTCTATTCTCTTTACTACTTTAGGTTCTGGTACTTTCTTATTTATCTATTTTTGTATCTTTATCTCTTATTGGTTCTGGTTACTTGAACATCTATGTACCATTCTTTACTATTCTTATAGCTTTCCTTTCCCACTCCTTTTCGTAACTATTCTTAGAACTTTACTATCTGCTCTCGTAGCTTATCTTGAGCTTATGATGATCCACCAAGATAGCTACAGAAGGTTTCTCTACTTGGACCAAAAATGTGGTTACTTTTATAAGGAAGAATATTCGTAAAGCTTGGGAATCTCTTACTAACTTGTCTATAGTGCTTGAGGATGTACTCGAGGATCAGATACTGGAGAGCTAGTGCCTAGCATACTAGTATCCCGGACATACTTCATATACAAGACAACACTCTACCCACTGCAGCCATTGACTCCATAGACCATGCTCTGATACCATAATTGTAACACCCCCAGTCCAGAGATGTTACCAGCAAGGAATATGCCATCCTATCCCTCTGAGCCTCTGACTGTTTGACAGCTACTAATCTCATTTCATATATATACTCATGCATGAGACCAATGCCCAACTCATCATCATGCATAACACTCCTAATACTAAGTACTCAATTTACTACACATTATAACTTTGACATTGAACACTTATAATGAATTACATATATACTATTTAGTATATAACTATGTGATACATGACATTTCCTGACTCTGACTAAAATGAACTTTCTTTCTAACTTGACTTGGTGGACCGAATACCTTTGTGATTGCCATCAGTATCCATCCCCTTGAGCTCGTCCTTCGGCTAAACCTGCAAAACAAAGAATCTGAGAGTAAGGTGGGTCAGATCGTTTGAACGACTTGGTAAGTGGATATTAAAAAAAAAAAAAACCATAGGAAAATATAAAACATATCCGTAAATTATTTTTTTATGCATGCATCGTCAAAAACATATCAAGCGCACAACGCCCAAGTCGCGTGCATAGACTGAGCGAGGAACGAACAATCCCCTATCGAGAAGGTAGCAGGTCATGCCATTTCAGATATACGAGACCCTAATAAGCACCCCGGCGGAAACATATGATGAGTTTTAAAAACATAAAAACATGCAACAAGCGTCGGGGCGGAAATATAACAATGATCGATCATCTCAGCAGAAACATATAGATAGCTCAGAAATCATAAAAGTAGTAAACAAGCACTGAAACAGAAGCATAAAAATATCATGCATATTCTTCATCAACTTAAAACCTCAAAACTTGAAAATAAATTTAAAAAATAAGTCAAGAAAACATAAAACAAAGCATCCACTCATAGATTCGAAACTTACTGGTGACAGCTTGCGATGGTGGCGGAACCGCATCTCCTGATGATAATCTTGAATTAGCAAAATTTATTAGTACCATGGTCGTGAATTATATCTCTGCTTAATAAAATTTATTCTTTATTCATGATAACTCATCCTTGCTATATTACTAACATTTTAGGGTGGTCTAATAATTTCTACTACACTCGTTCGAGAATCTCACAAGCTACTTCATAAAACTCTATATTCTGTCCTCTTTCCAGAAAATTTTAGTGCACCAACACTGACTTTGAAAATTCAGTGCGCTTAATCGAGGTTGAATCTGGGGTTAAAATTTTAATAGAATACTCGATTATGTGTCTATTTTGTGTTGGCTTTTACGGATCATGATTCTGATTCTTAGAACTCAAGTTATTGACTGAAGTTTAGGAGCTATGTAACTGGAAAAACTGGGCACAAGGGCAGCAGATGGCCCGACTTCACAAATTCGGTCCGGTCTCATCTTAAGTATAAAAATTCTAAATTTTTGATGTGTTACTACTTTATATGTCTAGTTTATCTATAAATTTACTCTTCATCAATCAGAGATCATAAACTTGACGTACAAGTAAATATTTACAGCCTGTCCGGAATGTGAATTCACTAAAATTTACTGCCCAACATACCAATTTCACCACTCTATTAACTTTATTTAATTTTCACACAAGCAATTCTTATTACTCTCATCGCTAGCCATTAACAAATATTATCAATTAACAAAACATACTTTCCAACACACCATACATAATAAGCCAAAGACTTTAACCATTCCACATTTGAGTTATTAACTCCGAACAATTTAAAATCATGCTATAACATCCTTTAATGCATGAACTTTAACAATTTATCATCAAATAAACAAAATCAACTCCCACCAATATGTTAAGAAATTTGGCCACATGTCCATTTTTCCACCTTGGAATTATTTATCCAAACTTAGGCATAAACTACTCCAAACAACTTCATAAACGTGTCTTGATGGCTAATTTGTACTAAATCCTTTCAACTAATAAAGCCCCAATTTTGTAGGGTTCATGGGTGGGAAAATTCAAGTGAATAATGCATGCTTATTTTTCAAAATAAGAAGAAGAATGAAGGAGAAGAAGCTTAATTGTTCTAGAAAAACTTGAAAATTCATCACAATTCCTCACAAATGCACTTGAGAGTGAAGAAAGATTGAAGACTTACCTTGAAGCCCAATCCACGTTTTTTTTTTTAATTTGAAAGAGATGAATGAATAGTGTGCTATTTATAGACAAAAGGTTGATTTTTTGTGATGAAGTGAGTGGCTCAAAATTTACCACATCACATAAATCTAGTCTATTCCCGAAATTATTATAGTAGCCAAGGATATCGAAATATTTTACTTATTTTTGGTTCAAATTTGGACAAATATTCAACGCGGAAGTTATAGGTCTCGGTCTTAGCTTTCTGACAATATAAAATTCATAAAAATCGGAGTTCATATGAAAATATTACGGCTCAAATACCACGGCTGTTCAGTTTTAACCTTGAAATGAATTCTGTATCGGATTTACGAGGAATTTGCCAAATGTCCAAAAAGTCTTCCATGAGCATATACATGCTTGTAGATGATTTTCATCATGTATCATGTCTCGAATAACATAATATTCATCGATCTCTGATAAAGTACAGGCCGTCAGAGATTATTGAATGTTACACCCCACTGCTCAGTTTCCCATGGGTAGAGGTTTAAAGCAATGTGACCATTCATCTCCATACCTTTTACTTTTGGCCGTGGTGGGTTTGAATATTCTTCTCTCAAATGTAAATGATGACACAAATCTAGCCACTCGAGGAACATTATATGTCACAATCACCAATATGGTAAAGCCTTTGCAAGTGCCATCAGGGTCAATCACATGCCAAAGAGCTAAGATAATCATAGACGCGATGGCGGGACTAGCAGAGAATGTCATGGTCAAGTGTGACAGACAGCTCCAGGGTATATTAGAGTCACATGAAGGCTTCTATGAAGTGGATCCAAAGCTATTCCACTTGACCCAAGTCATATCAGATTAACGCACCAACAATTCGGAAGTCAAGTACCTTTTTGACTAATCAAGCCGAATTTAGTCCAACACCAAATATTCGGGCAAGACAAGAATTATTAGGCTTCAAAATACATCATTGTGCCTATATACATTAAAGCCATGAATTTCGGGGATATTGTTGTCAATGAGACAATTTAGACATGACTTTGAAAAACTCGACACCTTTGTTGGATTTTTGTGATTTTGTTGTTTTTCCTTTTATTATCTTTTTTGGCAAAGTTGTTGATTAAGTTTTTATTACTTTTGACTTTCTTGGAAAGTTGTCTAGGTTTTTAAATGACTATTAAATGCAGCCTTTAAGTAGCCATTAGTTAGCTATTAAGGATATTTTGGTCATTTTACATCCATTAGGGTTTCTTTCATTTTATTTTATATTGTAACTTATCTTCATTAATGAAATTAATCACCCATTTTTGAATTTAGCTTCATCTTGAAAGCTTGGCTTTGGCCAAAATTGCTTAAGGGATGGATTCCTCTTATTTCATGCAATCAACTTATCTAAGGCGTGGTAACCTTAATGGCGTCTCAATGCTAGCATAACACTACAAGGAATCATCTTAAGTATTCTCAAATACAAGTTCTTTATGGGTCTTATTTGTGGCCTTGGAGGGGTTTTGTTCCTTCAAAATCAAATTCGCGGTTCTTGGGGTTCTATCCGTTACGAGGGGTTTGCTTGACCTAATCTTCCAAGTGAGTTCCGCGTCATTTGGTATCAGAGCTTAGGGTTCCAAGGTCTGATTTTTTTCTATCTTTACTTTGTGTTTTTAATTTAGTCTTTATTGTGTTTGTTAGTCATCGATATACATGTTCATCTTGATTCTTGATTTTTGTATTCCTTAAGTGTTTTTACATTTCTGATATGTCAGTGACCAGCATACCGGCTTTCATACCAATAAACTTGGGAAATACATAGCTACCGGAACCGGGCTAGCTCTATACCGTTCTTATATCGGTATACCTAGAGATAAAATAGCTAATGGAACCGATCTAGTTTCATACTGGTCCCATACCGGTCTACCTGGAAATAACGTAGCTATTGGAACCAATCTACTTTCATACCGATCTCCATACCGGTGAGCCTGTGAGTAAAACATAGCTACTGGAACCAAAAAATAACCATATCGGTCCAATACCGGACTCCAAACCGATCAACACTTAGAATTTTTTGGGAGCTCAAGTGATATGAAGAGTAAAAAAAAGTAAAAAAGTTCAAAAATTTGATTGAATGTGGTTGGTTCTATTTTATCATTTGGGTGTCCGTGGAGAGTAATTCAATAAAATTTCTATTGAGGCACTAAATTTCCTTCCGAATTTGCATACGTCTGCAATTGTTTGCATGCTTGTTTGTGTGTTATAGTTTGTGATTTCTATATTTCAAGTATTTTAACTTTAGTTTTTCTTTGAATTGAGTCTACGTATTTGCTAATCCTGATTTGCATTACTCTGTTTTCCATATATTGGTTTTTTGTTTTTTATGCTAGCTTGAAGAATACACATTGCTGTGAGCTTCTTTGGTAAGTCATATTCACATTATATCAAGTGTAAACACGAGTGGAGTGAAGTGAAACATAATTGAGTGTAAACACGTGAGCGTGTGAGATTGTGAGGTTATATAATTATTTTCACATATTTGTTACTTTTAATCTGTTTGTTGAAGCTTTGGGATGACATGTACTAGTTTGATAGTGGATGAGAAGCTTGAGGCTTTAGATAGGAAGTTTATCGGTATGATGAAGAACATGAATGCTACTTTTGATAGGTTATCCAAGAGCGTAAAGAGTAATCAAACAAGCAGTGTTCCCAGAGCTCTACCACCTCAGCATATACCCCCACCTCAGAATGTGACACCACAACGTGTACCACTAGATGAAGAAAAAGATGAAAATGAGTTTGGTGATTCTGATGATCTTAATAATATGGAGGAAAGATTTCAGCCAGGGCTTGATAGGAGGCCTAATAAAAGGTTTGATATGAGGAATGATAGGAGGGATAGGCGGTTTGATGGTAGATTTGTATTTGATGATAGACGTGAAAATTATAACATGAGAGGTTATGGTAGACATGGTGATGTTAATGGTGATTTGAGCAGCATCAAGATCAAGATACCAAACTTTCGGGGCAAGAATGATCCTGAAGCGTATTTGGAGTGGGAAAAGAAAATCGAGTTGATTTTCAATTCTCATTATTACTCTGATGAGAAGAATATCAATCTGGCAGCCATGGAATTTACTGATTATGTGATAATTTGGTGGGATCAAATTGTCACCAACCGAAGGAGGAATCATGAGAGGCCAATTCAGACATGGGAAAAACTTCGAGGTCTCATGAGGAAACGGTTTATAGCCAGCCATTACTATAGAGAGTTGTATCATAAACTACAATATCTGTATCAGGGGTCAAAGAGTATAGATGATTATTATACTGAGATAGAGGTTGCTATGATCCGAGCGAATGTAGTGGAGGATGCATAGGCTACTATGGCACGATTTCTAGGGGGCTTGAACAGAAAGATTGCCAACATGGTGGAGTTGCATTATTATGTTGATTTGGAGGATATGCTTCACATGGCTATCAAGGTAGAGAGGCAACTCAACAAGAAGTCTACATCCAGATTTGGTACTCGGACTACTCTTGCATAGAAGGGGAAATGGGTTCCTAATGATTGACGAGATGGAGGCTTTAACAAGCCAAGGGCTGAACCTAGTGCCGAGGGTAAAGAAGTTCCAGAACCAAACAAGGCTAGACCGAAACCTGTGAGTATAACACCAAAGACTAAGGACATCAAATGTTTCAAGTGTTTGGACATAGGACACTATGTTTCACACTGCCTCAGCAGGCGTACCTTAGTGATTTATAAAAAGAGTTGTGAGGTACATTTTATCGACAATGAGGTTGAGGTTGATGATGATGAGCCTAAGATTGAGGATACTAGTGACAGAGGGGGAGTTGTATACCCGCTGGATAACTTATCTTTAGTTGCCAAGCGTGCTTTGATGCACAAATTGTTGAGGATGAGAGTGATCGGCAGAGGGAGAACATATTTCACACTAGATGCCGTGTGAATGGCAATGGGTGTAGTATGATCATTGATGGGGGCAGTTGTGCTAATGTCACAAGTACAAATTTAGTTGATAGGTTGGGATTAGATTGCTTGAAGCACCCCAAGCCTTACAAGTCACAGTGGTTAAATGATTATGGTGAAATAAAAGTGACAAAGCATATATTATTGAGCTTTACCACTGGGCCATACACGGATGATGTCCTATGTGATGTGATACTGATGCATGTAGGACATATTTTTTTGGGCAGGCCATGGCAGTTTGATAGGAAGGTTATACGTGATGGGTTCAAGAATAAATATTCCTTTCAATATAAAGAAAAATCCATTACCTTATACCCACTTACATTGAAGCAAGTCCACGAGGATCAAGTCAAGTTGCGACTTGAGAGAGATTGAGAGAACGAGAGTGCAAACACAACTTTGGAGAAAACACGTGAGGTGAGTTTGACCGAACCTAGTAAGGAAATTAAGGCTAATGACCTAAGTGTTCCCAAGGGGAGTGTGAATGAACTTAAGAGAGAAACAAAAGGGAGAGTGAACAAGAGCTTCTACATGTGTAAAGGTGAAGAAATGAGAGCTTTTAAAGTTAGTAAGCTTATGCTTTTGCTAGTCTACAAGGATCGCCGTATTTGTATTATTAACACTGACCCTTTACTTCATGTGTATATTTCATTTCTTTTGCAGGAATTCAGTGATGTGCTAACAGAGGACATTCCTAGTGGGCTTGCACCCTTTAGAGGAATTGAGCACCAGATAGATTTCATACTTGGCTCAGTCATTCCTAACAGACCAGCCTACCAAAGCAATCCCTAAAAAATGAAGAAAATTCAGAGGTAAGTGCGGGAGTTAATGGAGAAATGGTATATTAGAGAAAGTATGAGTCCATATACGGTACCAGTTCTTCTAGTTCCTAAGAAAGATGGGTCGTGGATTATGTGCGTTGATTGCTGAACGATCAACAATATAATGGTAAAGTATCATCACCCTATTCCTAGACTATATGACATGTTGGATGAATTGCATGGTTCCGAAGTTTTTAGTAAGATTGATATAAAGAGTGGATACCATCAAATTCACATGAGAGAGTGAGATGTGTGGAAAACTGCATTTAAGACCAAGTATGACTTATATGAATGGTTAGTTATGTCATTTGGTCTTACAAATGCACCTAGCACATTTATAAGGTTGATCAATCATGTTATATGTGCATTTATAGGTAAGTTTGTTGTAGTTTATTTTGATGGCATCTTAGTTTACAATAAAACATTAGATGAATATGATGCACATTTGAAGCATGTTCTTGAAGTGTTCATGCAAGAAAAACTGTATGCTAACTTTGGTAAGTGCACTTTTTGTATGTATATGATTGTTTTCCTTGGTTTTGTTGTAAGTGCAGATGGCATCGAAGTTGATGTAGAAAAGGTAAAGGTGATTTGAGATTAACTTACACCGAAAATTGTGACAGAGGTCAGAAGCTTCCATGGATTAGCAAGCTTCTACCGCATGTTTTTCAGAGACTTCAACAGTATTGTAGCACCACTGACTGAATTAGTGAAGAAAACTGTTGGCTTCAAATGGGGAGAAGAGCAGGAGCGTACATTCCAGGATCTTAAAATGAAGTTGTATAGTTGATCGGCGTGATCACACATGTATAACGCAAGCGCACATATCGTTCAAGTATTATAAAATATATCAATCCCATGAGGACTTAATACCTTAGCTATTAATTTATGATATTAAATGATTACGAGTACCTAATAGATTGAATTTTTGATTGGATGGTGATTTTAAACTAAAGACGAGTAAATAAAATACTGAGAAAGTAAATTAAAGGGAAATTCAATATTAAGAAACTATCTATGGTTGTGAATCCTTCCAATATCTTTTAAAGATGAAGTGGTTATTTCATGTTTGTGTAATATATCAGTTTATTAACCTGGAACACGAAAATATGCAAAAGCCTCTTCTGATGGTCAGATGCAAATACCCAGTGTAACCCAATTAACTATATTCCTATGTTAACCAAGTTATCTGAATTCAATAAGATTAAGTTCCAATTATGGTTACCCTCGCCCGACAGGTATATTCATATCCTGTAAGGAAATCTATTAAGGGTTATCTATCCTTAAGGAAGATCGTGAGTTATTGAGTCTAGGGCTTAAACCTAAAATCCTATTTTCCAAGTTCATTTTAAGTTTACCTAATCAGTCTTATTAATGGCTAGTTAACAAGAAGTATTAAGCTTCAGACTCAATAAATAAACCTTTATATTACCCAAGACAAAAATCAACCCCTTATAAAACAGTGATAATGGAATTCATCACAACCCAAGATAACGGGTTTAGTTACCACTTATATCTAAGTCTAGTAAAAGCTTAAATAAAGTAAATGACATAAAATAAATGCTTGAAAATAAAAAGGTAAATAAAGTAATAAAAGAAAATGCTGGGGGGTTAGAAGATCCACTTTTATTACTTTTATTTTAGAAATCTCTCTTTTATAATATATAAACTTTACGTGATATTACCAACCGACAATATAGGCGGTATCCTGATTAAGTCAAATTTATGATTAATCCAGACCGACCATACAGGCGGTTGTTGGACAATTATGACCCATAGCATCACTATTTGTAAAAGACATTGTGGTTTTTGTATAAATTAACTATGTGACAAAGGAAATTGCTATTTTATAATTTTGTAATTAGATTACTTGAATATATATAAATGATAAAAGTCCTTATGATTAGTTTCAGATTAATAAGATATGAGACAGTATCAATCCACAAAAGGTTAAATCATTAAATATCCCTAGTCGTAGTATTATCGAGACTGGACATCGATAATGCAGAATATGCTAGTATTGCACTTGTGCGCGTTATTGAAGCGTAACGACATAGTTCTCATATATTTAAGTATTGGATACTTATGCAAGTGTGATATGAGGTTCTGTTTGCCGATGCTACCGAAACAGCTTCGCTCTGGATAAACCCCTCGGAATCCCATTGGTAGTATGACCAAATCAGGGTAGGTGTATTTGGTCTTAACTTGAGACTTGCATCACTAATACTTGCGACAATCAGTACGCTTTGGTTTTGGTTGTCCATGGCTTTAACATGTTCTGTGTGTGCCTCTTTTGGGTTTACTGAGAATCATAGTGTATTGGGTGTGATGTCAAGATGGAAGTATCACTTCAGTCATATGGCGATGTTGATCACACAAGGATACAGAACTAGTACTCTTAAATGCTGCAGCTATCGGGATAATATGACAAGGTCATGATTATCCGATTACAGAGACTAGTTACTAGTGATCCAATATATGCTTCGTACGTGGCAGACACAATTCCAGCCTCATGCCTAGCATGTGACATCCGATACTGGGTCGTAATATGCAATACTTAGTATACTACGCCTGATAAAGATTATATATTCCTTAAAAGAATATTTTTGGAGAATTGGGTAGGCACGGTGCTTTGCTAGAAGCCAACCATGTCTTGTAAATCAGTAAGAACGTGGTACCGGGTACGCACGTATTCGGATAGTCCGATGACCGTATTTACTGCCAACATATCCAGGGATCTCATGGGTCACTTCCCAAAGATTCACCGATGACATTTGACTCGAAGGAAATTAATCTGGGATTAATTATAAGAGAGATAAAATTAATCTGAGATTAATTACGGCAAGAATTTATCTGGGATAAAATTTGGATAGAAGAGAGAGAACGATTAATTTGGAATTAATCGATTAAATAATATATTGGATATATTAATTGAAATTAGATTTCAAAGCAGAATTAAAATTGGATTTTAATTCGGGCAAACGAATTAATTTAGAATTAATTCGTAAGCGACTTTCGTAATAATTTTGCAAGGCATAATTATTTAATTAAATTACATTTAATTATGTCGCAACAGATAATTCGTTTAATTCAGAATTAAACGAACCCGGGCCCGAGCGAAATTGTGTGTTGGATTGTTCGACTTAAATTTGGAATTTAAAAGTGGTGGGACCCACTTGACTTACATCAACAAGTTTGACTAGTGATGGAAGTTGTTAATGGTTGAGTGAAAGCTTGGATTGCTTATTCAACACTCAATCAACAACCAACACACTTTGTTTTAATTTTTGGAAAGACTTATACCAACTTTGGAGGTTGATATTTTTGTAATTGTTTTTAGAAATCAAAAACACAAAACACTCTCTCCCTCCTAGCCATTGCCGTGAGCTTCCTTTCTCCATTTAGAAATTTTGTTGCAAAATTTCTTCAAGCTAGCACTTAAAAGGAGTCAACTAAGGTGATAGGGAAACTAAGCCCTTGAGTTTGGAACACAAAGAAAAGCTTGGAGCTCTTCCGAAACGAAAAGATTTTTGAAATCCATCATCCAAGCCAATAAATGTAAGTTTATTCCACAATCTTATTTTTGATTATTAACACACCAAATCATGATTAGAGATCCTTGGCATGTTCTAGGAACACTAACAATGGTACCAAGAGCCTTTTCTAAGCATGATTTTATTCTAGGGTTTATATACTTTAATTTGGGGATTTTGTGTTTGAAGCATGATTTCTTCAAATTGGTTGTTTGGTTGAGCTTGGATGATGATGAATTAGATTTATGCATCTTAGGAATTGAGAAAGTGAGTTGGATAAAATTTTCCCTAATTTCCTTAGCCTTGGCCGAATACTACCCTAGCATGTATCATGGTGATTTTTTGATTTTAGACTATTGGATATGTTTAAAGCATGAAATGAATATTGATTGTTGATTTAATTTGATTGAAATAAAAAATGGATATTATTTCTTGATATTGTCGTGAATACCATAAGCATGAAATTGATTGATTTTGCTTCAATTGTGTTGGACATGAATTGAATATATTAAAATATGATTAATTAGTTTAATTGATGTTTTGGAAATGTTAGTTTAACTAATTTATTATGAAAATTACACTTTAATTAAATTAATATGATATTTAGAATATTATGTTAATAATAAAATTAGTCTTTAAAATTGGATTGGGCTAATTTTGTTGTATTTGGGCTTAATGGGCTTGGTTGGGCCAAGCTTGGTTTAAGACAATTAGATTGGATCCAAATTGGGCCTAAAACCATTTCCATAAAGTCAAAATATAATAATTGGGCCTTTAACAATTTAATTGGGCCTAATGGGCTTAAATTGATTTTGGCAAAAAAGTTGATTCCTTATTGGGCCTTGGCATCTTGGATTGGATCCATAATTGCCAAAGCCCATGCCTTATGAATTAATTAAAAGCCCATTGGACTTTAATTAAATGACATTGGATGTTAATTGGGCCTTTGAGACCCATTTAGATTGGATATATAATCTAAGTCTAAAAGACACTAAAATAAGTGTAATTATTTAATTTGGAATTAAATTCGAATTAGTATTGAATACAAATTAAATTGATTTAAAATTGTAGTTCTATATAATTCAAGAATACGCACTTTGAGTACTTATCCTTAAACGAGGTTGACTCGCGCAAATCAAATCGTTGTTTGAACATTGGATGATCATTAATTCAAAGATTAATTAATTGGATTAGATTGATTGAATAACATGCTTTGTGTGAATATTTGGATGTATTGTATGAATAATGTTTATCGGATGGATATTAGAAGGGTGGGGGAAATTTTGGAAATTATTGTAATAAATTTAGAATTTATTAAATTGGACCTGTGTGTCCAGCCTATTATCTCTTTATCTCTTTGTACTTCTCTTCTCACCAATTCCCCTCAATGTAAATGAGGTTTCTTTAATGTATTATGTAATTGGGTAGAAGTAAGAATAGTGCTAGCGGGAGAAAGGAAAATGAGAGATTTGTTCTAGGAACAAATTGTTATATATCCATCCGCATATCATTATTATTTATTTCGCGCCTTATTATGCTTTTAGAATACATGCTTAAGGGTGTATGATGAGACCTAATCAAAGATAATAAATTGGTTGCCAATTTTCGCGAAAAACCCTCACTAAAATATTAAGCGTTTTCCTTCCATTGAGTGGTTCTCTCTCAAGATCCAAGATTGGCATTGGTTTGTTGGCCAAAGTCAAGATTAATGTCCATCACGGATGTGTTTGAACCACGAAAGCTTTGTTCTATATCGCATGTCTTGGGCGGTTGTGACTTGTTGGCCAAAGTCAAGGTCACTTCTAGTTCATCGACGTGGATTACGAAGCTTTCCCACTGTCAATGGGTCGCCCTTAATTGGAATCATTAAGCTTGTTGAGCCAAAGCCAAGACTTAGTTGATTCAGAGGAAAAGGTTAGGAAATATATTGGATATATTTATATATATTGGATATATGTTTCGGACTTGGAGGTCCACCTACCGGATCTAGGAATTGGATGAGATCCAATTGATCTTAGAGATCTACCTAGTTAAGTATCATACAGCTTGTTGGCCAAAGTCAAGGTTGTGTGTTATTTAACGGGATCCTAGCCCACTAGGAAACTAGGTTTCCTGAGTACTCAACAGAGGGTTAGAGGCTCACCGAAAATAGTGAGAGGCCAGTATTAAATTTGCAATTTCGTTTAATACTTGCCAAATACACGCTTTCAAATTATTTTTGTCATTATATTTATATTATATTAGTTGGACTACTATTTTATTATTTTCTTTTAACAGTTGGACTGTACCCGAAATCGTTAATTGAATAGTTAGACTATTGCAATTAAGATGGCTGGAAAGATCAACGTCAGAGACATTATCATGGGCGAAAATGTCTTCAACGGTGCGAACTTTCCTGACTGGGATATGAACCTCAGGATTGTCCTGGGGGCAGAAAAGTTACTCTATACGATAGAGAAACCTCTCGGGCCTAAGCCCGGAGTTGAGCAGCCAATTGAGCTTGAGCTTAGGAAGACTCACAGTGATGACAACTCAACTGCTCAATCCGTCATGCTTGCTGCAATGATCCCTGTAGGCATTGTATTTTTGCATGTTAAACCCGATGATGAGTCTCATTTGGAGGCACTACCTTTTGAGTCACGGAAGCCGCGGGAAACGGACGTTGAAGGGTAAAGTTGGAAATTAGCATTTGGTCGGATTTAACTCGCTTGTTTCGCTTCGGGTTCGCTTGTTGGACCTCCGTTTTAAAACACACACCAAATCCAATCCGAAAATAATTAAAACATTTAAAACACATCTCACAAATTAAATTAAAACCAATTATAACCAATTAAACCAAAACTAATTAAATTGAAATTAAATTTAATAACTAATTAAAATCCAATTAAACTAAATCTAATTATTAAACCCAATTAAATCAAATCAATCACCTAATTTAAATAATTCACCACCTAAATTACATAATGTCTTGCCTTAAATAATTAAAATTAAATACACACATAAATTAATTGATTTTTGTTTCCTTTCAAAACCATGCAAACCCTACATTCCCTCTCTGTATAAACTACACAAACTAAACCCTACGGTGCTCTCTCTCTTTCTGAGCCCCCAAAAACAAAACCCTAGACAGACTCTCCCCTGAACCATTCGGCTTCTCTCTCAACTGGAGGCCCCTCACAACCCTCGTCTTTCTCAGCCATGAAACCCTAAACAAGACTCTCGCCTAGCCACTACTCTCCATAAACTCAAACCTGCCCTACGCAACAACAAGCCATCAGCCCCCATGCCATTAGCTTCAATATCACATTCACAGCCACAAACGATCAGCCCCCACGTCTCAACTACTTTCCAAACTCGGCATCTCTCATCAAACTTGCACATTCTTCACAGCCCCACTCACGCCAATAAAAAACCTTCAACAGCCACCACATACCGAAGCTACGAACAACCTCACTCAGTCCACAACTCACCGACTCACACTGACCTGCACCCTCTGTAACCTCACGTAACCAGCCCCTCACCAGCCCTTGAACCTGCCTTCATCACCTTCAACGCACAGTGCTCACAAAATCCATACAGCCCTCACGCCTATAAGCCACAATCAGACCTCACACCAACAAACCCTTAACAGCCCACTGCCTCTTACATAACACCCCTTGCCTCTTCTCACGCTAATCTCAACAACTCCAATTGCCTCACGCCTCAAACCCTATCATGCCACCTACCAACAGCGCACATAAGCCACTCACAGACAAGAATCCAGCAGCCCTCCACGTGAAGTCCCCTTGCCACAAAACTCACGCTAATCGCCACAGCTTGCCCCCCCTTTTGCCTTAACGCCAACTGCGCACATAAGCCACTCACAGCCAAGAATCCAGCAGCCCTCCACGTGAAGTCCCCTTGCCACACAACTCATGCTAATCGCCATAGCTTGCCCCCTTTGCCTTAACGCCAACTGCGCACATATGCCACATGCACCCTTACTTCACGCCTAACCTAACCGATCAAACACTAAACAAACTGCGCCAAATACCCTCACGTTACTGCCCCTGAAACCAACCGACCTTAACACCTGAAACCAGCCCCTTTACACCCTAAAAAAAAATTGTCTCGAAACCCTTCCAAAACTGCCCAGTAAAACTGCCCTAAAACTGCCTAAAACAGTCCCGTATTTACCATAAAACTGCACCAGAAAATACAACCCAAACAGCAGTGAAACAGAGTGAAAACAACAGCCCAAACAGTGGAACATCGAGGAAAAACGTTGGATTAGTGAACCATAAAAGTTACGGAGTATCGACCCTTCCGACGGCCGTGTAACGCGCTTTCGAGAGACGACAAAAGAGGTTAGACCTGAGGGCACCCTTTTTTATTTATCTTCTTTCGTTTTATTTCATTTATTTTAAAATATTATTGCATGAGAGTCGTTTGAAGCATGATGTGATTGTTAGATGAGCGGGACATGTGTTCCCTTTTGTGGTTTATCGGATGGAAACCCGGACGTAAATTCCGTAGCCGATTCCGAATGGACGGTAGTGCGGTCTGCACTCGGGATACAATGCCACGTACCACTTAAGATATACATATCTCGTCTCATCCAAATTTGTATTTGAGCATGTCATAGTTCTAGGTCGTTTATTTATTATTTTAAGCGTGATTTAATTTAGTCTTGTTATTTAATTTCCAAAACATGATTGTGTTATTTAGGCATGTTGTTTTTTTCATTCCTTATGAATGATGTTTCGTTTAGTTTATCTTTATGTTTAATTAGTTATTTGTTTACTTTGGTTTAATGGTTCAATATGCTTGTTGTGTTATATTGCGTGGAGTTATTTGGATGAAAGTATGTTAGATCTAAGTACCCTTGAGCATGATTATTGAGTAGACTCGGTTGATTAATTGCACAAATTATATCATCATAAGTGACATAAGTAAGGGACCATTCCGAACCCAACGGTTTGAGGTCTTCCCTTGCGAGGGGTGAGTGCGGCCTTAAATCTTTGTCCCGGTTCACACCGGGTGGCGACTCCATGTTATTTCGTACTTCCCAACCAGGCCGCGAGCCTAGAACAGCGTCACCGATTTCTGTGTCCTACAGTCTGGCGACTCCACTGGGGATAAGAGAGTTGGCCCCGAAATCATGTCTTGTGATGTGTATGATTTGTGCATTAGTTGACCATGTCTATAGTGGATAAAGTGAGGGTTTAATCAAAGGCATTTTGAGGCTAGGTAATGGTTTGGTGTCTTCCTTCATTCACTACCTTTCTAGAAGGAAAAGCTGTGAAGGCACCTAGATAGCCATCTATCGTAGCCTATTGTGATTGACTAATTTGGAGGACTCGTTGTTTATTCCTGACAACAAGCGATAAGAGCCTAAGAGGCTTGGGTATTTAAGTGAGCATCGCTCCACCTTCCCTCTGGGGGATCTACAACGGGAAATCCATTTGACAGTCCGTCACACACCATAGCTCATTGGCACGTACCTTAGTGTATAAAAAAGGGTGCGCTCACTTGGTTGCTCGAACCCTTGAGTGGGGAGACCTAGTTGTGGGCCATCCTTCACCGGTGAGAGCCTTTGTCTATACTCTTGCTAACCCACCCATAGACCGGGTTGGCTAAAGTAACAATTATTTCCTTGGATATGTGCTTGTGACCATCCTCATTTGGATGCAGTTGGACTATTGTCAGAAATCCGGGCTTGTTGGGCCATTTAAACTGGGGCAAGTTCGCACCTTATGACTATTGGCCCAAAGCTTCTAAAATGTCGATGGGCCATTGTGTAGAAATTATTATGTCATGTTTGCATCATCTTTCTTCTATGCTTGTGTTTGGGAACATCGTCGTTTGGATCCAGTTGGACCATTTGTCATGGGATATGGGCTTGTTGGGCCATTTAAACTGGGACAAGAACGTATTTCATGACTATTGGGCCAAAGGCTTCTAAGTGATTGATGAGCCACTTTGTGATTGTGTTCGGAACGTTACCATTTGGATTTAGTTGGGCTCCTTGCCATGAGATGTGAACTCGTTGGGCCATTTAAACTGGGACGAGTTCACTCTTATGACAGTTGGCCCAAAAACTTCTAAAATGATGATTAGCCGATTTGTGTGAAAATTTTAATGAGTTGATATATTTCTTGTATCGCATGCATATCATGCATCACATGCACCTCATGCATACATGCACCATGTTAACCCCATTTTTGTCTTGAAAGCCATCATAGATACCCGTTGGTTAGGGAAGAGGACAGACTTGTCAAAAGACCAAGCAGCCACCAAGAGTACTGGCAGAAGACCTAGCCCAACGGGATGGGAAACTCAATCATGCATGCATGCATACACGTAACATATTTGCATCCTTTTTTGTGTTTGTTCTGTTTTGTAATAACAGTTTTAAAAGGAGAAAAAGAGAAAGCGTCAAATGCAAGCCACCAGAAGCACAACAGTACAATGTCAGTAGTCTTCAGGAATGAATCACAGGGGCGAGGCCCGTATCAGTATCAGTCTGGGGGCGAGGCCCATATCAGCAGTATCAGTCTTGGGGCGAGGCCCATATCAGTATCAGTCTTAGGGCGAGGCCCGTATCAGTATCAGTCTGGGGGCGAGGCCCATATCAGCTGTATCAGTCTGGGGGCGAGGCCCATATCAATATCAGTTTAGGGCGAAGCCCACATCATTCTGCGGGCGAGGCCCACATCAACATCAGTCTGGGGGCGAGGCCCGCATCAGTATCAGTTTGGGGATGAGTCCCAGGGTTGAGGCCCACATCAGTATCAGTTTGGGGATGAGTTCCAGGGCCGAGGCCTACATTAGTATCAGTCTGGGGGCGAGGCCCACATCAGTATCAGTTTGGGGATAAGTCCTAGGGCTGAGGCCCACACCGTCATAATTTCGGAATGAATCAGGGGATGAATCCCAGGGCCGATGCATTGTATTTTTGCATGTGAAACCCGATGATGAGTCTCATTTGGAGGCACTACCTTTTGAGTCACGGAAGCCGCGGGAAACGGACGTTGGAAGGGTAAAGTTGGAAATTAGCATTTGGTCGGATTTAACTCGCTTGTTTCGCTTCGGGTTCGCTTGTTGGACCTCCGTTTTAAAACACACACCAAATCCAATCCGAAAAAATTAAAACATTAAAACACATCTCACAAATTAAATTAAAACCAATTATAACCAATTAAACCAAAACTAATTAAATTGAAATTAAATTTAATAACTAATTAAAATCCATTAAACTAAATTATTATTAAACCCAATTAAATCAAATCAATCACCTAATTTAAATAATTCACCACCTAAATTACATAATGTCTTGCCTTAAATAATTAAAATTAAATACACACATAAATTAATTGATTTTTTGTTTCCTTTCAAAACCATGCAAACCCTACATTCCCTCTCTGTATAAACTACACAACTAAACCCTACGGTGCTCTCTCTCTTTCTGAGCCCCCAAAAACAAAACCCTAGACAGACTCTCCCCTGAACCATTCAGCTTCTCTCTCAACTGGACACCCCTCACAACCCTCGTCTTTCTCAGCCATGAAACCCTAAACAAGACTCTCGCCTAGCCACTACTCTCCATAAACTCAAACCTGCCCTACGCAACAACAAGCCATCAGCCCCTACGCCATTAGCTTCAATATCACATTCACAGCCACAAACGATCAGCCCCCACGTCTCAACTACTTTCCACACTCGGCATCTCTCATCAAACTTGCACATACTTAACAGCCCCACTCACGCCAATAAAAAACCTTCAACAGCCACCACATATCGAAGTTACGAACAACCTCACTCAGTCCAAAACTCACCGACTCACACTGACCTGCACCCTCTGTAACCTCACGTAACCAGCCCCTCACCAGCCCTTGAACCTGCCTTCATCACCTTCAACGCACAGTGCTCACAAAATCCATACAGCCCTCACGCCTATAAGCCACAATCAGACCTCACACCAACAAACCCTTAACATCCCACTGCCTCTTACGTAACACCCCTTGCCTCTTCTCACGCTAATCTCAACAACTCCAATTGCCTCACGCCTCAAACCCTATCACGCCACCTACCAACAGCGCACATAAGCCACTCACAGCCAAGAATCCAGCAGCCCTCCACGTGAAGTCCCCTTGCCACAAAACTCACGCTAATCGCCACAGCTTGCCCCCCATTTTGCCTTAACGCCAACTGCGCACATATGCCACTCACAGCCAAGAATCCAGCAGCCCTCCACGTGAAGTCCCCTTGCCACATAACTCACGCTAATCGCCACAGCTTGCCCCCTTTGCCTTAACGCCAACTGCGCACATATGCCACCTGCACCCTTACTTCACGCCTAACCTAACCGATCAAACACTAAACAAACTGCGCCAAATACCCTCACGTTACTGCCCCTGAAACCAACCGACCTTAACACCTGAAACCAGCCCCTTTACACCCTAAAAAAAAACTGTCTCGAAACCCTTCCAAAACTGCCCAGTAAAACTGCCCTAAAACTGCCTAAAACAGTCCCGTATTTACCATAAAACTGCACCAGAAAATACAACCCAAACAGCAGTGAAACGGAGTGAAAACAGCAGCCCAAACAGTGGAACATCGAGGAAAAACGTTGGATTAGTGAACCAGAAAAGTTGCGAGTAACGACCCTTCCGACGGCCGCATAACGCGCTTTCGAGAGACGACAAAAGAGGTTAGACCTGAGGGCACCCTTTTTTATTTATCTTCTTTCGTTTTATTTCATTTATTTTAAAATATTATTGCATGAGAGTCGTTTGAAGCATGATGTGATTGTTGGATGAGCGGGACATGTGTTCCCTTTTGTGGTATATCGGATGGAAACCCGGACGTAAATTCCGTAGCCGATTCCGAATGGACGGTAGTGCGGTCTGCACTCGGGATACAATGCCACGTACCACTTAAGATATACATATATCGTCTCAACCAAATTTGTATTTGAGCATGTCATAGTTCTAGGTCGTTTATTTATTATTTTAAGCGTGATTTAATTTAGTCTTGTTATTTAATTTCCAAAACATGATTGTGTTATTTAGGCATGTTGTTTCTTCATTCCTTATGCATGATGTTTCGTTTAGTTTATGTTTATGTTTAATTAGTTATTTGTTTACTTTGGTTTAATGGTTCAATATGATTGTTGTGTTATATTGCGTGGAGTTATTTGGATGAAAGCATGTTAGATCTAAGTACCATTGAGCATGATTATTGTGTAGACTCGGTTGATTAATTGCACAAATTATATCATCACAAGTGACATAAGTAAGGGACCATTCCGAACCCAACGGTTTGAGGTCTTCCCTTGCGAGGGGTGAGTGCGGCCTTAAATATTTGTCCCGGTTCACACCGGGTGGCGACTCCATGTTATTTCGTACTTCCCAACCAGGCCGCGAGCCTAGAACAGCGTCGCCGATTTCTGTGTCCTACAATCCCACAATTTCGTCGTCAAAATAAGGGATTGGATCCCTACGAAATGATGTTGAAATTGAGGGACCTTCATCGATCTAACCTTAGATCGCAGATGTATGAATTGCAGAAGAAGCTCTTTTGCTCTCGCATATCAGAGGGTACATATGTCGAGAATCATGTGTCGCAGATGATTGCTGACATCGAACAGTTGGGACAGCTGGGCATAGTCTTCGAGGCTGAGACTTCCATAAATTTGATCTTACAGTCTCTGCCTGACAGCTGGGGCGGGTTCATCATGAACTATAATATGATGAACCAAGAGAAGACTCTTGGAGAGTTGATGGCAATACTGAAAGAGGCAGAAAAAGAGCTTTTAAAGGGCAAGAAGCGTGAGGCGCACTCCGCTTTGACAGCTCAGAATGTCAGGGCTTGGCCAAAGCCTTCTGGAGGTGTGAAGAAGAAGAAGAAAAAGGGCAAGGCCAAATCATCAAAGTCTTCTGGGAAGGCAAAGGAAAAATCCCAAGATGTCTACCTACAGTGTGGCAAATGGGGTCACTGGAAGCGTGACTGTTGTGAGTACAGGGCGCACATGAAGGAAGTGAAGTCGGGCAAGGCACCGGCTTCATGTTTGTTTGTTATTGAAATAAACATGTATACTTCTAATTTTAAAAATTGGATTTTTGATTCTGGATGTGGTACTCATATATGTACTGATGTGCATGATCTGCAGATTAGCAGGAGACTGGCTTCAGGGGAGATTGACCTACGATTTGGATACGGGACCAGAGTCGCTGTTTTGGCTGTAGGGACTTATATTTTGGAACTGCCCTCGGGGCATGTACTTACTTTATCAGACTGTAATTATGTGCCTAGTTTGACTAGAAATATTATTTTTGTATATTGTTTGACCCAATGTGGGTATACTTTTGTATTCAGAAACACATGGTGTTTTGTTTATAAAAATGATTTTGAGATATGCAGTGCTGATGTTAATAATGGTCTTTATATTTTGAATATAAATCAATCTCAAACATATAAACAAAAGACTTAAATTAAGTAACAAAGATGAAACTTATATGTGGCATTGTCGTCTGAGACACATTAACAAGACTCGTATATCCACACTTTCGAAGAGTGGATACTTGGACGGATTTGATCCAAATTCATATGACGTATGCGAATCTTGTTTATTAGGTAAAATGCCTAAAATACCTTTTAGCGGTAAAAGTGCACGTGCCACCAAAATGTTAGCCCTCGTTCATAGTGACGTATGTGGGCCCATGTCTAGCCAGGCTAGAGGTGGATATGAATACTTCGTAACCTTTACGAAGATGCATCGCGTTATGGTTATGTGTATCTAATGAAACACAAGTCGGAAACTTTTGAAAAATTCAAAGAGTTTCGACAAGAAGTAGAAAAACAGACTGACAAAAGTATTAAAACATTACGGTCAGATCGTGGTGGAGAATACTTGAGAAATGAGTTTCTCGATTACCTGAAAGAGTATGGTATTCTTTCAAAGTGGACTCCTCCCGGAACACCTCAATTAAATGGTGTGTCCGAACGGAGAAACCGAACTTTGTTGGACATGGTAAGGTCTATGATGAGTCACACAGAGCTACCAATTTCCTTATGGGGATATGCATTGAATAGTACAATACTTATTTTGAATAAGGTTCCGTCAAAGTCTGTTGAACAGACTCTATATGAAATATGGACAGGAAAGAAACCGGGTTTCACATTCCTGAAGATTTGGGGATGCTGGGCATATGTAAAACGTTTGGATGGTACATAACTAGAACCCAAATCGGATAAATGCATATTTATAGGTTATCCTAGGGAAACCAAAGGATAATACTTCTACAACCCATAAGAGAACAAGGTATTTGTTCCTCTCCATGCAGTTTTCCTTGAAAAGGCATTTCTAAATGCAGTGGTAAGTGGGAGGAAAGTAGAACTCGATGAAAATCGGAGTGATACTGTTCGTGGCACCAATTCCTTACCGGAACACGAATAGTTCATCAAGGATGAGACTATACCACAATCTTCTAATACACAAGAACCACGTAGATCGGAGAGAGTCAGAAAATAACCTGAGAGGTATGGGTTTCTGATCTCACCTCATGTGGATATTAATCTTATTAAGGAAGATGAACCGTCTACGTATGAGGAAGCGATACAAGGTATCGACTTCACTTTATGGCAAGAAGCCGTGAAGTCCGAAATGGATTCCATGTATACCAACCAAGTTTGGAAACTGGTTGATGCACCGAAAGGCGTAAAGCCTATTGGTTGTAAATGGGTCTTCAAGAAGAAGACTGACATGGATGGCAACATACAAACGTACAAAGCTAGGCTTGAAGTGAAAGGGTATCGTCAATGACATGATGTCGATTACGATGAAACTTTTTCACCTGTTGCCATGATTAAATCCATTCGGATAATGCTTGCTATTGTTGTATATTTCGATTATGAAATATGGAAAATGGACGTCAAAACTGCTTTCCTTAATGGAAACCTTTTGGAGGATGTTTATATACAACAGCCTGAAGGTTTTGTCGTGCCAAAACATGCAAACAAGGTTTGCAAGTTAAATCGATCCATTTATGGATTGAAGCAAACATCGCGTTATTGGAACCAATGTTTTGATGAGATCATAAAAGAATATGATTTCATTCAAAACGAATATGATCCTTGTGTATATAAGAAGGTTAGTGGGAGCGCACTGACATTCATTGTTCTTTACGTCGATGATGTATTGATTATTGGCAATGACATTCCCATGCTACAATTGGTGAAAGCTTGGCTTTCATTAAAATTCTCCATGAAAGATCTGGGAGAAGCAGCTTTTATTCTGGGAATAAGGATCTACCGGGATAGATCTAGAAAGCTACTTGGACTCTCCCAGAGCTCATATATTGACAAAGTGTTGAAGAGATTCAATATGGATCAGTCTAAGAGGGGACTGCTTCCTGCGTCATATGACGTCTCTCTATCTAAGGACATGTGTCCTAAAACTAAAGATGAGAGAGAAGCAATGAGTCGGATCTCATTCGCTTTTGCAGTCGGATCGATCATGTATGCCATGATATGCACGCGACCTGATATCTCGTATGCTTTGAGCATGTATAGTCGCTATCAGGCCGATCCAGGTAATGGTCACTGGATTGCGGTTAAGAATATCCTTAAGTATCTTAGACGAACTAAGGATGCTTTCTTAGTCTATGGAGATAGAGAACTTGAGGTGATTGGGTTCACCAATGCATGTTTCCAAACCGATAAAGATGACTCTAAGTCACAATCTGGGTACATATTTTGTTTGAACAACAGAGCAGTGAGTTGGAAATCTTCCAAGCAAGAGACTGTTGCTGATTCAACAATAAAAGCAGAATATATCGCTGCAGCTAAAACAGCAAAAGAAGCAGTTTGGATCCGTAAATTCCTAATTGGATTAGGAGTAGTTCCGTTAGCAGCTGAGCCCGTTCCTTTGTATTGTGACAATAATGGGGCTATAGCGCAGGCTAAGGAACCACGACCTCATCAAAGATCCAAGCATGTACTTCGACGTTTCCATCTTATTCGTGAGATTATTCATCGTGGCGATGTGAAGATCGAAAAGATCGCTTCAGATGACAACATTACAGATCCGCTGACGAAAGCTATCTCTCAGCAAACGTTTGAGCAACATGTACATAGTTCATGTGTTAGATACTTGAGTGATTGGCTATGAGCCAAGTGGGAGATTGTTGGACAATTATGACCCATAACATCACTATTTGTAAAAGACATTGTGGTTTTTGTACAAATTAACTATGTGACAAAGGAAATTACTATTTTATCATTTTGTAATTAGATTACTTGAATATATAAAAATGATAAAAGTCATTATGATTAGTTCCAGATTAATAAGATATGAGACAATATCAATTCACGAAAGATTTAATCATTAAATATCCATAGTCGTAGTATTATCGAGACTGGACATCGATAATGCGGAATAGGCTAGTATTACACTTGTGTGCGTTATGGAAGCGTAACGACATAATTCTCATATATTTAAGTATTGGATACTTATGCAAGTGTGATAGGAGGTTCTGTTTGCCGATGCTACCGAAACAGCTTCGCTCTGGATAGACCCCTCGGAATCCCATTGGTAGTATGACTATGTGTCTATGGGAATCCAAATCAGGGTAGGTGTGTTTGGTCTTAACCTGAGACTTACATTGCTAATACTTGCGACAATCAGTACGCTTTGGTTTTGGTCGTCTGTGGCTTTAACAGGTTCTGTGTGTGCCTCTTCTGGGTTTACTGAGAATCGTAGTGTATTGGGTGTGATGTCAAGATGGAAGTATCACTTCAGTCATATGGAGATGTTGATCACGCAGGGATACAGAATTAGTACTCTTAAATGCTGCACTATCGGCATAATATGACAAGGTCATGATTATCCGATTACAAAGACTAGTTACTAGTGATCCGATATATGCTTCGTACGGGGCAGACACAATTCCAGCCCCATACCTAGCATGTGACATCCGATACTGGGTCGTAATACGCAATACTTAGTATACTACGACTGATAAAGATTATATATTCCTTAAAAGAATATTTCTGGAGAATTGGGTAGGCACGATGCTTTGCTAGAAGCTAACCATGTCTTGTAAATCAGTAAGAACGTGGTACCGGGTATGCACGTATTCGGATAGTCCGATGACCGTAATTCCATCAAGAATTTATATGGGAAAAAATTCGGATAGAAGAGAGAGAACGATTAATTTGGAATTAATCGATTAAATAATATATTGGATATTTTAATTGAAATTAGATTTCAAAGCATAATTAAAATTGGATTTTAATTCGGGCAAACGAATTAATTTAGAATTAATTCGTAAGCGACTTTCGTAATAAATTTGCAAGGCATAATTATTTAATTAAATTAAATTTAATTATGTTGCAATGACAAATTCGTTTAATATAAAATTAAACGAACCCGGGCCCGAACAAAGTTGCGTGTTGGATTGTTCGACTTAAATTTGGAATTTAAAAGTGGTGGGACCCACTTGACTTACATCAACAAGTTTGACTAGTGATGGAAGTTGTTAATGGTTGAGTGAAAGCTTGGATTGCTTTTTCAACACTCAATCAACAACCAGCACACTTTGTTTTAATTTTTGGAAAGACTTAAACCAACTTTGGAGGTTGACATTTTTGTAATTGTTTTTAGAAATCAAAAACACAAAACACTCTCTCCCTCCTAGTCATTGCCGTGAGCTTCCTTTCTCCCTTAGAAATTTTGTTGCAAAATTTCTTCAAGCTAGCACTTAAAATGAGTCAACTAAGGTGATAGGGAAACTAAGCCCTTGAGTTTGGAACACAAAGAAAAGCTTGGAGCTCTTCCGAAACGAAAAGATTTTTGAAATCCATCATCCAAGCCAATCAATGTAAGTTTACTCCGCAATCTTATTTTTGATTATTCACACACCAAATCATGATTAGAGATCATTGGCATGTTCTAGGAACACTAACAGCGGTATCCAGTTTAGTTAGATTAAAATCAATTTTATTAAGTCCAACCGACCATAAAGGCGATATCCAATTAAGTCAGGTTTTAAGTAATTTATATATTATAATAAAGGAAGATTAATCTAAATATTAGTAATAAAAGCTTAACCTTTCACCCCAGTAGAGGGGAGTTACCTCCTCATGCTGAACACTAAAATAAAGACTGAAAAGTAAAGAAAAGAAAGAACTATTTCGTAAAATAAATAAAATTAAATACAAAAAGCTGTAAATAAACAAACAAGATACAATTTCTTAGTATTCTTGGGAAATCCCCAGAGGAAGGTATTAATTGGAATTCTGAAATTGGCCTCAATTTATAGGTAAATTTTAGCTTCAGTGTCACGTCATGTGGAACATTGCGCGTCACGACGCACCGTAGATTGATGACACATCTTCACAGGGATGATGACACGTGGCTGTCGGTAGAATTATTGGCTCACCATCGCGACGTGTAAGGGTGTGCGTGTCGTGACGCTGACATCAACATGACGCAAATAATGATGCATTTTCAATTATGAGTGTCGGCAGCATGTGATGGTGACATATGTCCAGCGCACGTTAGCAGATTTGTTGTGATGTTGACATGTGGCATGCACATGTTAGAAAGTGCGCATGTTAGCAAGTTTGTTGTGATTGTAACACATGTCTGGTGCATGTTAGCGATGCATAATAGCAGTCGGAACATTTTAGCACTGCGTATTTTAGCAAACGGCGCATTTTAGCAGAAAATTTACATTTTTACCATTTTTGTCTGTTTTTCGCTGTTTTGACCCCGATTTGATTCAAGAGAGTCTTGTTTTTTTATTTATCTACAAAATAACAAAAAACACATCAAAATATTCACAAAACTCAAGAAACTATACAAAATATTAAGTCAAATGAGTGAAAAATAGTGATATATTTACCACTCATCACACCCCCAAACTTAACATTTTGCTAGTCCTCGAGCAAAACAACAAAATAAAATAAAATAAACATCTTTAAAATAAAATTAAACTAAACCACTTTCGTAGGGATCACAGTTGCATTTAGCGTATGCAACAAGCCTTTAAACCCCTAGGTGTCCCTAGTGGACGAGTTGTTGTCTCGTGAGGGCTTACAGCAACGATACCCACAAACGTCAATCTAATGCACACAAAAGCAAATAGAAAAGAGAAAAGAGAATAAACAAGTTAGTAACTAAACATGTGAAACTTTTTATCCAAGTTACTAGTTGTTTTCTTTCTTTCTAAATTACCAAATAAGTAAATTCTCAAATTATTTTTACCATTCTCCATATACACAACCAACAAGGTATTAATCAGCTCAATGTGCCCACAATATTCATAAGTGTAGTTGAAAAGAGAGTAATATTTTTGTCCTAAAGTTATATCAGCATTCACACCTTTTTTTTAACAATGGAATATTTTTCTAATTTTTATTTATTTATATACAATATCTTCCATCCATGTAGCAAGCTTTGCGCCAGTGACTCCCAAAGCTGTTGGTTTTAGGACATTAGGTGTTAAAACACCCCTACAGAATTAATTACTCGGATCTCAGATATATATATATTTTTATAACATCTTCAATCCATGTAACGAGCTTTGGGTCAGTGACTCCCAAACCAGTTGGTTTTAGGGCACTATGTGTTAAAACACCCATACATACTTAATTACTCGGATTTCAGATGTGTTTTTTTTATTCCATCATTTTTTAGATGCTTCCTCCAATTAAACTAGAGCACTCAAAATTACAAACTTTTCAAATACAATTCATGTCCGTGTGTTACCATGCATGTTGATAATACCTATCAACTGAGCATATGAAGATCCATTTTAATCAGTATTATGGAGAATTGACAAATTAAATAATTCAAAAGAAAATAAACAAAAATTAACTTGTTACGAAATAGTTTGAGATACGTCTCAAGAGTGGAAATTCCTTACACATCTATCTCATATCAATTTCACATGATTAATCAAATTAAAAACACAAAAATAAAATATTTTTTAAATTTTTATAAATTTTTTTGAAAATTTTTGACTAAAAATTTAATAAAAATAACACAATAAAAATAAGATATTAGTCAATTATTCCCCTCTCCAAACCTAAATGAGACATTGTCCCCAATGTCTTTAAAAGTAGAAGAAGAGATTAGAGAACAATACCTGGTTAGCTGAAATTCTACGTCTTAAAAGAAAATTAAAGGTTAAGATCTAGATTTATCCAACGCTTCTTACCACGATCATTATCGGACCAATTTATCTTGGAAATGATAGGGTCAATTTGTGGTTCAAAGGCTAAGAGTTGGTCAATTAAATCATGGGCAGTTCTGGCAGTAAAGAGGAGATCATTTACATGTTTTAACACGAACCCATTTCTCCGGGCATCATCAAGAAACACGCAAAGAAAATCATTAAATCCATCAGCATTAAATAGTCCAATCGGTTTCTGGTTTATGTTTAAATTCGCCCAAGATAGAACTGTAAAAATTTCCTCCATTGTACCCAAGCCATCTGGCAAAGCAATAAAAACATCAGCACAGTTAATCATTTCAACCAGTCGTTTAGACATACCTGGCATGATAAGTTCCTCTCTGTTTGATGGTCCTATAAGATTTGCCTCTACCAAGGGTTTTGGGTGATTCCAAGAACTTGACTATCTCCTTCCTGTAAAACCCTTGAAACGATCCCCATCAGTAAAAGATTGCCACTGCCATATACTGAGTGCATATTCCGTTCATTTATGACTCAACCCAATTCATGTGCTACCTCAATGAACTCTGGCTTAGAACCAACACTAGTACCGCAAAACATACAAATATTTACAACTAATCTTCTTGAAGTGGCTTCTATTTTTTTATTATTTCAAATCTGGATGTCTTCAAGAGTGCAATGACGAGCTCAATTTATAACACCTGAAAAAGGGTGAGTAATAATAGCACTAGTACCTGTCAAATGATAATTATTAGCTAAACAGTAAAATATATTGTGAAAGTCAAAAAGTCTGGATCCCGTCGGAGAAAATAAAAGAAAATAACAAAATAAATCACAATTATATGTTAAAGACAAAGAGATAATAATATTTACAAGAAATAACGGCTTGAATGATGTCTACGCGTAAGGGACAAGCTTCCCATCTAATTTTCTTATAAATTGGCAGACATGGTCTTTAGAGTCAGATTCCCGAGACTTAAATGTTGTCGTTTTTTTTCGAAATTGTGCATATAACATGTGAATTGCATGATGTACATATCCACTGGGATGCGTCTCTAGATTCAATGATATGTCATCCAAAGACTCCTTACTCAAGCCATCCATAATGAATTTAATTTTATCTTCACGGTTAGTAGACACCATTCCTAAAGAATAACAATGAGTATTACATGTCATGCGTGCACATTTATAGCAAACACCCATTTTTTTAGCTCTTCTCTTTTTAGGAAAAGTGCTTCTTCCTAAACCAGACAAATATGAATTAAAAGAGTCAGAGGACTCACCTGCCAATCAGACCCGTGCTTCAATAATCCAACGAATGTCATTAGGAATACCTTTGATCATTAGTAGTCTCATTCGTTCAATGCGAGCTTTGTAGACTTTTATCAGAGAGTTTTGAGGGAAGGAAGGAAATTACTTGTGTAGATTTGCGAGAACATCTTTCATCCTGAAATATGACTTTACCTACAAAATTAAACACATAAAAATAAAACACACCAAATCACAATATATACATAAATTGCATGGGTTGCCTCCCAGCTAGCGCTAAGTTTAACGTCGTCAGTTAGACATGACTACCCGAACGTTAGGCTGGATCTGAAAGTGTGACACTTTCTTTTTGTCGCTTAAATGATTCTCCTTAGTAATGCTTGACACGTTGACTGTTAACCTTGAATGTATCATTGGTGTTGGGATCAAGTAACTCAACAGCTTCATATGGTAAAACTTGAGTAATCATAAATGGACCTAACCACATTGATTTCAACTTTCTAGGGAAAAGTTTCAATCTTGAATTGTATAACAATACCTGCTGCTTTGGTTCCAGTTGTCTGTGCATTATTTTTCGATCATGCCATATCTTGGTCTTTTCTTTGTATAACCTGTCATTCTCATAAGCTTGTAGGCGATATTCCTCCAATTCGTTTAGTTGGTGGAGCCTTTTCTCTCATGTTGCTTGTGGATCAAGATTTAGCTTCTTCAGTGCCCAATACGCTTTGTATTCAAGCTCCACTGGCAAATGGCACACTTTCTCAAACACCATTCGATATGGGTACATACCAATGGGTGTTTTGTAAGTTGTCTGGTAGGCCCATAATACGTCATCCAGTTTTGTTGACCAGTCCATCCTTGTTGATCCAACGATTCTCTCCAAGATTCTTTTGATCTCTCTGTTTGAAACTTCAACCTGTCCATTTGACTGCGGATGGTAGGCAGTGGTAACTTTATGAGTAACTTCTTATTTGGATAGGAGTGCATCAAAGTATCTATTGCATAAATGTGTGCCACCATTAGGGATGCCAATTTCGCCCACAAACCCGCAAACCCGCAAAAACCCACCTGCAATGGGTAGGAGTTGGTAAATACTTAAGCAGGTTTGGTAATTTAAAATAAAACTCGCTGCGGGTTTGGTAACTAAGCAAAACCAGCGGATACTGATGAGCGGAAAATATATCACTATTTATCGCCCATTTTACCTAATATTTTGTTTAGTTTCTCGGGTTTGATGAACGTTTTGATGTGTTTTGATGTATTTTGTAGATAAATAAAGTATTGGGGCTTAATGGAATCAACTCGGGGCTAAAACGATGAAATTCAGAGCAAAAAATGGCGAAAACGGAAATTTACTATACGCGTCACGAAGTGTAGTCCAAAATTCCAATTTTGCCCAAGTTTCATATTTTTACCATAACGTTTTCATCCAATATGTGATTGAGCTGATTCAAGTTCCAGATTAAAGAAGACTCAAAGATCTACAACTTTGAAGAACAAAATAATTTCGAATTCTGAAGGTTTCATGACCGAAATTGATGAATACTCCGAAATTATGTTATGTTTAATTACTAAAGTCATTTTAAAAAATATAAAAATTTGTCAAACTTCCACCAAACATGCAAGTGTTTTGTGCCATGTTTTGTGGAGTGTTTGGTGGAGCAATTGGTGGAGCAATTGGTGGAGAAATTGGTGGAAGCCTTTAGATTTTCCTATAAATACCAAGCCATTTCATTTGTAATTCTCATGCTTTCCTTAGGTTTTGTAAGGAATTTAAGGATTGCATCTTGTTTGTATTTATTTTCATTATTTAATTTATGTATTTTATTTTTCAGTAATAGTAGTAGTTTATTTTCTTTTATCTACTTTTATGTTTTGTAGTTAATTTTCCACTGGGGGAATGGTGAAGCTTTTATTATTTTAGTTTAGATTAATCTCCCTTAATTATAATATGGAAATTATAATTTAACATAAAGGTTATACCGCCTTAATGACTGGTTTTATTTATTTGACATAATGTGACACCGCCTATATGGCCGATCTTTATGTGACAGATGATTACCGCCTATATGGCTGGTTTATGGACAAATAATGATACCGCCTTTATGGTCGGTCGGACTTAATTAAAATCTGACTTAATGAGGATACCGCCTATATGGCTGGTTGGTAATATCACTGATAAATTCTATATTATAGTAAGAGAGATTTATAAATTAGAAATAGTAAAGGTGGATCCCCAACCCCCATCATTTTATTTTTATTCTAGGGAAGTGATGAAACACAATATCCACACACTTAATAATTGATTTTCTTTTTATGGGCAATTCTTTAATTTGTTTATTGAGTCTTAAGCTTAATGCTTCTTGTTAATTGGCCATTAATAAGATTGATTTGGTAAACTTAAAATGAACTTGACGAAGGGATTTTAGGTTTCAGCCTTATATTCAATAGCCCACGATCTTCCTTGAGGATAGATAACCCTTTAATAGATTTCCTTACAGGATAGACATATACCTGTCAGGCGGGGGTAGCCACTTTTGGAACTTGAACTTAATGAATTCAGGTAACTTTGTTAACATAGACATATGATTAATTGAGTTATTTGGGTATTTGCGTCTGACCATCGACATAGGCTTTTGCATATCTTCGTGTTCCAGGTTAACAACTGACTTATTACACATATATAAGAGAATCAATTCATCTTTAGGATAATATTGTGTGAAATCACAACCCTAGATCTTTGTGTCTTTTATTTATTTTTCTTAGTATTTTCTTTTGTTTATTTTATTTAAAGAAATCCAAAATCAACCAACCAAAAGCAATCATTCTCTTCTCCCTTAATTAGATACTTGTAAATAAATAGTATCAATAATTAATAACAACAGTAGGAATTAAGTCCCCGTGGGATCGATATTTTTATACTACTTGAACGATACATGCGCTTGTGTTATACGCGTGTGATTACGCACCGGTCAGATACCCACTGAAGGGTATCCGCTACCCGCAAGCTTAATTTTTTTATGTTATAACTTTAGGGTAAGACAATCCCTCATATAAAAGGACTCACTAACTTCCAATTTTTAAATTGTTCTCTCTTAATATTTTTGAATTACTTTTAGTCATGGTTCAATAATTTTGATGATATGAATTCAACATAATGAAATATATTCAGCTAGTGATTCATGTATGTAATTGTGATAATATGAATTTGACATTATGTTATTAATATTTTAAACTTTCATTTATGTCTCTTAATTTGTAAACTGTCAAATACATGTTTTTGTATGTTATGAAAAAGTATCAATATTTAATTAAAAAGATTGTATTATTAAGAGCATAAAGGAATTCAATATTTTAAAAACCCATAAAAAATCCGCTGGGTACCAGTGCGGGTTTATTAATTTGTTTTTATATTCGGGTGTGGGTTTGGTAATGAAAATTAAAACCTGCAACGGGTATGGTGCGGGTTTGGTAATTTATTTACATATGCGGGTGCAGGTTTGGTAATGGCAAACCCGCACCAAACCCTACCCACTGCCATCCATAGCCACCATCACTGATAATTGCTCGAGGTGTTCCGAAGCGAGTGAAAATATGCTTTTTATGGAATTTTATCACCACTTTTGAATCATTTGATGGTAGTGCTATTACTTCAACCCATTTGGAGATGTAGTCTACTGTAATCTGACTTAATTAAAATCTGACTTAATGAGGATACCGCCTATATGGCTGGTTGGTAATATCACTGATAAATTCTATATTATAGTAAGAGAGATTTATAAATTAGAAATAGTAAAGGTGGATCCCCAACCCCCATCATTTTATTTTTATTCTAGGGAAGTGATGAAACACAATATCCACACACTTAATAATTGATTTTCTTTTTATTGGCAATTCTTTAATTTGTTTATTGAGTCGTAAGCTTAATGCTTCTTGTTAATTGGCCATTAATAAGATTGATTTGGTAAACTTAAAATGAACTTGACGAAGGGATTTTAGGTTTCAGCCTTATATTCAATAGCCCACGATCTTCCTTGAGGATATATAACCCTTTAATAGATTTCCTTACAGGATAGACATATACCTGTCGGGCGGGGGTAGCCACTTTTGGAACTTGAACTTAATGAATTCAGGTAACTTTGTTAACATAGACATATGATTAATTGGGTTATTTGGGTATTTGCGTCTGACCATCGACATAGGCTTTTGCATATCTTCGTGTTCCAGGTTAACAAACTGACTTATTACACATATATAAGAGAATCAATTCATCTTTAGGATAATATTGTGTGAAATCACAACCCTAGATCTTTGTGTCTTTTATTTATTTTTCTTAGTATTTTCTTTTGTTTATTTTATTTAAAGAAATCCAAAATCAACCAACCAAAAGCAATCATTCTCTTCTCCCTTAATTAGATACTTGTAAATAAATAGTATCAATAATTAATAACAACAGTAGGAATTAAGTCCCCGTGGATTCGATATTTTTATACTACTTGAACGATACATGCGCTTGTGTTATACGCGTGTGATTACACACCGGTCAGATACCCACTGAAGGGTATCCGCTACCCGCAAGCTTAATTTTTTTATGTTATAACTTTAGGGTAAGACAATCCCTCATATAAAAGGACTCACTAACTTCCAATTTTTAAATTGTTCTCTATTAATATTTTTGAATTACTTTTAGTCATGGTTCAATAATTTTGATGATATGAATTCAACATAATGAAATATATTCAGCTAGTGATTCATGTATGTAATTGTGATAATATGAATTTGACATTATGTTATTAATATTTTAAACTTTCATTTATGTCTCTTAATTTGTAAACTGTCAAATACATGTTTTTGTATGTTATGAAAAAGTATCAATATTTAATTAAAAAGATTGTATTATTAAGAGCATAAAGGAATTCAATATTTTAAAAAACCCATAAAAAATCCGCTGGGTACCAGTGCGGGTTTATTAATTTGTTTTTATATTCGGGTGTGGGTTTGGTAATGAAAATTAAAACCTGCAACGGGTATGGTGCGGGTTTGGTAATTTATTTACATATGCGGGTGCAGGTTTGGTAATGGCAAACCCGCACCAAACCCTACCCACTGCCATCCATAGCCACCATCACTGATAATTGCTCGAGGTGTTCCGAAGCGAGTGAAAATATGCTTTTTATGGAATTTTATCACCACTTTTGAATCATTTGATGGTAGTGCTATTGCTTCAACCCATTTGGAGATGTAGTCTACTGTAACTAGTATGTACAGGTTTCCGAATGATGGAACAAAGGGTCCCATAAAATCAATCTCCCATACATCAAATATCTCCACTTCCAGAATATTTTGCAGAGGTCCTTCACAGTCACATTGAAGAGCAAATAAGTAAGCATCTTGAAGTGTACGACTTTGGCAGAACAAATATGTCACCAATATAAAGGATCCCATAAAATCAATCCCTCATACATCAAATTTTCCCATTCTCTGGCACCTATCACATTGAAGAGCAAATAAGTAAGTATTTTTAAATAGAGTGGTCCAGAAAAAACATGACAGTAGGACTTTGGCAGTTTTATTCCCAGTGAAGTGTTCACCGCATGGTGATGAATGAAAATGTTACATGACACTATTGACTTCCTCATGTGGAACACAACGTCTCAGTAATTGATCAGCATAACATCTGAACAAGTATGGCTCATCCCAAACATAGTGTTTGACTTCATTGAAAAATTTCTTTCATTGCTGATATGTCCATTCCAACGGCCATTTTCTCGATACTATGTCGTTGACATAGTGAGCATACCAAGGGAAATCCTGTTGTTTCATGGCAAACAACTGTTCATATGGAAAAGTTTATTTGATTGTCAGTTAATTGCCAAGCCTCGATAAGTGATCTGCCACTTGGTTTTATGTCCCTTTCCTGTCTCTGATCTCCACGTCAAATTCTTGCAGAAGAAGTACCCAACAGATCATTCTAGGTTTGGCATCTTTCTTCGTGATCAGATATTTGATTGTTGAATGATCTATGTAGACCACCACTTTGGGACCCAGCAGATATGAGCAGAATTTATCAAAAGCGAACACAACTGCAAGCAACTCATTTTCAGTGGTTGTGTAGTTGAGTTGAGCTTCCTTTAGAGTTCTGCTGGAGTAGTAAATGGTATAAAAATTTTTTGCTTTGCGTTGTCCCAAAACTGCATATACAATAAAATTACTAACATCGCACATCACTTCAAATGGGAGGGTCTTGTCTGGTGCTACTATGATAGGGGCAAAGACTAGCTTATGTTTCAAGATTTCAAAAGCTTCGTGGCATTCTTTGGTGAAATTGAAAGGCACGACTTTCTCCAGAAGATTGCACAGAGGTTTCGCAATCTTGGAGAAGTCTTTGATAAATCTCCTGTAAAAGCCTGCATGTCTGAGAAAATTTCGAATCCATTTGCTTTATCTACCTCGATTCCATTTTTGTGAGATCTGATGTCCCAGTACAATGCATTCCTGCACCATGAAGTGGAATTTCTCCCAGTTGAGTACTAGGTTGGTATATTCACACATTTGCAACACTTTTTTCCAGATTTTGCAAACAGTGTTTAAACGAATCTCCAAACATGGAGAAATCATCCATGAAAACCTCCATACTTTGTTCCATCATATCTGAGAAGATAGCCATCATGCAACGTTGAAATGTGGTAGGAGTATTACATAATCCAAATGGCATCCTGCGGAAAGCAAATTGTCATATGAACTTGTAAAATTGGTTTTCTCCTGATCTTCTGGGGCGATGGCAATCTGATTGTCCCCTGAGTATCTGTCCAAAAAGTAATAGAATTCATGTCCCGTTAATCTGTCTAGCATCTGGTCAATGAATGGTAATAGGAAATGATATTTCCTTGTTGCTTTGTTCAGCTTCCTATAGTCCATGCATACTCTCCATCTAGTCACCATTCTTGTTGGAATCCGCTCGTTCTTTTCATTTGTGACTACAATAATTCTTTCTTTCTTTGGCACACATTGCATAGGACTCACCCAAGTACTGTCAGAGATGGGTAGATGATGCCGACATCCAACCATTTGATAATTTCTTTCTTCATGACATCCTTCATGATTGGATTTAGTCTCCGTTGATGCTCCACTGTGGCTTTATACTCGTCATTCATCAGAATTTTATGCATGCAAAATGATGGACTAATGCCTCGAATGTCTGCTATAGTCCAGCCAATGGCTTTTTTGTGTTCTCTTAAAACTCATAGCAACTTTTCTTCTTGCTCCAATGCTAGCGACGAAGAAATAATCACAGGTAAATCAGAAGAGTTTAATTAATTAAAGTGTATTAGCCATAATTAATTAGTCAAATTAACATTTCCAAAATATCAATTTACTTAATTATTCATGCTTATCATCATCAACACATGTCCAACATTATTGAATCAAAAATCATCTCATTTCATGCTTTGAAGCTCACGACAATTTAGGGATTTTAAATCTGATTTCGATTTTAATCCAATTAAATCCTAAATCAATTTATCCCAAGTCTTTCAACTCATCCAATGATAAAAAAAACAAAAATCACCATGACTTTAAGGCATCAAAGTATTCGGCCAAGCCAAAATTTTGGGGAAAAATAATCCAATTCAATTTTCATCAAATTGATCATGCATAACTCTAAGTTATCATCATTCAAGCATATTCAAACAATCAATTTGATCAAATCATGCTCAAATCAATTTTACCCAAATTTTACCCTAAATCAATTTCATGCTTAATAATGGCTATGATACCATTGTCGGGTTTTCTAGGTCAAACCAAGATCAAATTAAGCATATAAACGTGTGAATACATCAAAGTAAAGTTGCGGAAATAATCACTTTGATCAGCTTTGCGATGTGAAGAACACAAAAATAATTTTCTGCTCCTTGAAGCTCTCGGCCATGCCCTTGTTTGTGCTCCATGTTTGATCTCCAAGCTCCAAGCTTTGTGTATGGATTCCATGCTCATAGATGGGTTTCCCTATCACCTTGGTAAGACCCCCTTTGAGTGCTAGCTCTTGAGATTTTGCAACAAAATCATGAAGAAATGAGCCCTAGACTCACGGCAACAACAAGAGAAAAAATGGGGAGAGTTTCGGTCATGAAGAAAGAAAAGAGAGAGAGTGAATGTTGTGTGTTGATTTTCTAAAACCATTACAAAAGCTCTCGAAAAACAAAAAAACACATTTGGTATATGCTTTCCAAAAACAATTTGGAGGGAAAAGAGCATTAATTACTCTCAACCACCTCCATCACCAAAAATGTGACATGACACACATCACAAAAGTGGATGTGACATGTGAGTGACTTGCGATGTGATTTGTGGGCCCGTAAACACTCCCGAGCTCGGGTTCGCTAATTCCGAATTAACGAATTTTCCGTTGCGATGTAATTAAATCAAATTTAATTAAATAATTGTGCCTATCAAAATTACTATTCACATCGCTCGCGAATTAATTCTAAATCATTCGTTAGCCCGAATTAAAATCCAATTTTAATTCCGCGTCGAAATCTAATTTCGCTTAATATATCGAATATATTAATTTATCGATTAATTCCAAATTAATCGCTCTCTCTCTTTAAATAATATTTTATCCCAGATAAAATATCTCCGTAATTAATCCTAGATTAATTTTCTCTCTCATCTAATTAATCCCAGATTAATTATATTCGAGTCATACGTCATCGGTAAATCTCCGGGAAGTGACCCATGAGATCCCTGGATATGTTGGCAGTAAATCCGGTCGTCTACCGATTTACAAGACATGGTTGGCTTCTAGCAAAGCACTGTGCCTACCCAATTGTCCAGAAATATTCTTAAAGGAATATATAATCTGTATCAGGCGTAGTATACGTAGTATTGCGTATTGTGATCCAGTATCATATGTCACATGCTAGGCCTGTGGCTGGAATTGTGTCTGCCCCGTACGAAGCATATGTCGGATCTCTGGTAACTAGTTTCTATAATCGGATAAACATGACCTAGTAATATTATCCCGATAGCTGCATCATATAAGATCACCAGTTCCGTATCCTACATAACCATCATCTCCATATGACTGAAGTGATACTTCCATATTGACATCCCACCCAATACACTACGATTCTCAATATACCCAGAAGAGGCGTACACATAACCTGTTAAAGCCCTGGACGACCAAAACCAAAGTATATTGATTGTCGCAAGTATTGGCGATGTAAGTCTCAGGTTAAGACCAAATACACCTACCCTGATTCGGACTTCCATAGACACATAGTCATGCTACCAATGGAATTCCCATGGGTCTATCCATAGCGAAGCTGTTTCCGTTCCATCGGTAAACACAAGCTCCTATCACACTTGCATAAGTATCCAATACTTAAATATATGAGAACTATGTCGTCATGCTCCCATAACACGCACAAGTGCAATACTAGTCTATTCCGCATTATCGATGTCCAATCTCGATAATACTACGACTATGGATGTTTTAATGATTAAACCTTAGTGGATTAATACTGTCTCATATCTTATTAATCCGGTACTAATCATATGGACTTTTATCATTTATATATCCCGGTAATCCAATTACAAATGATAAAAGAGCAATTTCCTTTGTCACATAGTTAATTTGTACAACAACACCATGTTCTGTACAAATAGTGATGCTATGGGTCATAATTGTCCAACAATCTCCCACTTGGCCTATAGCCAATCACTCAAGTTTCCTACACTTGAACTATGTACGGTTCGCTCAAACTTCTACTGAGAAAAAATGCTTTCGTCAGCGGATTTGCAAAGTTATCATCTGATGTGATTTATTCGATCATCACATAGCCACGATGTATGATCCGAACGAATCAGATGAATAGTTGAAGTATATACTTGGATCGTTGATGAGACCATTAATTCTTTAGCCTGTGCTGTAGCCTACCTCAGCTGCTAACAGAACTATACCTAATCTGATTAGGATTATTATAGAACCAAATCGCTTCTATTGTTGCCTCAGCTGCAGCAATATTCCGCTTTTGTTGTTTATTCGGCAACAGAATCTTGCTTGGAAGATTTCCAGCTCACTGTTCCGTTGTTCAAACTATATAGTACCCTTATTATGACTTACAGTCGTTATTGTCGGTTTGGAAGCTTGCAGCAGTGAACCCAGTCACTTCAAGTTCTCCTTCTCCATAACTTAAGAAAGCATCATTAGTTCATTTAAGATACTTAAGGATGTTCTTAACATCAATCCAGAGACTATCACTAGGATTGGCCTGGTTGTGACTTCATATGCTCAAAGCATATGAGACACCAGGTCGCGTAGATATCTTTCAATGTACGAGTTCTCAGAGAGTGCCAACAACTTTTAGATCTATTCTAGTAGATCCTTATTCCTAGAATAAAGGTTGTCTCTCCCAAGAATTCTACGGAGAATTTTCATGAAAGCTAAGCTTTCACCGATTGTATTATGGGAATATCATTTCCAAGAAATGATATATCATCATTATATAGGACAATCATTTTCAGTGCACTCCCATTAACCTTCTTATATACACAAGAATTATTTCCATTTTGAATTATATCATATACCATTATGATTACATCAAAATGATAGTTCAAAGAATGCAATGCTTGCTTCAATCCATAAATGGATCGATTTAACTTGAAAACCTTGTTTGCTTGTTTTGATACAACAAAATCGTCAGGATGTTGTAAACATCCTCCAAACGGTTTCTGTTTAAGGAAAGCGATTTTGACGTTCAGCTGCCATATTTCATAAATGAAACATACAACATTAGCAAGCATTATCCAAATGGATTTAACCATGGCAACAAGTAAAAGGTTTCATCGTAATCGACACAATGTTGATAACGATACCTTTTCGCTACAAGCCTAGCTTTGTACGTTGGTATGTTTCCATCCATGCATGTCTTCCTTGAAGACTCATATAGTACCAATAGGCACAATGCCTTCCGGTACAACAACCAGTGACTAAACTTGGTTGGTATACATGGAATCCATTTCGGATATCATGGCACTTTGCCATAATAGGGATTCGATACCTTGTATCACTTCCTTTTATGTAGCCAGTTCGAATTCCTGATGAGCGGAAAATATATCAATATTACCGCCCCCTTAACTTAATATTTTGTTTAGTTTCTCGGGTTTGATGAACGTTTTGATGTGTTTTATTTTATTTTGCAGAAAAATAATATTGGGTCTCAATGAAATAATTTAGGATGAAATATGGGTCAAATAAGGGCAATTATTGGACTTGATATTTTAATTTTGGAGATTGGAAACTTGAAAGGTCGTTTTTGACGAAGTGCAGTTTTGGAAATTCCAATTTTGTGCATCTTTTGTAATTTAGGCATAACCTTTTACTCTGATATCGGATTGCGCCGATTCAAGTTCCAGATTAAAGAAGACTCAAAGATCTACAGCTTTGAAAGACAAAATAATTTCGAATTCCGAAGATTTCATGCCCGAAATTGATGAACCATCCAGAAGTGTGTTGTGTGTAAATATTAAAGTCACTTTCAATCATTTTCAAAGCAAAAAATAAATTAATAAATAAATAATAAAAATTATCAAATCATCACCAAACATGATAAGAGATTAGTGGAGCAATTAATAATGGATTTTGTGGAGCAATTAGTGGAGTAATTAGTGGAGCAATTAATAATTTATTTGGTGGATGATTTGATGGAGGCAAAATTTTGCCTATAAATACCAAGCCATTTCATTTGTAAAATTCATACTTTCTTCTAAGGAATTCCTTAAGAATACTAAGAAGATTGTATCTTGTTTGTTTATTTACAGCTTTTAGTAATTAATTTCCGCTTTCGCACTTTCAAAGATAAATTGGTCTGAGGACGATCGTGGTAAGAGGCGTCGTGTTAATCTGGATCTTAACCTTTAATTTCCTGTAGATTTTCAGCTAACCAGGTACGACCTTCTTAACTCTCCTTTTACTGTTTAAGACATTGGGGAGAATGTCTCATTTAGGTTTGGGGGAGGTAATTAGTTGATCAGTACCTTATTTTTAGTTTATGTGTTCTTTTTATTTTTAGTCCAAAATTTTTCGAAAAATACAAAAAAAATTGAAATTTTTTCAAAAATTACAAAAATATTTTGTGTTTTTATTTTGACTAAAAGGGTGAAATTGGTGAAAGATAGCTGAGTAAGGAGTTTCCACTCCTGATACGTATCTCAAGCCTATTTTCGAAATAAGTTAATTTTTGTTTATTTCATTTTAAATTATTTAATTTGTAAATTCTCCATAAAATGGACTAAAATGGATCTTCATATGTTCAGTTAACAGATATTATCAACATACATAGAAACATACGGACATGAACTAAAATTGAAAAGTTTGTAATATTCAGTGCTCTAGTTTAATTGGAGGAAGCATCTCAAAAAGCAATGGAGTAAAAAAAAAGAATAAAATCTGAGGTCCGAGTTATTAAGTCTGTAAGGGTGTTTTAACACCTAGTGTCCTAAAACCAACTGGTTTGGGAGTCACTGGCCCAAAGCTCGCTACATGGATCAAACATGCTGCAAAATATATATATCTGAAGTCTGAGTAATTAAGTCCATAGGGGTGTCTTAACACCTGGTACCCTAAAGCCAACTGATTTGGGAGTCACCGACCCAAAGCTCGCTCATAGACGGAAGATATTGTAAAAAAAAAAATCAAAAAAAAAAATCAGAAAAATCAGAAAAATTATTCCATTGCTGCAAAAAGATGTGAATTCTGATAAAACTTTAAGACAAAAATATTACTCTCTTATCAACTACACTTGTGACTGTTGTGGGCAAAAATGAGTTGATTAATATTTTGTCGACTGTGTATATGGAGAATGGTAAAAATAATCGGAGAATTTACTTATTCCGTAATTTAGAATGAAACAAAACAACTATTGACTTGGAGTAGAAGTTTCACCTGATTAGTCACTAACTTCTTTATTCTTTTTCTCTGGGCCCGCAAACACTCCCAGGCTCGGGTTCGCTAATTCCGAATTAACGAATTTTCCGTTGCGATGTAATTAAATCAAATTTAATTAAATAATTATGCCTATCAAAATTACTATTTACATCGCTCGCGAATTAATTCTAAATCAATTCGTTAGCCCGAATTAAAATCCAATTTTAATTCCGCGTCGAAATCTAATTTCGCTTAATATATCGAATATATTAATTTATCGATTAATTCCAAATTAATCGCTCTCTCTCTTTAAATAATATTTTATCCCAGATAAAATATCTCCGTAATTAATCCTAGATTAATTTTCTCTCTCATCTAATTAATCCCAGATTAATTATATTCGAGTCATACGTCATCAGTGAATCTTCGGGAAGTGACCCATGAGATCCCTGGATATGTTGGCAGTAAATCCGGTCGTCGGACTATCCGAACACGTACGTACCTAGTACTACGTTTTTACCGATTTACAAGACATGATTGGCTTCTAGCAAAGCACCGTGCCTACCCAATTCTCCAGAAATATTCTTAACGGAATATATAATCTGTATCAGGCGTAGTATACGTAGTATTACGTATTGCGATCCAGTATCGGATGTCACATGTTAGGCCTGGGGCTGGAATTGTGTCTACCTCGTACGAAGCATATGTCGGATCTCTGGTAACTAGTATCTATAATCAGATAAACATGACCTAGTCATATTATCCTGATAGCTGCAGCATATAAGAGCACTAGTTCCGTATCCTACGTGACCATAATCTCCATATGACGGAAGTGATACTTCCATCTTGACATCACACCCAATACACTACGATTCTCAATATACCCAGAAGAGGCGTACACATAACCTGTTAAAGCCCTGGACGACCAAAACCAAAGTATATTGATTGTCGCAAGTATTGGCGATGTAAGTCTCATGTTAAGACCAAATACACCTACCCTGATTCGGACTTCCATAGACACATAGTCATACTACCAATGGAATTTCGAGGGGTCTATCCAGGGCGAAGCTGTTTCCGTACCATCGGTAAACACAACCTCCTATCACACTTGCATAAGTATCCAATACTTAAATATATGAGAACTATGCCGTCATGCTCCCATAACACGCACAAGTGCAATACTAGTCTATTCCGCATTATCGATGTCCAATCTCGATAATACTACGACTAGGGATGTTTTAATGATTAAACCTTAGTGGATTAATACTTTCTCATATCTTATTAATCTGGTACTAATCATATAGACTTTTATCATTTATATATCCTGGTAATCCAATTACAAATGATAAAAGAGCAATTTCCTTTGTCACATAGTTAATTTGTACAACAACACCATGTTCTGTACAAATAGTGATGCTATGGGTCATAATTATCCAACAAGAATGAGTTTGTCGACTTTGACCTGCACATCTTCAACTACACCTCTCGAAAATGCAAGTGTTCTATCAGTAAGTTGCAGAGAGAGACTGAGGTGGGCATTGCTTCTCCAATCTGCAGTTTCCTGTAAATTGAAAAAGGCATCAAATTAACACTAGCACCTAATTCACACAAAGCTTTACCGACGTAATGTTCTCATATGGTGCACAGAACGGTGAAACTGCCAGGATCTTTTAACTTTGGGGGAAGCTTCATCTGAATGATGGCGCTGCATTCTTCAGTCAAGGCTATTGTCTTGTAATCTCCCAATCTTTTCTTTCGTGATAGAATATCTTTCATAAATTTAACATAACTGGGCATTTGTTCTAACACTTCTGCAAATGGAATGTTGATATGTAGCTTTTTGAAGACCTCCAAGAATTGAGCAAACTATTTGTCCAATTTGTTTTTCTGGAGATGATGTGGAAAATGTGGAGGTGGAGTGAGTCTTTCTCGATCTTTTTCCTTAGCTTCTTTTTCCTCCATCGGTGGATCTACTTCGCTGCATTCTTTTGGTACTTCTTCAGCATTTTCATTGACTCCAACATCTTTGTTGATTTTAGTACCACTTTTAAAATGATGGCATGGCATTCCTCATTCCCTATGTTCCTTGGATTTGGTTTTGTGTTGCTAGGAATGGTACCTTGTGGTCTGTAACTCTGAGCATTGGCCAGTTGTCCCATTTAATTCTCCAGTGCTTAAATAGAAGTAGCTTGATTTTGAATTAATGTTGCTTGAGAGTCGTATTTTACTTCAAGCTTTTTCAAATGAGCTAGCACTTCTGTTATTCCTGGTTATTTTCATACTTTTGGCCTTTGTTTTGCTGTTGGAATCCCGGTGGTGGGTTGTTCATTTGCCCTGAATTGTTGCTCCATGAAAAATTGGGATGATTCCTCCACTATGGGTTGTAGGTCAACGGAATATGGATTGTTCCCATGTCTGTTGAAATTATTGATATAATTCACCATCTCATCATGTTGGTTTGTCTCTATTGTTCCTCCATATAGTGAACTTGTGGATCCCGCATTACCTTGCATGCTGATAGTTTCCATTAATTTCCATATATGATCCAGCTTGGCATTTACTACTGCGTTGGCTCCAACTTCATAGATCCCTGCTATTCGTTGAATCATGCTCCTTTTTGTTGGCCACAAAGAATTGTTGTTGGCCATTTCTTCAATTAAGTCCCATGCTTGATCTTCTCATTTTTCCATTAAAGCTCCTCTAGCAGCAGCATCTATTGTGGTTCTCATTATTCAGAAAAGTCCATTATAGAAGGTTTGGACTTGTAGCCACTTTACAATCTCATGGTGAGGACATTTTTGGAGCAATTCCTTGTATTTTTCCGAAGCTTCGCAGAGGGATTCTGAGTCTTATTGTACAAAGGACGTGATTTCATTCCTCAGCTTAGTAGTTCTAGTGTAGGACACAGAAATCGGTGACACCGTTCCAGGCTCGCGGCCTGGTTGGGAGTACGGAGTAGCCCGCGGGGGACTTAACCGGAGAACTAAAAATGGAGTCGCCACCCAGTGTGAATCGGGAAAATAATTTAAGGCCGCACTCACCCCTCGCAAGAGAAGACCTCAAACCGTTGGGTTCGGAATGGTCCCTTACTTATGCCACTTGTAATGAAAGGATTTGTGCAATAATCTAACCAAGTCTACGCAACATATAATCCCAAGGGTATCTTATTCCTAAGTTCACGTGCATGAAAATAAAACCTATATCTGAGTTTGCATATAACCTACACCTAAATTCTCATGCATAGAAGTAAATCGACATAACGGCAAGCGAACAATTCATAAACACATTAAATAGATGATTGCGAAAATATAAATAGATGATAATTTCCTAAGCGTAAATAATGAAATGATATGATTAATCATATGGTGCAAAAGAAATGATCAAAGAAGCAAACATGCATGAAATGTGACAAAAAGAAGTCTGTGCATTGTATGTGCATTCGTGTAGAGTTTGAAAACACGTTCGAACGGTAAACATAAGGTTCGCGTTCGTATAGCATTCAGAAATGCATTGGAACGGAATAAGACCTGATGCATGGTAAAGCAGAATACGTGCGAGTTCGAATGGAATAATGCATAATGCATATGTTCGTGTAACGTTCGTAAACGCGTTCGAACGAAATGAGGCAGAATGCATACGTTCGTGTAGCGTTTGGAAATGCGTTCGAACGGTAAACAGAAGGTTCGCGTTCGTATAGCGTTTGGAAACACGTTCGAATAAGATTACCAAAATGGCATCTGAAATAACACAAACACATACAAGGATAAACAAATACATGATGTAGGACCTCGTATGCCCGATTCAACATATTTCTCATTCAATCGAGTGTGCTTCGTCTGGCGTGACAAAACGTCGTGGCAAAGGTAGCCCTTAGGCTTTTCATCCCTCAAGGTGGAGGACCTTTAATCCAACTTGATTTGCCTATGCGCATTACACTATGATGCATGATTTAACAAGGAGATGGCATACATAGAGCAAATAACGGAATAATAAAAGGCGCGGTGAAATGTCATGGTAAAGGTAGCCTTTTAGGCTTTTCTTCCCTCAAGTAGAGAACCTTTAGACCAACATAATAAGCCCATGTGCATTACATTACAATGCATACAAATAAATAAGACAATGATATGGGACTTCGTATGTCTAATTAAATATATCTCACATTCAATCAAACATACTTCGTCCGGCGCGGAAAAACGTTGTGGCAAAGGTAGCCCTTAGGCTTTTCATCCCTCAAAACGGATGACCTTTAATCCAGATTGATTTGCCCATGCGCATTACATTACAATGCATAAATAAGTAACATGTGGAAAGTAAATGGTAGAATAAAAAAATGTGAATAATAGATAAACAAGATTAAATAAAGCGAAACTCATGCCGTTTGCTCAAGTAGTACGTGGAGTTGTTTCCCAAGTATAGACCATACTACCGTCCATTCGGATTCGGCTACGGAATTTACATCTGGGTTTCCATCCGATATACCACGAGAGACGACACATATTCCATTCATCCAATAGCCATAGCATACATTAATCAACAATACCCATGCGAAGAAATATTGGCAAAATAAAAGAAATAAGCGCAAATAAATAAAAAAGGGTTGCCCTCAGGTCTAACCTTTTATGTCGCCTCTTGGAAGTGCGTTACACGGCCGTCGGAAGGGCAAACACTCCATAACTCTTCCGGTTCACTGATTTTCCATTTTCCTTCATCGCTTCGCTGTTTTGGGTCGTTGTTTCCTCTATTTTTGCTGTATTTTCTAGTCGTTGGTTTTAGTTACTATTTACGGTATTCAGGGACTGTTTTGGGGCTGTTTTGTGTGGTTTTTGTTGCAGTTTTTGATGTTCTGGTTGTGCAGTTTTTTGGGACTATTTTTGTTTGGTTTGGAGGGGTGCTGGATGAATATTATTAGGCGTGAATGAAGGCTTGCTGGATGGGTGTATTCAGGCGTGAATGGTTTACTGTTTGAGTGTTATTATGCGTGAGGAATGGCTTGCTGGATTCGGCTTATGGGTTGCTTTGCTTTCCCTTCGGTTAAGGGCTTGTTTTGGTCTTAGGGGGTGCACGCTGGTTGGTTGATTTCACATCCAAGATGCATGTTTTGGTCTTCACGAACTGGTGGCTTTGCTTCACGTGTTTTGGCCCCTTTTTGTTTTTTACGTGAGTGGCTATGAAAAGAGTCGTTGCATGAGTGGTGTGCATTGGTTCTTTGAGTAGATAGAGAGAGGTGAGGCGTGAGTGGGGTCTGAGTGCGTTTGAGTCGGTTGAGGGCTTCACGTGGAGAGTGAGTTGTTTGAAGGTGTGGTGGGCAGGTTTGTTGCTTTGTGTGTTGGCTACGTGGGGGGCTGTGAAGTTTATTGTGTGTGTGGCTTATGACCTGTGTGTGAGTGTGTGTCGGTGAGGCCTGGCCGAGAAGGGTGCTGAGTTTGTGAGTGTGAGAGGGCTGTTGGCTACGTGAGGGCTGTGAGCAGTTTAGGGTTTCTTTGTTACTATTTGTGCTTGAGAGAGGTCAAGCGGCGTGAGTGAGCTAGGGTGTGAAGGGGTTGGTTTAGGCTTCTTTTTATAGGCAAAGGCTAGGGTTTTCCTTGCATGGGAAGGAAAGAGATCATGCAATCAATGGTGATATCTCCTAATTAGCATATCACAAGGAAAATATCTACTTAATTGAGGAAGGTGATTTGTTTAAATTTTATTTGATTTCTTTTAATTAGGAATATGATTTATCTTGATTTGATTTCTTTAATTTAGGAATGAGATTTGTTTTGATTTAATTGGATTTGATTTAATTTAATTTGATTTAATTTAATTTTTGACATGTGTTTTAAATGTTTTAATTATTATTGGATGTGATTTAATGGGCTTGGGCTAGGTGGACGTGTGGCTTTGGTTTTGGGCAAGGTGGGCGTGTGGCTTTGGTTTTGGGCTAGGTGGGCGTATGGCTTGGTGCATGGCTCGGTGTGGGTTGTGAGGATTTTGGGCCGAGGATGAATTTCAAAATAGAGGTCCAACGAGCAAACTCGAAGCTAATCAAACGAATTAAATCCAACCAGGTATTGATTTCCAACTTTTCCCTTCCGACGTCCGTTTCCCGCGACTTCCGCAACTTAAAAGGTAGTGCCTCCGCATGAGGCTCATCATCGGGACTTATATGCAAAAATGCAGTGCCTACAGTCACCCCCACTTTGATAGGACTTGTACAGTGTGTGACAATGACAATCCTATCAAAGTTATGCAATGCATTTTTACTTACGTGGCTCGCCAGCTGCCGCCTGACTTGCTTGCTGCTTCAAGCTGAGTTGATCATGCAGTGGGCCTCGACCTTGGGACGTATCCCAGAACTGCAACTGATGATGTATTGGTCCTTGACCCTGGGACGCATCCCAATACCGCTGACAATGTGGGCCTCGACCCTGGGACGCATCCCAAAACTGATGATGTAGTGGGTCCACGACCCTGGGACGCATCCCGGAACTACAACTGATGACGCAGTGGGCCTCGACCATGGGATGCATCCCGGAACTGCTGACAACGGGGGCCTCGACCCTGGGACGCATCCCAATACCGCTGACAATGTGGGCCCTCGACCCTGGGACGCATCCCAAAACTGATGATGATGTGGTTCTCGACCCTAGGACGCATCCCAAAACTGATACTGATGCGGGCCTCGACCCTGGGACGCATCCCCAAAACTGATACTGATGCTGATGTGGGCCTCAACCCTGGGACTTATCCCCAAAACTGATATTGATGCTGTTGTGGTGTTGCATACCAACATACTGTACTGCCACTCACGAGATAATCCTGATAGCTAAACATATTTTCGTCCTCAACGGATGCTTCGTGTCGAAACCAGAGAACCTTCAAAGTACTTAATACACTCAAATCTGCTCGTCTAAATGAGTGATCTGAACTAGACTCCTAGTGTGTGTGTGCCAAGGCTCTTTCGCAGCTTAATCCTTAAGTAAGCCAACTCGATGATTTTGTCTCGGAGAATTGGATCAGTGGGTCTAACCAACCGAGATGTCTTAATCATACTCTTTCATTAATTTCTCGTACTCAACATGATATGGTTTTCAGCTTCTTTTCTTTCGTCTCTTTCTTTTCTTTCTTTTCATTTTGAACTTTTTTTTTCTTTTTTTTTTCTTTTTCTATTTTTTTTTTTCGACACACCTACCCTTTAAAGTAGCATTTCTCCTCATGGTGGTCCTAATACTCACCCATGGGTAGCTTCACGCTTATCGGTTATAGGTGGTTTATTTTTTTTTCTTTTCAGAGACTTTTTCTTTGTTTCCAACCATATCATATATCGTAACATAAATAAACCATGATGGACATCTAGGCAAACTGTCATTCACTGATCCGCCATCTCTTCAACTAGTCATTTCGCCGACCACTCAGGCTTCTACTGCTAAAATCCTGTAATCGAGTGCTCGTGAGTCTAGCCGAGATCAATCCACTCAGAATACCAGATGAGAGTACATCTCGCACTTATCGTTTCTAAGGTTTTACCCTACATCAAACAATTTCATCACCGGACATATGCTTCGCTATCGATGACTTTTTTTTTTCACTTCACTGGATTTCTTCAACCGCTAATAATGTGGGCTTCGCCCCCTAGGATTCATTCTCGAAAACTGCTGGTAGCGCGGGCCTCAACCCTGAAGGTTCATTCCCAAAACTGATGATTATGTGTGGGCCTCAACACTAGGGATCCATTTCTGAAAATTGTTGATACTGTTTTGTTGCTCTCAGCTTGCTTGTATTTTGTCGTTTTTCCTTCTTTTCTTTGAGACCTGTGAACACAAACAAAACAACAGAATAAAAACATGTGCATGCGATATGTATGTATGCATGTGTGGAGGTACTCCCTGTTCCTGATGGGTTAGACCCTCATTGTGCTCATTGGCGCCATGTGCCTACACATGTCTCTGATCGCCCCCTGGGTTTGCTTATAGTTTCCTCCTGCTGGTTCTTTTCTGGTTATTGTGCAGTTTTCTTTTGTTTGAAATCTGCAAACACATAACAAACACAAAAATTGCAAGCATATTACGTGTATGCATGCATGCGTGGATGAATTTCCTATCTCGTTGGGTTAGGTCTTCTGCCAGTTCTCCCAATAACTGCTCTGTCTCTTCTTCTTTAGGCGAAATATTGCTTCAGTCTGTCCACGTTGATTGGCCTGGCGAACTCGTTCCCTTCTAAATCTGACAATCTCACTGCCCCGTTTCCCATTACCTTATTGACTACGTATGGCCCTTCCCAGTTAGGTCTGAACTTTTCTGTCGGGTCCATCGTTAACGGCTTTGACTGCTTAAATACCAGATCCCCCTCTCTGATCTTAATAGGACGCACCTTTTGTTGAATGCTCGGGCCAATCTCTTCTGGTATAACTGCATATGATGTAAGGACTTCATTCTCTTCTTATCGAACAATACCAACTGTTCAAATCTCTGCGAGGCCCATTCTTGTTCAGGTAACTATGCTTCTTCTAATACCCTCATGGACTGTATCTCAACTTCCATCGGAAGTACTGTTTCCATCGCATTTCGAGCTTCCTCTTTTCTTAAACACTTCATCTGAATGCCATTTGTTTGTCTATTGTATAGTTCTCCCTTCAAACTCACATATTGAGAAGCCAACTTCTGAATGGCTATCCTGTCTTTTCTGCTTGCTTCTTTCGGGAATTCCCCGTGTTCTAAGCATCGCTGAATATCATAGTACCAGGGTTGATTGCTTTTGTCAAATATACTTATGTCGTGCAGATTGAAAAGAAAGGGACTCAGGCATGTAAGTGAAATGAACGTCTTTATTATTATTAAGGAAAAGATTCGAACAAGTAGACGAAGCCAATGTCCTTATTATTAATAAATGCTGGATCAAATTTGAATAAGATCAGGGAAACAAACATCTCCATAATTTGCAACTTCTTCTTCCCCCGTCTTCTTGCTTCCTTCAACCATCAGATTCTCCAAGTGCAGTAGTTGTTTTTCCCATTTACATTCTCCTTTCTGCTCCATTTCATTTTTACTATTGTCGCCCCTTATTCCCATGCGGGAAGCTTGATGGTCATGAGTTTGGAGGATAGGGCTGTTGGGTAGGCCGGAGTTAATCATATAGGTAGGTGGTGGGACAGAGTGATAGTTTGGTATGGGGTTTCTGTGTATATTGGGTTGCTCTTTTTCCAGGTCAGGTATTTTATGATAGTCCATAAGGTTCTGGATCTCATGCCTAAGGCATATGCATTTTTCAGTTTCGTGGCCTCTTTGTTAGTGGAGGTAACAGTCTAGGTTTAGGTCAAGGTAGCGTGGCACAGGGTTTAGAAGTGGTTTAGGTTCTAAAGGACTTAGGAGTCCTTGCCTTTTCAGCTCTTATAATACCTCCGAAAAAGGTCTACCAAGATTGGAGAATCGTCTGTTTCTGATAGGGGCGACCTCAGAGGGAGTGGGCTTGGTCCTTGAAGGTTCTCCAATGGTCTTTCCATTTTGGTTTCACAACTACCTGTTATTGGCTATACGGGGTACGGTCAAACTGGCCACAGCATTGGTCAAAACTTGCAACTGCTCAGTAATTTTGGTTACTTTGGTCTCCAATTGATCCAGGCGGGATCCCTCGTTAGCTGACTTACTCATTTTGACTGACGGTCTTTTGACGAGTCTTCCCTCTTCCTTAACCCAACGAGTATCTATGATGGCTTTTAAGACACAGGGTTAACATGATGCGTGTATGCATGAGATGCATGAGATGCGTGCGATGTATGGAATATATAAGTCTGCCCATTATCATTTTAAAGCATTCAATCATACTATTGCGCGGTGCAAACTTGTCCCAGTTGAAAAAGGCCCAACAGGGTTACACTTTTGCGATAACATGGCTAAACCACTTCAAATGATAAGGGGCCTAAACATAAAGTGGCTAATCGGCATTTTAGAAGCTTTTGGCCTAATTTCCATAAAGCACAGACTCGTCCCAGTTTAAATGGCCCAACAAGCCCATACCTCATGACAAAAAGTCCAACTGAATCCAAATGACGACGGTCCTAGACGCAAGCATAAAGGGATAGTTTCTATTAGTCCTACAACTACAGTTCATGTACGGGTTTATAAGGGTATATGTTGGACAATTATGACCCATAGCGTCACTATTTGTATATATCATGGTGTTGTTGTACAAATTAACTATATGACAAAGGGGATTGCGCTCTTATCATTTGTGATTAGATCACCTTGATGTATAAATGATAGGAGGTCCTTATGATTTGTTCCTGGATTGAGAATGATATGAGACAGTATCAGTCCACGAAGGATAAATCATTAAATATCCATAGTCAGAGTATTATCGAGATTGGACATCGATAAATACGTAAAAGACTAGTATTACACTTGTGCGCATTGTGAGGGCACAACGACATAGTTCTCATATATTTGAGTATATGATACTCATGCAAGTGTAATATGAGGTTGTGTTTTACCGATGGTACGGGAAACAACTTCACTCTGGATAGACCCCCTCGAAATTCCATTAGTAGTATGACTATGTGTCTATGGAAGTCCGAAATCAGGGTAGGTGTATTTGGTCTTAACCTGAGACTTGCACCGCTAATACTTACGACAATCAATATACTTTGGTTTTGGTCGTCCATGGCTTTAACCAGTTTCTGTGTACGCCTATTCTGGGTATATCGAGAATATAATGTGTTGGGTGTGATGTCAAGACGGAAGTATCACTCCAGTCATAATGGAGATGATGGTCACGTAGGATACGAGATTGGTTCTCTTAAATGCTGCAGCTATTGGGATAAAATGACAAGGTCAGGTTTATCCGATTATAGAGACTAGTTACCAGACATCCGACATGTGCTTCGTACGGGGCAGACACAATTCCAGCCCCAGGCCTAACACATGATCATCCGATACTGGATTGACATACACAATACTACGTATACTACGCCTGATATAGATCGTTTATTCCTGTAAGCATGTTTCTGGAGAATTTGGTAGGCATGACGCTTTGCTAGAAGCCAACCTTGTCTTGTAAATCGGTACAAACATAATACTAGGTACTTACGTGTTCGGATAGTCCGACTACCCGATTTACTGCCAACATATCCGGGGATCTCATGGGTCGCTTCCCAAAGATTCACCGATGACGTATGACTCGCACTTTTAATTAATCTGGGATTAATTAGATGAGAGAGAGAATTAATCTGGGATTAATTACGGAGATATTTTATCTAGGATAAAATATCAATTAAAGAGAGATAACGATTAATTTGGAATTAATCGATTAAGTAATATATTGGATATATTATACGAAATTGGATTTCGACGCGGAATTGAAATTAGATTTTAATTCGGGCGAACAATTTAATTTAGAATTAATTCGTTAGCGACGTGAATAGTGATTTCGCTAGGCATAATCATTTAATTACGTCGCAACGGAAAATTCGTTAATTTGGAATTAGCGAACCCGAGCCCATGAGTATTTGAGAGCGCATTCGCAATTCTAATTTGAGTGCGGCACGTAAGTCACATCAAGCTTCAAATCATTAGTCACGTCAAGCGTCAAATCAAATGTCATTTTGAGTGATGTGACAAGTTGTCACTTGATTGAGTGATGTAAGTGATGGGAGTTGTTGGATGGCTTTGAAAGCCTTGACTTTTGAAGGCAAAATGTGTATATGATTTATTGAAATCAATTACCATTATATAACACAACCTAACGCACTTCTTTTTCTCTCTTTCCTCTTCATCATCATGCCCAAAGTGGGCAGTCCACTGCTTCTGGTTTGCTCACTGCCGTGAGCAGTGAGATTTTGTTGTAAAATCTTGGTGCTAGCACACTCCGGAGTCGTCCGTAGGTGATAGGGAAACCCACCCGTGTGCATGGAATGATTAAACAAGAAAGCTTGGAGCTTGATTCATCCATCCATGGCCGAAAATGAAGATCAAAATTCAGCCACTGCCGAATGCAAAATGGAGGGAGCAGAAAATTTTTGTTCTTCGTAGCATCCAATCCGTTCGATGTGAGTATGATTCCGCCATTCTCCTTTGTTGTATTTACTTTTTTTCATTGCTTGATAATGATCCTTGGACCTTAGAGAATCCAACAATGGTATCTTGAGCTAATATTGAGCATGAAATTGATTTAGGGTTAAAATTGGGCAAAATTGATTTTGAGCATGTATAATGAAATTGGATGAATTAGTATGCTTAATTGATGTTTAATTAAGGATTAATTAGATCAATTTGAAGAAATTGTGTTTGGAACAAATTTCCCCAATTTTGGAAGGCTTTGCCGAAAATGACATGAACCCTAAAGTCTTGGTATTTTGATTTTGATTCATTGGATGAGTTGGAAATCATTTGGGGATGTTGATTTAATGTTGATTTGGATTCAATTGGATTGGATTTAAAATTGGACATTAAAATCCTCCTTGGCCGAGACACTTGAAGCATGTAATTGGGTTTGATTTTTGTTAAATTGTGTTGGACATGATTTAATAATGATAAGCATGATTAATTAGGCTAATTTGATGTTTTGGAAATATTGATTTGGGTGATTAATTGTGTTATACACTTTAGGCAATTAAATTGGGAATTTGGAATTTTGTAATTTAATTGAATTGGGCCTTAAAATTGGATTTGGGCTTTTAAAGTTGTTATTGGGTTTATTGGGCTTGGTTGTACCAAGTTAGGTTTAGGCCAAATGGATTGGATCCAATTGGGCCCAAAACCGCTTCCATAAAGCCCAAATGCGACTAATGGACCTTTAAAGTTTTATTGGGCCTAATGGGCCAAAATTGATTTCTGGGCTTATGGGGTAACTCCCGGATTGGACTTTGGTTATCGGGTTCGACCCGAGTTGACCAAAAGTCCACGCCTTAAGAAATTAATTAAAAGCCCATTGGACTTGAATTAAATTGACGTTGGACGTTAATCGGGCTTTGAAACCCGTAACGATTAAATTTGGAATTTAAGTCGTAAAAGGTTTATTATTAAAGTGTAGTGTTTAATTTGGAATTAAATAAACGAATTAGAATTAAATGCATATTGAATTGGATTTAATTATGTAGTTTAATTTAATTCGAGAATTCGTACTTTGAGTACTTATTCGCAAAACGAGTTTGACTCGGCAAAATCAAATCGTTGTTTGAACATTGGATGGTAACTAATTATCAGATTAATTAATTGGATTAGATTGATTGATAACATGCTTGTGTGAATACATGATTGTGATGCATGAATAATGTATCTCAGATGGATATTAGAAGGGTGGGACAATTTTATAAATTGTTGTAATAAATTTGATTTATTAATTGGACATGCGTGTCCAGCCTTATCACTTCCATACTCTTTGTATTCTCTTCTCACCTATTCCCCTCAATGTAAATGAGGTTTCTTTAGAAGTGTAGTGTAATGGGTAGAAGAAATATTTGTGCTAGCGGGAGAGAGAAAGGGAGAGATTTGATCTAGGATCAATGTGTAAAGTATCCATCCGCATATCATTATTATTTATTTATACGCGCTTTATTATGTGTTTAGAATGCATGTTTAAGGGTGTATGATGATGAGACCTTAACAAAGATAATAAATTGGTTGCCAATTTGCACTCGAAAAACCCTCGCAAAATATTAAGCGTCTTTCCTTCCATTGAGTGATTCTCACTCAAGATCCGAGACTGGCATTGGTTTGTTGGCCAAAGTCAAGGCCTTTGTCCGTCGAGGATGTGTTTGAATCACGAAGGCTTTGTTCTATATTGGTGTCTTATCCAAATTGTGGTTTGTTGGCCAAAGTCAAGACCACTTCTTGTCCATCGACATTGATTACGAAGCTTTCCATGGTCAATGGGTTGCTCTTAACTGGGATCACTAAGTTTGTTGTGCCAAAGCCAAGGCTTAGTTGATTCAGAGGAAAAAGGTTAGGTAATACATTGGATGTATTGGCATATATAAGATATATGTTTTGGACTTGGATGTCCCCCTACCGGATCTAGGAATTGGATTGGATCCAATCGATCTAGAGATCTACCTAGTTAATTATCATACAATTTGTTGGCCAAAGTCAAGATTGTGTGATATTTAACAGGATCCTAACCCACTAGGAAACACGGTTTCCCGAGTACTTGACAGAGGGTTAGAGGCTCGCCGAAAAATAGTGGGAGGCAAGAATTGAATTTGCAATATTCGTTTAATTACTTGCCATACGCGCTCAAACAAATATCATTCGTCAAATCTATTAAATGTTAGTTGGACTAATATTTAAATTGTTGTTTTAATAAATAGTTGGACTATATTCAAACTATTCATTTATAGTTGATTTTATAATTGGATTATAGTAATCAATATATTTGATTTTAATCTATTAAATTATAGTTGATTAAATAGTTGGACTATTGTAATCATTATAATAAATGGTACCAAAATCGTTGATTAAATAGTTGGACTATTAAAATCAAGATAAAATTGAAAGATTGACATTTAAAACATAATCATAGGGAAAATGTATTTAAATGGTTTAATTTTCAAATTGGGAATAAAATTTCAGGATGGTCCTGGAAAATAATAAGTTATTTTATTTGATAAAATAACATATTAGGCCTAAGCCCGGAGTTAAGCAAATAGTAGAGCATAATCTTTGGAAATTTATGTGATGATAACTTAAGTGCTTAATCCATTATACTTACCGCAGTAGACTCATTAATTTCTTAATCAAAACCAAGGATTAGATCCTTAAAGTATGATATTGAAATTGAAGGATCTTCATAAATCTATATTTAGATTTTAGAAGTACTAAAATTGCAATAATAACTCTTGGAGGGTTAATGACTATTCTCAATGAGACAAAGTCAAACTTTGCAATTAGGCAAGTAGCGCAAGGCGCACCTTACTTCGATATTCTAGAAACCCGAGGCTTGGCCAAAGACTTCTGGAATATGAAATGGGCAAAGGCAAAATCATTATAATCTTCTAGGAAGATAAATGACATATCCCAAAATGTCTGCCTAAATGTAGCAAACAGGATCGCGGAAGCGTGACTGCCTTTTGGACAAAGCAGACATGAAGGAATTGAAGACGAGCAAGGCTCTGACTTCAATTATGTTTGTCATAAATATATTCACTACTGGTATTAAAATGGATTTTAAATACTTAGTGTGGAATATAAAATATATGTATTGATGTTCAGAATCTTTTTTGAACAGGATTATAATCTTCTAGGAAGATAAATGACATATCCCAAAATGTCTGCCTAAATGTAGCAAACAGGATCGCGGAAGCGTGACTGCCTTTTGGACAAAGCAGACATGAAGGAATTGAAGACGAGCAAGGCTCTGACTTCAATTATGTTTGTCATAAATATATTCACTACTGGTATTAAAATTGGATTTTAAATACTTAGTGTGGAATATAAAATATATGTATTGATGTTCAGAATCTTTTTTGAACAGGATACTGAATTCAATAGAGATTCATCTGCGAATTAGAAACGGGACGAAAGTCGTTGTTTTAACCATAGATACCTAAGTTTGGGAACTACCTTTCAGGTGTGTACTTAAATTAGGGAACTGTTATAATGTAACTAGTTTGACTATATACATTATCTCTATATCAGTGTTTGACCCGCTGCGGGTGAACCTTTATATTCTAGAACACTAAAGTGTTTTATTATATAAAGATGATATTGAGATAAACACATTAGATGTGAATAACAGAATTTATATTTTGAATATAAATATATCTCAAATACATAACATGACAAAAAAATAGCTCAAACTGATTTGATCAGATGAAACTTTTGTGGCATTGTTGTCTAGGACACAATCAAACAAGAATCGTATATCCGCACTTTTGAAGAGTGGGTACCAGGACTAATTTGATTCCATTCAAATAAAGTTTATGAATCTAGTTTATTGGGCAAAATGCCTAAAACACTATTTACTTGGTAAAAGTGTAAATGCCACTGATCTGTTAGCCCTAGTTCATAGTGAAGCAAGTGGGCCCATGTCTAGCTAGGCTAGAGATGGATATGGATATTTCGTGACCTATACGGATGTGGCATCGCGTTATGGTTATGTGTTTCTTTTGAAGAACACAAATCGAAAACTTTTAAGTTTCGACACGAAAATAGACAAACAGATCGGCTATAATATTATACCGTCACGGTAAGACCGTAATGGAAAATACTTAGGCAATAAGTTTCTAATATACTTGAAAAAGTATAGTATTATTTCAATGAGGACTCATTCTGGAACAAGTTAGTTTGACGGTGTGTCCGAAAAGAGTAACCGAATTTTGTTGGACATGATAAGGTTAATCATGAGTCACTCTGAGCTAACATTTCCTTCAACGGATAAGCATAAACAGTGCAAGAACTTATTTAGAATAAGGTTCCATAAAATCTGTTTGACAGATTTCATATTAGATATGAACGGGAAAGAAACCGAGTTTCTCATTCCTGATAATTTGGGAATGCTAGACATACGTTTGGATGATACCAAACTAGAACCCAAATTGGATAAGTGCCTTTTGTAGGAAATCCTAGGGATACCGTAAGTGTTGTACTTATACAACTCACAAGAGAACAATTAGATTGTTGCTCACCATGCGGATTTCCTAAGAGGAATACCGATATGCAGTGGTAAGTGGGAGGATAGTGAAACTCGATGAAAATCAGAGTAATACTATTCCAGGCACCTATTCCTTAATGGAACATAAATAGTTCATCAAGGATGAAACTATTACCATTAATCTTCAAATACACAAGAACCATGTATGTCGGAGAGAGTCAGAAAACAACCTGGGTATGGGTTTCTGATCTCACCTCATAAAGATGTCTATCTTATTGAGGTATACCAACTGACTACGTATGAGGAAATGATACAAGGTATCGACTCCCTATTATGGCAAAGCGCCATTATATCCGAATTGGATTCCATGTATATCAACAAGTTTGGATACTAGTTGATGTACCGCAAGGCATTGTGCCTATTGGTACTATATAAGTCTTCAAGGAAGACATACATGGAAGGCAATATACCAACGTACTAAGCTAGGCTTGTAGCGGAAAGGTATCGTTATCAACATTGTGTTGATTACGATTCAACCTTTTACCTGTTGCCACGGTAAATCCATTTAGATAATGCTTGGTTAAGATGCATATTTCATTTATGAAATATGTCAGCTTGACGGGAAAATCGGTTTCCTGAAAAGGAAACCTTTTGGAGGATGTTTACAACATCCTGTTGATTTTTTCGTACCAAAACTAGCAAACAAGGTTTGCAGGTTATTCGATCCATGTTTGGATTGAAGCAAACATAAGGTTCTTGGAATTATCGTTTTGATGTAATCATAATGGCTTATGATTTGATTCAAAACGAAATGATTCTTATGTATATAAGAGGGTTAGTGGGAGCGCACTGACAGTGGTTGTCCTATAAATAATGATAATATGTCATTTCTTGGAAATGATATTCCCATAAAAACAATCGGTGAAAGCTTGGCTTTCGAGAAAACTCTCCGAGAAATCGTACATTGAAAAATGTACGCGATCTGGTGTCTCATATGCTTTGAGCATATGGATTCACAAACAGGCCAATCTGAGTGATAGTCACTGGATTGAAGTTAAGAACATGCTTAGTATCTTAGAGAACTAATGATGATGTCTTAATCTATGGCGAAGGAGAACTTGAAGTGACTGGGATCTCTGTAGCAAGTTTCCTAAACCGATAAGACGATTATAAGTCACAAACGGTACTATACAGTTTGAATGACGGAACAGTGAGTTGGAAATCTTCCAAGCAAGATATTTTTACCGAATAAACAACAAATGCGGGTTATTGCTGCAGCTGAGGCGGCAATAGAAGCCATTTGGGTTGATAATAAATCTAATTAGATTAGATATAATTCTGTTAGCAGCTGAGCTAGGCGTTAGCACAGGCTAAAAAATTAATGGTCTCATCAACGATCCAGATACATACTTCGATATTCATCTGATTCGTTCGGATCAAACATCGTAGCGATGTGATGATCGAATAAATCGCATCAGATGATAATCATGCAAATCCGCTGACGAAAGCATTTCTCAACAGTTTGAGCCAACCGTACATAGTTCGGGTGTAAGACACTCGAGTGACTGGCTATAGGCCAAGTGGGAGATTGTTGGACAATTATGACCCATAGTGTCACTATTTGTACAGATCATGGTGTTGTTGTACAAATTAACTATGTGACAAAGGAGATTGCGCTATTATTATTTGTGATTAGATCACCTAGATGTATAAATGATAGGAGGTCCTTATGATTTGTTCCTGGATTGAGAATGATATGAGACAGTATCAGTCCACGAAGGATAAGTCATTAAATATCCCTAGTCAGAGTATTATCGAGATTGGACATCGATAAATACGTAAAAGACTAGTTTTACACTTGTGCGCGTTGTGAGGGCACAACGGCATAGTTCACATATATTTGGGTATATGATACTCATGCAAGTGTAATAGGAGGTTGTGTTTTACCGATGGTACGGGAAACAGCTTCGCTCTGGATAGACCCCATCGGAATTCCATTGGTAGTATGATTATGTGTCTATGGAAGTCCGAAATCAGGGTAGGTGTATTTGGTCTTAACCTGAGACTTGCACCGCTAATACTTACGACAATCAATATACTTTGGTTTTGGTCGTCCAGGGCTTTAACCGGTTTCTGTGTACGCCTCTTCTGGGTATATCGAGAATTGTAGTGTGTTGGGTGTGATGTCAAGACGGAAGTATCACTCCAGTCATAGTGGAGACGATGGTCACATATGATACGTGACTGGTTCTCTTAAATGCTGCAGCTATCGGGATAAAATGACAAGGTCAGGTTTATAGATCGCTTATTCATGTAAGCATGTTTCTGGAGAATTGGGTAGGCATGGCGCTTTGCTAGAAGCCAACCTTGTCTTATAAATCGGTATAAACGTAGTACTAGGTACTTACGTGTTCAGATATTCCGACGACCCGATTTTCTGCCAACATATCCGGGGATCTCATGGGTCGCTTCCCGAAGATTCACCGATAACGTATGAATCGCACTTTTAATTAATCTGGGATTAATTAGATGAGAGAGAGAATTAATCTGGGATTAATTGCAGAGATATTTTATCTAGGATAAAATATCAATTAAAGAGAGATAACGATTAATTTGGAATTAATCGATTAAATAATATATTGGATATATTATACGAAATTAGATTTCGAATGCGGAATTGAAATTAGATTTTAATTCGGGCGAACGAGTTAATTTAGAATTAATTCGTTAGCGATGTGAATAGTGATTTCGCTAGGCATAATCATTTAATTGCGTCGCAATGGAAAATTCGTTAATTTCGAATTAGCGAACCTGAGCCCACGAGTGTTTGCGAGCGCATTCGCATTTGGAATTTGAGTGCGGCATGCAAGTCACATCAAGCGTCAAATCATTAGTCACATCAAGCGTCAAATCAAATGTCACTTTGAGTGATGTGACAAGTTGTCACTTGATTGAGTGATGGGAGTTGTTGGAGTTGTTGGATGGCTTTGAAAGCCTTGACTTTTGAAGGCAAAATGTGTATATGATTTATTGAAATCAATTACCATTTTATAACACAACCTAACACACCTCTTTTTCTCTCTTTCCTCTTCATCTTCACGCCCAAAGTGGGCAGTCCACTGCTTCTGGTTTGCTCACTGCCGTGAGCAGTGAGATTTTGTTGCAAAATCTTGGTGCTAGCATACTCCGGAGTCGTCCGTAGGTGATAGGGAAACCCACCCGTGTGCATGGAATGATTAAACAAGAAAGCTTGGAGCATGATTCATCCATCCATGGCCGAAAATGAAGATCAAAATTCAGCCACTGCCGAATGCAAAATGGAGGGAGCAGAAAATTTGTGTTCTTCGTAGCATCCAATCTGTTCGATGTGAGTATGATTCCGCCATTCTCCTTTGTTGTATTCACTTGTTTTCATTGCTTGATAATGATCCTTGGACCTTAGAGAATCCAACAGTATAGACAAAGGCTACCGTCGACGAAGGATTGCCCACAACTAGGACTCTCCACTCAAGGGTTCAAGTGACCAAGTGAGCGCACATTTTTTATACCTTAAGGTACGTGCCAACGAGTTACGGTGCTTGACTGACTGTCAAATGGATTTCCCATTAAAGATTCCCCAGAAGGAGGGTAGAGCGAACTCTTTTAAATACCCAAGCCTCTTAGGCTCTTATCGCCTTGGTGACAGGAATAAGCAACAATTCCTCCAAATTTGTCCATCACAGTAAGCTTCGAGTAAATGATTATTTAGGTGCCTTCACGGCTTTTCCTTATAGAAAGGTAGTGAATGAAGGAAGACACCGAACCATTACCAAGCTCTAATAATGTCTTTGATTAAACCCTTTAACCCATGATAGACACGGTTAACTAAAGCACAAATCACAATCATTACAAGACATTATTTCGGGGCCGATTCTCTATCCCCAGTGGAGTCGCCAGACTGTAGGACACGAAAATCGGCGACGCTGTTCCAGGCTCACGGCCTGGTTGGGAGTACAGAGTAGCCCGCGGGGGACTAAACCGGAGAACTAAAAATGGAGTCACCACCCGGTGTGAACCGGGAAAATGATTTAAGGCCGCACTCACCCCTCGCAAGGGAAGACCTCAAACCGTTGGGTTCGGAATGGTCCCTTACTTATGCCACTTGTAATGAAAGGATTTGTGCAATAATCTAACCAAGTCTACGCAACATATAATCCAAAGGGTATCCTACTCCTAAGTTCACGTGCATGAAAATAAAACCTATATCTGAGTTTGCATATAACCTACACCTAAATTCGCATGCATAGAAGTAAATCGACATAACGGCAAGCGCACAATTCATAAACACATTAAATAGATGAATGCGAAAATATAAATATATGATAATTTCCTAAGCGTAAATAATGAAATGATATGATTAATCATATGGTGCAAAAGAAATGATCAAAGAAGCAAACATGCATGAAATGTGACGAAAAGAAGTATGTGCATTGTATGTGCGTTCGTGTAGCGTTTGAAAACGCGTTCGTACGGTAAACAGAAGGTTCGCGTTTGTATAGCGTTCGGAAACGCGTTCAAACGGAATAAGACCTGATGCATGGTAAAGCAGAATACGTGCGCATTCGAGTAGCGTTCGTAAACGCGTTCGAATGGAATGAGGCAGAATACATACGTTCGTGTAGAGTTCGTAAACACGTTCGAACGGAATGAGGCAGAATGCATATGTTCACGTAGCATTTGGAAACACGTTCGAACGGTAAACAGAAGGTTCGCGTTCGTATAGCGTTTGGAAACGCATTCGAATGAGATTACCAAAATGGCATCTAAAATGACACAAACACATACACAGATAAACAAATACACGATGTAGGACCTCGTATGCCCGATTGAACATATTTCCCATTCAATCGAGTGTGCTTCGTCCGGCGCGGAAAAACGTCATGGCAAAGGTAGCCCTTAGGCTTTTCATCCCTCAAGGTGGAGGAGCCTTTAATCCAACTTGATTTGCCCATGCACATTACACTATGATGCATGATTTAACAAGGATATGGCATACAGAAAGAAAATAACGGAATAATAAAAGGCGCGGTGAAATGTCATGGTAAAGGTAGCCTTTTAGGGTTTTCTTCCCTCAAGTAGAGAACCTTTAGACCAACATAATAAGCCCATGCGCATTACATTACAATGTATACAAATAAATAATACAATGATATGGGACTTCATATGTCTGATTAAACATATCTCACATTCAATCAAACATACTTCGTCCGGCGCTGCAAAACGTTGTGGCAAAGGTAGCCCTTAGGCTTTTCATCCCTCAAAACGGAGGACCTTTAATCCAACTTGATTTGCCCATGCGCATTACATTACAATGCATAAATAAGTAACATGCGGAAAGTAAATGGCATAATAAAAAAATGTGAATAGTAGATAAACAAGATTAAATAAAGCGAAACACATGCCGTTTGCTCAAGTTGTACGTGGAGTTGTTTCCCAAGTACAGACCGTACTACCGTCCATTCGGATTCAGCTACCGAATTTACGTCTGGTTTTCCATCCGATATACCACGAGAGATGACACATATTCCATTCATCCAATAGCCATAGCATACATTAATCAACAAAACCCATGCGAAGAAATATTGGCAAAATAAAAGAAATAAGCGGAAATAAATAAAAAGGGGGTGCCCTCAGGTCTAACCTTTTATGTCGCCTCTTGGAAGTGCGTTACACGGCCGTCGGAAGGGCTAACTCTCCGCAACTCTTCCGGTTCACTGATTTTCCCTTTTCCTTCGTCGCTTCACTGTTTTGGGTCACCGTTTCCTCTGTTTTTGCTGTATTTTCTTATCGTTGGGTTTAGTTACTGTTTGCGGTATTCTGGGCTGTTTTGTACGATTTTTGGGACTGTTTTTGTTTGGTTTGGAGGGGTGCTGGATGAATATTATTAGGCGTGAATGAAGGCTTGCTGGATGGGTGTATTCAGGCGTGAATGGCTTGCTGTTTGAGTGTTATTAGGCGTGAGGAATGGCTTGCTGGATTCGGCTTATGGGTTGCTTTGCTTTCCATTCGGTTAAGGGTTTGTTTTGGTCTTAGGGGGCGCACGCTGGTTGGTTGATTTCACGTCCAAGATGCATGTTTTGGTCTTCACGAACTGGTGGCTTTGCTTCACGTGTTTTGGCCCCCCTTTTGTTTTTTGCGTGAGTGGCTATGAAAGGAGTCGTTGCATGGGTGGTGTGCGTAGGTTCTTTGAGTGGATAGAGAGAGGTGAGGCGTGAGTGCGGTCTGAGTGCGTTTGAGTCGGTTGAGGGCTTCACATGGAGATTGAGTTGTTTGAAGGTGTGGTAGGTAGGTTTGTTGCTTTGTGTGTTGGGTACGTGGGGGGCTGTGAAGTTTATTGTGTGTGTGGCTTATGACCTGTGTGTGAGTGTATGTCGGTGAGGCCTGGCCGAGAAGGGTCCTGAGTTTGTGAGTGTGAGAGGGCTGTTGGCTACGTGAGGGATGTGAACAGTTTATGGTTTCTTTGTTATTATTTGTGCTTGAGAGAGGTCAATGGGCGTGAGTGAGCTAGGGTGTGAAGGGTTGGTTTAGGCTTCTTTTTATAGGCAAAGGCTAGGGTTTTCCTTGCATGGGAAGGAAAGAGATCATGCAATCAATGGTGATATCTCCTAATTAGCATATCACAATGAAAATATCTACTTAATTTAGGGAGGTGATTTGTTTAAATTTGATTTGATTTCTTTTAATTAGGAATATGATTTATCTTGATTTGATTTGATTTCTTTAATTTAGGAATGAGATTCGTTTTGATTTAATTGGATTTGATTTAATTTAATTTGATTTAATTTAATTTTTGACATGTGTTTTAAATGTTTTAATTATTATTGGATGTGATTTAATGGGCTTGGGCTAGGTGGACGTGTGGCTTTTGTTTTGGGCTAGGTGGGCGTGTGGCTTTGGTTTTGGGCTAGGTGGGCGTATGGCTTGGTGCATGGCTCGGTGTGGGTTGCGAGGATTTTGGGCCGAGGATGAATTTCAAAACATAGGTCCAACTAGCAAACCCAAAGCTAAGCAAACAAATTAAATCCAACTAGGTATTGATTTCCAACTTTTCCCTTCCGACGTCCGTTTCCCACGACTTCCGCAACTTAAAAGGTAGTGCCTCCGCATGAGGCTCATCATCGAGACTTATATGCAAAAATGCAGTGCCTACATCTGGCTGGGGGAAAATACTTTGCAAGAAATTTGGTGGCTAGAGTGTTCCAAGTTGTGATGGACCCTGCTGGTAGTGAATGTAGCCAAGCCTTAGCTCTGTCTTTCAAGGAATATGGAAAAACACGTAGTCGCATTGCTTGTTCAGTCGCTCGGTTGTAATTGAAAGTGTCGCAAACTTCCAGGAAGTTGCTGATGTGGGCATTAGGATATTCAGTTGCATTTCCCCCAAATTTAACTGACTGATGTATCATCTGAATACATGTTTTGATGTCACACGTATTTGCTGGTAAGGGAGGAAGTACAATACATGAAATAAAGCCATCAACCACCAGAATAGTTCTGTCTCGAATAGGAATTGGTGGTGCAACATCCAAAGGTTCAGGGTCTATATTGATGATTGCTTCTTGGCCTTCTCGCCTTTCCCTTCTCAATTGTTTGATGGTTCTTTCAATTTATGGTTCAAGCGGTCGGATTTCAAAGCTTCTGGTTCTTCTCATGTTGTGATTGAGAACCTGAAACACAAGAAAACAGAAATAATAAGTAAAAAGAAATTAGACACAAGTAACGTATCTAACTCCAAAACTAATAGTGAAAGATAAATAAGTCCCTGGCAACGACGCCAAAAACTTGATCAGTGTGATCACACACGTATAACACAAGTGCACGTATCGTTCAAGTAGTATAAAATATATGGATCCCATGAGGACTTAATACCTTAGCTATTAATTTATGACGTTAAATGATTACGAGTACCTAATAGATTGAATTTTTGATTGGATGATGATTTTAAACTAAAGACGAGTAAATAAAAAGTGCGAAAGTAAATTAGAGGGAAATTCAATATTAAAAGACTATCTAGGGTTGTGAATCCTTCCAATATCTTTTAAAGATGAAGTGGTTATCTCATGTTTGGGTAATATATCGGTTTATTAACCTGGAACACGAAAATATGCAAAAGCCTCTTCTGATGGTCAGATGCAAATACCCAGTGTAACCCAATTAACTGTATTCATATATTAACCGAGTTATCTGAATTCATTAAGATTAAGTTCCAATTATGGTTACCCCCACCCGACAGGTATATTCCTATCATGTAAGGAAATCTATTAAGGGTTATCTATCCTCAAGGAAGATCGTGAGTTATTGAGTTTAGGGCTTAAACCTAAAATCAATTTTCCAAGTTCATTTTAAGTTTACTAAATCAGTCTTATTAATGGCCAGTTAACAAGAAGCATTAAGCTTCAGACTCAATAAATAAACCTTTATATTACCCAAGACACAAAGCAACCCCTTATAAAATGGTGATAGTGGAATTCATTACAACCCTAGATAACAGGTTTAGTTACCACTCATATCTAAGGCTAGTAAAAGCTTAAATAAAGTAAATGACATAAAATAAATGCTTGAAAGTAAAAAGGTAAATAAAGAAATAAAAGAAAATGCTGGGGGTTAGAGGATCCACTTTTATTACTTCTATTTTAGATATCTCCCTTATTATAATATATAAACTTTACGTGATATTACCAACCGACCATATATGCAGTATCCTGATTAAGTCAAATTTATGATTAATTCCAACCGACCATACATGTGGTATCCAGTTTAGTCAGGTTAAAATCCATTTTATTAAGTCCAACCGACCATAAAGGCGGTATCACATTAAGTCAGGTTTTAAGTGTTAGGGTTGGTGCTCGGAGTGCCAATCCGGATCGTATTTATGTATTATTCATGAATACGAGCAATTACATTTTCCATAATATTGCTTATTTAATGGTAGCACCCTTGTCTTTTATACATTTATTCGATCTAATTATGATTAGATATCTGATTATGATTAGATCGAAACTAAATCTGGTTTAGTGATACGTGTATATTAGACAAAGACCCTAGGATTTACAATGTAGTGCGCAGTTACAACGTAGTTTGTAATTGACATTGGGAAGTGCACTATAAGTTGTATATCCTTCAATAAAGTTCCTGGTTAAGATTTACTAACACGGGTCGGTTAGTAAAATCCGATGAGACCAGTATATGTCGTATATCGTGACTTGGTCCGATGGTTTATCCCAATGAACCATGAGTCTCAAGAGACTTGTATAGACATGTAGGTGTTTATTTGATAAACATTAAATGACTCATTGAAGATTTCCTAATAGATGGTACACCAACGTCAATAGGAATCTTCTCGAGTTGAGCGAGCATAGTGGTCCTTCCACTTGAGATACCACTGTGGATATAATAGTTATCCTCCACACTTTGATGGCAGTCACGTCACCGATCTATTTAGATCAGACCCTCGCCTGTTTGTTGGTTGTGGACTGATGCTCATGATATCTTGTGCGTATCAAGATATGATCTTTTAGTCCTGTGTACAGGGCTTAGGTATCCTCACGTGTTTACAATCTAGTAAATCCATGGCCATGGTATAACTTTAGAAATCAATTCCGAGTGTTATTTAGAGATCGTAAATTGAAAGTCGACTATATTATACCGAACTAATTTGACGTTCTCATCTATATCCCAGGTATAATATGGATAGCCTGTGACAGATGGATTATACGTATGCAATGACCTCGACTTGCATAGTTTAGCGAGATTATTTTTGGTCGTCATAATTCATGAGTGGGTGAATTATGGACACAAAATTGGATTTCATGACGGATAAACCTAAACTTAGAGAGTCCCACAATATGAAGTGTACTCGTTGAGTACTTGGGCAACGTGTTATGACTAATATAGATTATTCATAATACTTCATCGGATTAAATGAGTTAATTCGAATCGTTTAATCGGTTAAACGAAAACACATGCATAAGGGCAATTTTGGTTAGTCGTAATTATTATGTATTTGTATTTGATACATAATTTGATTAGATACACATTAATTAATTGTCAAATGAGATTTTGACACATGCTATAAAATATATGTATTTATTATTTATTGTAAATAAAAATACATATATAATAATAATAATATTAATTAATTATTTGGATATTTAAATGTTAAATATTTGAATAATTGAATAATATTCATATTACATAAATGTTATGTAATATGTTTAATTATTATTGATACACATAGCATGATTTAATTAAGCTTAAGTGTGCAAATTTGATTTGTCCAAACTTAAAGCTTATCTTTAATTTAATTGGATTAAATTGTAAAAAGGACAATTTTGCCCCTAAAGTCGGTTTTTTGTATTTAAAAGAGTGAAAATTTTTCTTCTTCACTTAACCCATCTCCATGGCCGAAACTTTGAGAAAAATTAGCCATAGGATTGGTTTGAAGAAACCATGAAGAAAGTGAAGGAAAAACAAGAAAAGCTTAAGGATTATTGGAGATTAAAGGTAATCTTTATCATTCTTAAGTTTATAAAATTGTTTTACTTGTTCTTGTGTTCCTAGAATAGTTCTAGAGTGTTGCTGCATTTGTAAAGTGATTTGGATGATATTAGTATAATTTTTATCCAATTTAATCATTTGATGATATGTTTCCATTCTAGAGTGTTATGACCACTCTTGTAATGCCTAGAAATGTTCTTGGGTGGTTCATATGTGGTGACTTGAGTTGGTGTTTTGATTAATTGGATCAATCTTGAAAATTTGGATTTAAAGCATGAAAAATTGGCAATTTCATTTTCTGTTTCAGACCTGGAATATCTGATATTTTGGTGATGAAAAATATGTCTTATGAATGTATTGGATGTGTTTTGGGAGTTGGAACAATTGTCGGAAAGTGTTTCGGAGTTGAAATAAGCGAGAACGGTGAAAAACGACGTTACCGGGTGACTTTTGAGCCAACCGGGTGACGGCTGCCCAAACAGTGAATTTGTCACTGTTCAGGCAGCCCATGAACTGCCCTAACACTATTGAGGCTGACCTGGGTAGTATCCATAAGTGTTGGGTGGTCGGTTCGGTCAAAAATGTGTTTTGCGTCATTTTGTGGAAAAATATTTTTCGTAAAAGTTTCGCGACGTTTCACATATATTTATGTCGTTATTTGATATCGAATAAATATGTTTAGGTGAAATATGAATAAATTATTCATATTAGATATTGAATAATTTATTCAGTTTTTTGAAAAAGTTTTAAAATTATGATTTCGTCCGAACAACGCTTGCGCTGCGCCCATCTCCTGAAACCCCAACAAAAATGGTATCAGAGCAGGTCTGATGCTTCATCCATTACATTAGTCATACTTGATATGATATGTAATCCAATTTTAATATTTCCACATGCTTGTAATCTATATGTTTCTCGACTTTTCAATTCCACGCTAACGAGAAACGTAACAGAAATTTAATCGTTAAATTAAATTATGCTTTCTATAGGTAGAATTGAATTGTTTAGAAAATGATTTAGATTAAAATTCTGCATTTGATGTGGAGCAATGCTTCCTTGAGGAAAATCCCCGCGTAAAATAAGGCTGTAAAGTAATGTGTATTGGATACATGTTTCTTGGTCCGTCTTGTCAATACGGTTTAATGGGTAACTATCTATGGCTGCATTCCGAGATCGTGCCAAAGCAGTGAGGGTGTAGTTGATAGAATTTTATCCATGCCGGTTGTATAATTGATACTAGACAAATTCAAGTGGAAGTGGAAATCATGAACGTGCCAAAGCTGTCAGGACTACATCGGTAGCTTGAGTTTGTCATTGGCAAGTGAAGCCTTGATAAGCCTCCTTGTGAACATGCCAAAGCTGTCATAATGAGAAACGGTCAGGACCAAAATCATGAGTCACTGGTGAGTGATTGACAATGAGTTGTCTACCTAATGAATATACGTAGGCGAGATCGTGCCAAAGCTGTGAGTAGAAATATATTCATGGGATCATACTCTCACTATGGAATTCGATTTAATTATTGAATTCCAATTCTCCGTTGGGGATTACGGAATTACGTAAAGTAGTGAGAGACACTGCTAGGTTAAAAATCCATAACTAAAGCAGTGTGTAATTTTATGGAATTTGCTGCTTTTGTTTTTCCTTTATTCTATATTGTTTATAGAATTATACTTCTAGTCCACTGCATAACATATTACTTGAATATATTTTCTAACTTTACTTATGGTTGCGTATTTCTAGAATAGGTTCTAGAATGACGGTAGACTTAGATATTATTAGATTAGTTCAAACCATCGGTAACTATTGTTCCGATTTCCTTGAAAAATCAAGATGGTTAGTGACTTAGTTACTAAATCACGTTTAATAATCTAAATAGATATCTGTTTTGGATATAGTTATCTAGTAAGAATAGTTTCTTATGCAGTAAGAATTGACACGAATTAGTTCATGTCTCGAGATTCTTGACTGACATTAGGAAAACCCCATTAGTATTTGTTTATCTTATAATGACGTTTCTTGGCTTTAATGACTTTTAGAAGTCACGTGTCTGACACAGTTTGCTAGTCAATCATTTGCAATTGTTGTGAATAATTGAACGCAAATTATAAAGCTTAAGAAAGAAGTAATGTATAACAAATTTTGATTCTCACAATACGACAACTATAGGTATTGGATACTAGATCTCCCATCCGGTTATTTAAAATATTATTTAATGATTGTTTTGATATTTGATATCAGAACTTGCAACTATTGGATAATTACTTGTTCTATATAAATATTTGTTACATATTTTAATATGACTAGTAGTGTCATTAATGAAAATATAAACATTAAGAAAACATTCGGTTAACTAAATAACTTAGAACAATACTTTATGAGATTTTATCACATGAGCATTAGATGCTTGTTCCGTATGGTAAAGGATGGTCTGATACGAGATCACACCATATATCCTTATCCATTTAATGAATATTGTATTCAGGATGTGATTAAATCTCATTTAACCAATGATCGTCATTGGACCACGGATTTATTAAACTAATACTTTGGAAGTATGTAGTTTAATGAATTCTAAATTGCCATGGATAGTTTTCTTTACTTCCTAACTTAGTTAATGAATTGTCATGACTTAGTTGCGTGTTTCTCAAAAAAAATATATATTGAACATCTTGAATGGTTCGAGAACTTTCAATATGTTTCTGATGAAAAGCGGATAGAATATTTTGAATGGTTCAAATATATTCTATTTGAAGTGTTGAAAACTATATCTTTGAAATTCATCGTGAGTCTTTGAATTGTTCAAGGATGTTTGATATGATCAAACATATGAATTTATGGCAATTAGTTCTAAGGTTATTCAAGAAATATGATTCTTACTCAATATGATTCTTCTACGATTCCATCTTGATGGAATTGGTCAGTGTGAGTAATCGAATCTTATATGATTTGATTCGTTGATATTGAGTGTTACCGAATTGGTTTTCAATACTCTTGGGGTTATGCTCCAGTAACACTAATTCATCTCTTTAATTGCTGCTCCATTCATTTCTACAATTACGTATATGATATGTATAAGTAGAAAATTTGAATCATGAAAGGTTTGAGATTTAAATCTTTCTTTTGTATAATTGTTATATAATTGAAAGTACTTGTGCCTCGAAGGTACAAGTAAGATTTATCATTTATTCTATTTAATAGAATATTGTATTCTATTTGATAGAATATCTTTTCTACGATCCCGAGTAATAAAATTATTTTATTACTTGATGTGTAACATCAGATATTGACGATTGAAGAAAAGACTTGACTTATTGAAGTCAAATGTGAGAGTGATAAACTATAGATGGAACTACATAATTAATAAGATGAAATGACCCTTAGACTTATTCCGTATAAGTTTAATAGGATGACAAAATCATTAACAAAGTATTGGATACTTAATGGTTCTGTTGTTTTCTTATTGAAGAAAATCATCCTATAACTTATAGTGGGAGCGATATTCGATATCGTTTTTGGTAGTTAGCATTAAACTATAGATCTAAAAATTATTTGTAGCTTACTATGATCAAGTTTTGAATTTGATTAAGCTTTCGTTATGAATTGTTCATAAAGTGTGCAAATTGTTTGCGCAACAAAAGCAAAGTGAGCTTATTAAAGGTTCGACCTTTATAGTATGACAGTGAGAAAAGTTATACTCAGTAATATATTGTAGATCTTGAGGAAACTTGTCTCTAGTCACACTAATTGAATAATTAAAGATCTGTTGGTTAGTATTGATATTAAACTTTGTATTTTGGCTAAAGAATGCAAAGTGGCGTTCCTGAATATTTTCTTCGAATGAGAGATCCGTTGTGATTTAATTGTTTGAAGAATTCATTCTAGAATGTCCCTGGAGTTTGTATTCTGCTGAGATCACAGTTTGATATACTAGATTATAGAGCTTATTGTAGACTCAGGTAAGCTTTCCGAAAATATATGTTCCCTAATTTTGATACAGTTGGATTGTCTGATTCTATCGAAGTATAGAGAATATGTATTTGTCATCAGGTTCAGTGGAAGCATACAAACTTCTTTCTAGTATTATATATCCTAAGTCTTCTGTTATTGATTGGCATAGTCACACGCTTATAACGCAAGCGCACGTATCGTTCAAGTAGTATAAAAAGTATCGATCCCACATGACTTAATACCTCGGCTATTAATTTATGAAGTCAAATTTTTACGAGTATATAATGTTGGGAAGCGGCCGCGAGTGCGCAGCGGAAAAATAAATAATTAAAATTATGATGCTGCTTTCCCTTTGCCCAAGACCCATTTGTTTTTATTATTCTACAAGCCTAGGCATGTTACTATATATTCTAAGCATAAAACTCATAAAACATGCAAAGAACATAAACCTAAACATGCTAACTATCATAAGAACTCTAATTAAAATAAAGAAAGAAAAAAACTTACTTGAACTGTAGACTCCTCCAGTCCTCCCTCCAATTTACAAGCTTTTCTCGAACTCAGCAAGCTCTTCCACGTTCCAAAGAGCCACCCAAGTTTGTGGCCTCCAAAGATGCACACACCAAAGCCAAAACTCAACGGCAAGACTACGCCTTGAGTGCACAGGTATTTTGCCATTGGTGCTATCCTAGGCAAATACCTCAAAACTTTTAACTCGAGTTTCCTCTAGTCAATTAGACTTAAGGATCCTCAAAATCAGTGGCTTACTCTTAAAACTTTAGAGTTGCTCACTTATATAAACCCAAGATTTGAAAGGGTTGGTGCAAAAAATTGTGAAGAATTCTTTGGGTCTATATAATGCTCCAAAGACAACAAAATTAATTAAGAATCCAATGTGGGATAAAAGCCAATTTAATCTTAGCCATTGGATCTTAATTTAGTGGTTTAATGAGATTATAAAACCCTAATAAGAGTTTGGGCCGAATTGGAATTCAAATAACAAAATAACAAAATAACAAAAAAAATTACTATTCACGTGGTACTATTCACGGGGTACTATTCATGTGAATAGTATTTTTTTAATTCCAATTCCCAAAGTGCCCCTATCGTCATTCACCAATCCCTAAGCCACTATGGAATCTCATAAATGATCTGTTCAATAATTAAACATATTTAACCATTTATGAACAATTCCTACAGCAATCATATATGCTGTTAAATATGTACTGTGCACTGTTAACCATTGATTTCGACTTTGTTGTGTGTGACCTTTTGGGTTCCCCTCAAGTTGGATATGAAATGAATCGTGATAATTTAATCGAACATAAATTATCCTCCGATCAGATGTTCGTTCGATTTCAATGACCAAGGTTGACATCTAGCAACATGCCAAAGACCCCAAATGAGAAGGAAAGATATATATACCCATTCTGTATGCGATTTACATATGATACGGTCCCTCGCCTCACTGTATCCCCACTTATTGACCTAGGGTATGGAAAATGTCTACCCATATGGTCAAAGGTATAATGTTGATAGTGTCATGAATCGTGCTAACCCAAGAATCTCACATGATTCTTCCGCTGTGGCCACAGGTCTCAAGCACTGATCACACATATCAACCCGCGAACTGTAATACTACTTTTATAAGAAAATATTATCCGAAAGAGTGGCGATTCTCTGTTGTATCTTTACAAACTTCATGTGTTTCAACAAATGACCCAATCATACCCTTATGACCGGATCTTTTGAACCGGGGAAGGAGAATGTCAAAGTTATTTGATCCACACATAAGATTGTAAAGACCTCAAGTTTAAGGACTTGTCATATAATCGATACATGAAAGTTCTCACAGACACATGGGATAAAAACTCCATATAAAAACTTTCGGCGGTCAGTTCGATGGACACGAGCAACTCATGCATCCATGTGATACACCAAGTGGACGGATCTCCGCTAGTAGCCCATGAGATCAGCTACCCCACTTAAGGGCGGATCATATCATCATGCTAGTCTCTCCGTTTTGTGAACCCCCAGATTATTCACAAAACTATAACTAGGAACTTTTAAGAGTAATGATTCTTATAAGTCGTGGAAGCCATCGTCTTATTACTCAAATGGCTTTATTACAGTGTTGATGATTCATATAAGTTATGTAAGACACGTATAATAAAGATTGCCCTTTTATTAATTAATGAAAATATTACAAATACATGTACATATAGCCCATCCACAAGTTGGGTATAGGGCATATCCCTAACATCTAATGGATTGATTGATTGATTGGGTATTGACTTAAACCTTAAAACAAATAAATAAAATGCCGCGAAAGGAAGTTGAGGAAAATTCAAATTTATAAGACTCTCCAGAGTTGTGAATTCTTCCAATATCTTTTAAAAGATGAATTGGTTATTTCTTGTTTGTGTAATATATTGGTTTACTAACCTGGAACACGAAATTATGCAAAAGCCTCTGTCGATGGTCAGCTGCACATACCTAGTGTAACCCAATTAAACCATATGTCTATGTCAATCAAATTACCTGGATTCATTAAGATTAAGTTCCAATTGTGGCTACCCCCGCCCGATAGGTATATGTCTATCCTGTAAGGAAATCTATTAAAGGGTTATCTATCCTCAAGGAAGATTGTGGGCTATTAAGTCTAAGGCTGAAACCTAAAATTCCATTGTCAAGTTTATTTTAAGTTTACAAGATCAATCTTATTAGTGGCCAGTTAACAAGAGGCATTAAGCTTAAGACTTAATAAGTAAACCTTTATATTACCCAAACTATAAATAACCCTTTATAACCCTGTGATATTGGAATTCATCACAACCCCAAATAACAGACTTAGTTACAACACATATCTAAGGCTAATAAAAGCTTAAATAAAATTAAAGACATAAAGTAAATACTGTAAATTAAATAAAGTAAATGCTGGAAATTAAAAATGTAAAAGTACAATAAAAGAAAATGATGGGGTTAGAGGTTCCACTTTTAATATTTCAAAATTAGAAATCTCCTTTATTATCAATGTTTACCGATTAATTAATTATATTTAACTAGACCATAAAGGCGAGAATTCCATTCGTCTCAATTAAATCCAACCGACCATATAGGCGGTAACAAAATTATCACCTAAACTGACCATATAGGCGGAAACTGTTAGAAAATTATGACCCATAGCGTCACTATTTGTAAAAGACATTGTGGTTTTTGTACAAATTAATTATGTAGCAATGAAATTGCATTTTATCATTTTGTAATTTGATTACTTAATATATATAAATGATAAAAGTCTCTATGATTAGTTCCGGATTGATAAGATATGAGACGGTACAATCCATAACGGTTTAATCATTAAATATCCATAGTCATAGTATTATCGAGACTGGACATCGATAATGCGGAATAGACTAGTATTACACTTGTGCGTGTTATGGAAGCGTAACGACATAGTTCTTAAATATTTAAGTATTGGATACTTATGCAAGTGTGATAGGAGGTTATGTTTACCGATGGTACGGAAACAACTTCGCTCTGGATAGACCCCACGGAATACTACGTATACTACGCCTGATATAGATTATATATTCCATTAAGAATATTTTTGGAGAATTGGGTAGGCACGGTGTTTTGCTAGAAGCCAACCATGTCTCGTAAATCGGTAAAAACGTAGTACGAGTTACGTACGTGATCGGATAGTCCGACGACCGGATTTACTGCCAACATATCCAGGGATCTCTTGGGTCGCTTCCCGAAGATTCACTGATGACGTATGATTCGAGCATAATTAATCTGGGATTAATTACGGAGAGATTTTATCTAGGATAAAATACTATTTGAAGATAGAGAAAGATTAATTTGAAATTAATCGATAAAATAATATATTCGATATATTAAACGAAATTAGATTTCGACGCGGAATTAAAATTAGATTTTAATTCAGGCAAACGAGTTAATTTAGAATTAATTCGTTAATGACGTGAATAGTAATTTTGCTAGGCATAATTATTTAATTAAATTCGATTTAATTACGTCGCGACAAAAATACCCACCAATGCCGTGAGCTATGTAGCATGTAATGAGATGATTTTTTGAATCAATTATGTTGGACATGTGTTGAGGATGAAAAGCATGATTAATGGATTATATTAAACACTTTGGTTTATTAAATTATGAATTTTGGAAAATTGGAATTTAATAAATTGGGCTTGATTTTGAATTGGGCTTATAATTGTTGTATTTGGGCATAATGGGCTTGGTTGGGCCAAGTTGGTTTAGGCCAATTGGATTGGATCCAAATTAGGCCTAAATCATTCCATTAAGTCCAAATATAACAAATGGGCTTTAAATGTTTAATTGTGCCTAATGGGCCTAAATTGGTTTCTTGGCAAATAAGGGTGATTCCTTAATTGGGCTTTGGTATTTGGGTTTGACCCATATTGACCAAAGTCCTTGCCTTATGAAATCAATTGAAAGCCCATTGGACTTTAATTAAACAACATTGGATGTTAATTGGGCTTTGAGACCCGTTTAGATTAGATTTGGAATCTAAGTCGTTAAAGCGCATTAAAAAGTATAGATATTTAATTTGGAATTAAATAAATGAATTAGTATTGAATACGAATTAAATTAGATTTAAAGAGTAGTTCGATATAATTCAAGAATTCGTACTTCGAGTACTTATTCACAAACGAGTTGGACTCGCGCAAAATCAAATCGTTGTTTGAACATTGGATGATTCACTTAATTCAAAGATTAATTAATTGGATTAGATTGATTGAATAACATGCTATTAATGAATACATGGATATGTTGAATGAATAACGTATATCAGATGGATATTAGAAGGGAAAGGGCAATTTTGGAAATTGTTGTAAATTTAGAATTTATTAAATTGGCCTGCGTGTCAGCCTTATCTCTCTTGATTCTTTGTATTCTCTTCTCACCTAATTCCCCTCAATGTTAATGAGGTTTCTCTTATTGTATTATGTAATTGGGTAGAAGTAGAATAGTGCTAACCGGGGAGAAAAAAAGGAGTGATTCGTTCTAGGAACAATCTGTGAAATATCCATCCGCATATCGTTATTAATTTATTTTCGCGCCTTATTATGCTTTTAGAATGCATGCTTAAGGGTGTATGATGAGACCTAACAAAGATAATAAATTGGTTGCCAATTTACGCAAAAAAAAAAACCCTCAAAACATATTAAGGGTTTTTCCTTCCATTTAGTGATTCTTACTCAAGATCCAAGATTGGCACTGGCTTGTTGGCCAAAGTCAATGCCTTTGTCCATCGCGGATGTGTTTGAATCATGAAGGCTTTGTTCCATATCGGTGTCTTGTCCAAGTTGTGATTTGTTGGCCAAAGTTAAGATCATTTCTTGTCCATCGACATCGATTACGAAGCTTTCCAAAGTCAATGGGTTCCGCTTAATTGGAATCATTAAGCTTGTTGGCCAAAGCCAATGCTTAGTTGATTCAGAGGAAAAGGTTAGGAAAAATATTGGATATATTGGCATATATATTGTATATATATTTCGGACTTGGAGGTCCACCTACCGGATCTAGGAATTGGATGAGATCCAATTGATGTTAGAGATCTACCTAGTTAAATATCATACAGATTGTTGGCCAAAGTCAAGTTTGTGTGTTATTTAACGGGATCCTAGCCCACTAGGAAACTAGGTTTCCCGAGTACTCAACAGAGGGTTAGAGGCTCGCCGAAAAATAGTGGGAGGCTAGTATTGAATTTGCAATTTTGTTCAAATACTTAGCTTTACGCGCTTTCAAATTATTTCGTCAATTATTTTATTAGTTGGACTAATATATCATTTTTTTTCTTGTAAGAGTTAGACTGTACCCATACATCGTTAATCGAATAGTTGGACTATTGCGGTTAAGATGACTGGAAAATTGAGCATTAGGGATATTGTCATGGGCGACAACGTCTTTAATGACACCAACTTTCAAGACTGGGACATGAATCTCAGAATCGTTCTGGGATCCGAGAAGTTACTCTACACTATAGAGCGACCTCTTGGGCCTAAGCCCCGACCTGATCAGTTGCTTGAGCTAGAGCTTTGGAAGACTCATAGCGATGATAATGGAACTGCTCAATGGGTAATGCTTTCCGCTATGACTCCGCAATTCCGTCGTCAAAACAAGGGATTGGATCCATATTAGATGATGGCGAAGTTGTACGATCTCCACCGATCTAACCTTAGATCACAAAGATACGAGTTGCAGAAGAAGCTCTTCCGGGCTCGCATGTCAGAGGGTACGTCTGTTGAGCATCATGTCTCACAGATGATTGCTGATATTGAGCAGCTCGGACAGATGGGCATAGTCTTCGAGGCTGAGACTTCAGTGGATTTGATCCTACATTCTCTCCCCGACACTTGGAGTGGGTTCATCACGAACTACAACATGCTGAACCAACACCAGACTCTTGGAGAGTTGATGTCCACTCTGTGAGAGGCAGAGAAAGAGTTCCTTAAGGGCAAGAAGCGCGAGGCGCACTATGATTCTACATCTCAGACTCCGAGGGCTTGGCCCAAGACGACTGGAGGTGTTAAAAAGAAGAAGCATAAGAAGAAGGGCAAGGCCAAATCGTCAAAGGGTTCTGGGAAACCCAATGACAAATCCCAAGATATTTGCTTGTAGTGCGGGAAGCAAGGTCACTGGAAGCGTGACTGCCGCGAGTACAAGGCATACATGAAGGAGATTAAAGCGGGCAAGGCACCAGCTACATGTATGTTTGTTATAGAAATAAACATGTCTACTTCTAGTTTTAAAAATTGGATTTTTGGTTCTGGTTGTGGTACTCACATATGTACTGATGTGCAGAATCTGCGGATTAGCAGAAGACTGGCTTCATGAGAGATTGACCTCTGTGTTGGAAATGGGACGCGAGTTGTTGTTTTGGCCGTGGGCACTTATGTTTTGGAACTGCCCTCGGGGCATGTACTTGAACTTATAAACTGTTATTTTGTACCTAGTTTGACTAGGAATATAATTTATGTATCTATGTTAACCCAATGTGGGTATACTTTTGTATTTAGAAACACTGGGTGTTTTATGCATAAACATGATATGGAAATTTGCACAGCTGATGCAAATAATGGTCTTTATATTTTGAATATAAATCAATCTCAAACATATAATGTAACAAACAAAAGGCTTAAAGTAAGTAACAAAGATGAAACTTACATGTGGCATTGTCGTCTGGGACACATAAACAAGACACGTATATCCACACTTTCGAAGAGTGGGTACTTGGACGGATTTGATCCAAATTCATATGACGTCTGCGAATCTTGTTTATTAGGCAAGATGCCTAAATCACATTTTAGCGGTAAAGGTGTACGCGCCACTGAAATGTTAGCCCTAGTTCATAGTGACATTTGTGGGCCCATGTCTAGCCAGGCTAGAGGTGGATATGAATACTTCGTAACCTTTACGGATGATGCATCGCGTTTTGGTTATGTGTATCTTATGAGACACTAGTCGGAAACTTTTGAGAAATTCAAAGAGTTTCGACACGAAGTAGAAAAACAGACCGGCAAAAGTATTAAGACATTACGGTCGGACCATGGTGGTGAATACTTGAGCAATGAGTTTCTTGATTACTTGAAAGAATATGGTATTATTTCACAGTGGACTCCTCCCGGAACACCGTAATTAAACGGTGTGTCTGAACGGAGAAACCGAACTTTGTTAGACATGGTAAGGTCTATGATGAGTCGCACAGAGCTACCTATTTCCTTCTGGGGATCTGCATTGAACATTGCAATACTTATTTTGAATAAGATTCCGTCAAAGTCTGTTCAACAGACTCCATATGAAATATGGACAGGAAAGAAACCGGGTTTCTCATTCCTGAAGATTTGGGGTTGCTGGGCATACGTCAAACGTTTGGAAGGTACCAAACTAGAACCCAAATCGGATAAATGCCTATTTGTAGGATATCCTAGCGAAACCAAAAGATATTACTTCTATCACCCACAAGAGAACAAAGTATTTGTTGCTCTACATGTGATTTTCCTTGAGAAGGAATTTCTAAATGCAGTGATAAGTGGGAGGAAAGTAGAACTCGATGAAAATCAGAGTGATACTATTCCTGGCATAGAATCCTTAACGGAACATGAACAGTCCATCAGGGATGAGACTGTACCACAATCTTCGAATACACAAGGACCGCGTAGGTCAGAGAGAGTCAGAAAATAACCTGAGAAGTTTGGTGTAGGCACTGCATTTTTACACATAAGTCCCTATGATGAGTCTCATTTTGGAGACACTACCTTTTAAGTCACGGAGGTCACGGGAAACGGACATCGGAAGGGGAAATTCAGAATAAACAAGGTTCACTGTTTTCGTTAGTGCTGCGTTCGTGTTTACGTTCGAACGTCAAATGGATTACGGGCGTTCGTGCCGCGTTCGAGGAAGCGTTCGAACGGTGTCGGTAATTCTGGTTTTGCTGCTAGCCTCACATCCAGCCCAATTAGCCCCCCAAAGCCCATAAAACACATCCCAATTTAAATAAATAAATATTAATTAAAACATTAACTAAATAAGATAATAATTAAATTAATTAAATAATTAAATAAAACATATACCAAACATAAAATAAGCAATTACCAACTTAAACTAAAATCATGCCTAATTTAAACAAATCACATACTAAATCAAAAATATAATCATACCAAGTTAAAATAAATCAACCAATATATTATTCCTAACTTAAAATATTGTATTCCTAAACCAAGCCAATCAAATATTCAACATTCCCTATCTAGCCAAGATTTGTCCCCCCCTCAATCTTTGACTTCCCTTAACCAAACCAAATCAAATCCCTCTTTAATTAGCCAAATCCATTTCCTTGTCAAGCGCAACCCTTTGCCTATAAAAAGAACCCTTCACCAACCTTCTCAACCCTAGTCCCTAGCTCATACACAACACACAGAAAAATTACAGGAAGAACACACCCAAAAACAGTAAGCAAAGGATAAAGAGGAAACGGCAGCGAAACCACAAGGAAACAGTAGCAAAAGACGGAGAACGACGACTCAAAACATTAAGACAACGAACGAGAACAATGAACCAGTGAACCGGGAGAGTTGCGGAGCATCCACCCTTCCGACGATCGTGTACCGTACATCCGAGAGGTGATTTAAAAGGTTAGACCTGAGGGCACTTTTTCATTGGTTTATATTCGTTTTTTTTATCATTGAATTCTATTCGCATGAGAGTCGTTTATGGATGCATGTTGTGGCTTGAATGAAATGGAAGAGTGTCGTCTCTTGTGGTATATAAGATGGAAACCCAGACGTAAATTCCGTAGCCGAATCCGAATGGACGGTAGTGCGGTCTGTACTTGGGATACAACTCCACGTACTACTTGAGTAAACGGCACCTTCTCTTGCCTTGTGTTGCTTTGGTTTGTTTATTTTTCGTCACTTGAATTCTGTATGTTGTTTATTTATGCATGATTCAATCAAGCGCATGGGCTTAGTGAGTTAGTCCAAAGGTCCTCCATTTGAGAGACGAAGAGCCGAAAAGGCCACCTTTGTGACACTACTTCGCCGCGCCGGTTGAGGTGTGTTCGGTTGGATGCAAGATACGTTCAATCGGGCATACTTAGTTTGATATTATTGATTTTATCTTTTTATGCATGATTCAATCAAGCGCATGGGCTTAGTAAGTGGAATGAAAGATCCCTTAAGGGGAGGGGTTAAAACCCTTTACCACGATGCTTTGCCACGCCGGTTGATGTGTGTTCGGATTGGATGTAAGATGTGTTCAATCGGGCACACTTGGTTTTGATATGATCGGCTCCATTTTTTGTATGTGTGATGTGACGTGCATGGGCTTAGTATGTTAGCCTAAAGGTCCTCTCTTTGAGAGACCAAGAGCCCCAAAAGGCCACCTTTACGGCAGTACTTCGCCGCGCCCCTTTATTTTGTTGTTTATGTATTGCGTCCCATTACATGCATCAGGTCTGTTCCCGTTCGAACGCGTTTACGAACGCAACTCGAACGCACATACATTTCGCCTTATCATGCATCAGGTCTCACTTATGTTCGAACGCGTTAACAAACGCCATACGAACGTGAGCATACTGTCTCATTTCCGTTCGAACGCATTAACAAACGCCATAGGAACGTGAGCATTCTGTTTCATTTCCGTTCGAACGCGTTAACAAACGCCATACGAACGTGAGCATTCTGTTTCATTTCCGTTCGAACGCGTTTACGAACGATACACGAACGCGAACACACTGAACTGAGACATATTCATCACATGCCACGTATAATTGTTTCTTGGGTGATTTTTATGGAACCACACATAGTCATTCTTATCTTTGTGCACATAATAATGAAAAGCATGTTTGTTCCATTAGTTGAGTCGTTTGCCTTAGTCTTGATTTAACGCATTACGATTCATATGCCTATGCCATGATGACTTTGGAGTATTATTTCTTGTGATATATCGGATGGAAACCCATACATAAATTCCGTAGCCGATTCCGAATGGACGGTAATGCGGTCTGTACTTGGGACACAATTCCACGTATCACTTGGAAGAATGCTCACATGTATGCTTGTGCGGATATTATGTATGCTTGTGTTTTCATGAATATGATATGCTGAACGAAGTTGTATGTTCATTGTTACTTTGAGGTATTTTGTTAGACATGTGTTATTAGATATGAGATATATGCGAAATGTATGTATGAGCGTTATTTTGTACCCATGAATATAGAAGCATGATATTCTTAGGAATAAGTGGTACTTAAGCCTGATTAAATTATTATGTAAATCATTTCATTACAAATGGCATAAGTAAGGGACCATTCTGAACCCAACGGTTTGAGGTCTTCCCTTGCGAGGGGTGAGTGCGGCCTTAAATCTCATTTTCCCGGTTCACACCGGGTGGCGACTCCATCATTCTCCGGTTTAGTCCCCCGTGGTTACTCCGTACTTCCGACCGGGCCGCGAGCCCGGGACAGCATGCGTCGCCCCAGATTTCTGTGTTCCCACATTTGGGTTTCTGATCTCACCTCATGTGGATATTAATCTTATTGAGGAAAATGAGTTGGCTACGTATGAGGAAGCGATACAAGGTATCAACTCTGGTTTATAGCAAGATGCCATGAATTCCGAAATGGATTCCATGTACACCAACCAAGTTTGGACACTTGTTGATGCACCAGAAGGCGTAAAGGCTATTGGTTGCAAATGGGTCTTCAAGAGGAATACCGACATGGATGGCAACATACAAACGTACAAAGCTAGGCTTGTAGCAAAAGGGTATCGTCAACGACATGGTGTCGATTACGACGAAACCTTTTCACCGGTTGCCATGATTAAATCCATTCGGATAATGCTTGCTATTGCTGTATATTTCGATTACGAGATATGTCAAATGGACAACAAAACCACTTTCCTTAACGGAAACCTTTTGGAGGATGTTTACATGCAACAACCTGACAGTTTTATCGTACCTAGACTTTCAAATAAGGTTTGTAAGTTAAATCGATCCATTTATGGATTGAAGCAAGCATCACGTTCTTGGAACCAACATTTTGATGAGATCATAAAAGAATATGATTTCGTTCAAAACAAGGATGATCCTTGTGTATATAAGAAGGTTAGTGGGAGCACACTCACATTCATAGTCCTTTACGTTGACGATGTATTGCTTATTGGCAATGACATTCCCATGTTAACATCGGTGAAAGCTTGGCTTTCATTAAAATTCTCCATGAAGGATCTGGGAGAAGCAGCCTTTATTCTAGGAATAAAGATCTACCAGGATAGATCTAGAAAACTGCTTGGACTCTCCCAGAGCATGTACATTGACAAAGTGTTGAAGAGATTCAACATGGATCAGTCCAAGAGGGGACTGTTGCCAGTGTCACATGGCGTTACTCTATCTAAGGACATGTGTCCTAAAACTCAAGATGAGAGAGACAACATGAGTCGGATACCGTTCGCCTCGGCAGTCGGATCGATCATGTATGCCATGATATGTACGTGACCTGATGTCTCTTATGCTTTGAGCATGTGTAGTCGCTATCAGGCCGATCCATGTGATAGTCACTGGATGGCGGTTAAGAATATCCTAAAGTATCTTAGACGAACTAAGGATGCTTTCTTAATCTATGGAGATGGAGGACTTGAGGTAACTGGGTATACCGATGCAAGTTTCCAAACCGATAAAGACGACTGTAAGTCGCAATCAGGGTACATATTTTGTTTGAATAACGGAGCAGTAAGCTAGAAATCTTCCAAGCAAGAGACTGTTGTCGATTCAACAATAGAAGCAAAGTATATTGTTGTAGCTGAAGCAGCAAAAAAGGCAGTTTGGATCCGAAAATTCCTAATTGGATTAGGAGTAGTTCCGTTAGCAGCTGAGCCTGTTCCATTGTATTGTGACAATAAGGGGCTATAGCGCAGGCTAAGGAACCGCGGTATCATCAAAAATCCAAGAATGTTCTTCGACGTTTCCATCTGATTCGTGAGATCATACATCGTGGCGATGTGAAGATCGAGAAGGTTGCATCAGAGGACAATATTGCGGAACCGCTGACGAAAGCTATTCCTCAGTAAAAGTTTGAGCGACATGTACATAGTTCAGGTATTAGATGCTTGAGTGACTGGCTATAGGCCAAGTGGTAGATTGTTAGACAATTATGACCCATAGCGTCACTATTTGTAAAAGACATTGTGGTTTTTGTACAAATTAATTATGTAGCAATGAAATTGCATTTTATCATTTTGTAATTTGATTACTTAATATATATAAATGATAAAAGTCCCTATGATTAGTTCCGGATTGATAAGATATGACACAGTATCAATCCATAAAGGTTTAATCATTAAATATCCCTAGTCGTAGTATTATCGAGACTGGACATCGATAATGCGGAATAGACTAGTATTACACTTGTGCGTGTTATGGAAGCGTAACGGCATAGTTCTCATATATTTAAGTATTGGATACTTATGCAAGTGTGATAGGAGGTTGTGTTTACCGATGGTACGGAAATAGCTTCCCTCTGGATAGACCCCGCGGAATCCCATTGGTAGTATGACTATGTGTCTATGGGAATCTGCATCAGGGTAGGTGTATTTAGTCTTCACCTGAGACTTACATCGCTAGTACTTGCGACAATCAATACGCTTTGGTTTTGGTCGTCCAGGACTTTAACAGGTTCTGTGTACGCCTCTTCTGGGTTTATTGAGAATCGTAGTGTATTGGGTGTGATGTCAAGATGGAAGTATCACTTCAGTCATATGGAGATGATGATCAAGCAGGCATACATAATTAGTACTCTAAATGGTTGCAACCATCGGGATAATATGACAAGGTCATGATTATCCGCTTTCAAGAGACTAGTTGCTTGTAATCCGATATATGCTTCATACGGGGCAGACATTTGACCAGCCTCAGGCCTTGCATGTGACATCCGATACTGGATCGCTATACGCAATACTACGTATACTACGCCTGATATAGATTATATATTCCATTAAGAATATTTCTGGAGAATTGGGTAGGCACGGTGCTTTGCTAGAAGCCAACCATGTCTCGTAAATCGGTAAAAACGTAGTACGAGGTACGTACGTGATCAGATAGTCCGACGACCATATTTGCTGCCAACATATCCATGGATCTCTTGGGTCGCTTCCCGAAGATTCAATGATGACGTATGATTCGAGCATAATTAATCTGGGATTAATTACAGAGAGATTTTATCTAAGGTAAATACTATTTGAAGAGAGAGAAAGATTAACTTGGAATTAATCGATAAAATAATATATTCGATATATTAAACGAAATTAGATTTCGACGCGGAATTAAAATTAGATTTTAATTCGGGCAAACGAGTTAATTTAGAATTAATTCGTTAGCGACGTGAATAGTAATTTTGCTAGGCATAATTATTTAATTAAATTCGATCTAATTACGTCGCGACGAAAGTTCGTTAATTCGGAATTAGCGAACCCGGGCCCGGGAGTGTTTGCGGGCCCACTCGGATTTCGAATCAAGTGGGGCCTACATGTCACATCACATGTCACTTTAAGTTGCTTTTAGTTGATGGGTTTTGGTGAAGTAAGTGAAGACTTGTTACACACTCCAACTTGATGGCATGGTTGACATCTACCAACTTTGGTATATCATTATTTTAATTTTTGAAATTGAAATACAAGTCAACAAAATTCATTCTCTCTCTCACACACCCGTTCACGGTTTTTTGGAAGCAAAAACACTCAATTTTCTTTCATCTTGGCCGAACAAGGAGGAAGAGGATAAGAAGATTTGTAGCAAATTTTCTAAGGGCTAGCACTCTAAAGAATCAATACAAGGTGATAGGGAAACCAACCTTGGAGCTTGGAATCACAAAGACAAAGCTTGGACCTTGGACTTGGACCTTGGCCGAATTCAACAAAGGATTCTTGGAGTTCATTTTTCTTCTCAACACATCTCAAATCCGTTCAATGTAAGTGTGTTTCTGCCTCACTTCATTTTAGTATTCATTCTTTTTCATTGTTCAAATATGATATTGGGACTATATTAGAAACCAACAGAAACTACGTCTAAAATGTAAAACTGACCAGATAGGCGATAATTAAGGTTGTCACCTAAACCGACCATATAGGCGGTAACTAATCAATCCAAATTTTAATTAAAATAAGGGTGATTAATCTAATTAATAATATTAGAAGTCTTACCTTTTCACCCCAGCAGAATGAAATTACATGCTCATGCTGTAAATGAAAACACACAAAATTTTATTAAATAAACAAAAAGAAAATACAAGAGAACTTAAATAAATATACAAGACACTTTCCTTTAGGGTTTCATGGAGAAATTCCTCCAAAGAAAGCATGAAAAATTTACAAAGTTTAGCTTGGTATTTATAGGCAAATCTAAAGGCTTCCACCAATTTCTCCCCCAATTTGCTCCACCAAACATGGCACCAAATATGGCATCAAACATGACACCAAACATGACACCAAATCCTCCACCAAACATGCAAGCATGTTTGGTGGAAGTTTGACTATTTTTAATTTTTTATTTTATTTTATATTTTGAAAATGACTATAGTAATTACACAAAATATACTTGATTATTCATCAAAATTGGTCTTGCAAACATCATAATTCGAACATATTTAAAACTTTAAAGTTGTAGATCTTTGTGTCTTATTTAATCTGGAACTTGAATCAGATCAATCGGATATCGGAGAAAAACGTTATGGCCAAAATACCAAACTTGCGCAAAATTGGAATTTAGGACTGCACTTCGTGAAGCGTATAGTAAATTTCCGTTTTCGCCATTTTTTGCTCCGGATTTCATTGTTTTAGCCCCGAGTCGATTCCATTAAGTCCCGATACTTTATTTATCTGCAAAACACATAAAAACAAATCAAAACGTTCATCAAACCCGAGAAAATAAACAAAATATTTGGTCAAATGGGCGGTAAATATTGATATATTTTCCGCTCATCCCACCCCAAACCTAACATTTTGCTAGTCCTCGAGCAAAACAACAAAATAAAATATAAGAAACAATTAAAATTAAACTAAGCCACTTTCATAGGGATCACGGTTGCATTTAGCATATGCAAGAAGCCTTTAAACCCCTATGTGTCCCAAGTGGACGAGTTGTAGTCTGTGAGGGTTTACAGTGACGATACCCAAAAACGTCTTATAAAAGTAAAAAAAAAAAATAGTAAAACTAATGCACACAAAAGCAAAAAGACAAGAGAAAAGAGAATAAAGAAGTTAGTGACTAAACAGGTGAAACTTCTTATCCAAGTTAATAGTTGTTTTATTTCTTTCTAAATTACCAAATAAGCAAATTCTCGGATTATTTTTACCATTCTTCTTATACACAACCAACAAGGTATTAATCAAATCATTGTTCCCACAATATTCATAAGTGTAGTTGAAAAGAGAGTAATATTTTTGTCCTAAAGTTATATCAGAATTCACAACTTTTTTAGCAATGGAATTTTTATTTATTTATTTATATACAATATCTTTCATCCATGTAGCGAGCTTTGGGTCAGTGACTCCCAAGCCAGTTGGATTTAGGGCATTAGGTGTTAAGACACCCATACGGACTTAATTACTCAGATTTCATAAATCTCTCTCTCTTTTTTTAAATAAAGAAAGCAACATCTTCCATCCATGTAGCGAGCTTTGGGTCAGTGACTCTCAAACCAGTTGGCTTTAGGGCACTAGGTGTTAAGACTGTTGGACAATTATGACCCATAGCATCACTATTTGTACAGAACATGGTGTTGTTGTACAAATTAACTATGTGACAAAGGAAATTGCTCTTTTATCATTTGTAATTGGATTATCGGGATATATAAATTATAAAAGTCCATATGATTAGTTCCGGATTGATAAGATATGAGACAGTATCAATCCATGAAGGTTTAATCATTAAAACATCCTTAGTCGGAGTATTATCGAGATTGGACATCGATAATGCGGAATAGACTAGTATTGCACTTGTGCGCGTTGTGGGAGCATAAAAGCATAGTTCTCAAATATTTAAATATTGGATACTTATGCGAGTGTAATAGGAGGTTGTGTTTACCGATGGTAAGGAAATAACTTCACTCTGGATAGACCCCTCGGAATTCCATTGGTAGTATGACTATGTGTCTATGGAAGTCCGAATCAGGGTAGGTGTATTTGGTCTTAACATGAGACTTGCACCGCTAATACTTACGACAATCAATATACTTTGGTTTTGGTCGTCCAGGGCTTTAACAGAATCTTTGTACGCCTCTTCTGGGTATATTGAGAATCGTAGTGTATTGGATGTGATGTCAAGATGGAAGTATCACTTCAGTCATATGGAGATAATGGTCACGTAGGATACGGAAATATACTGCAGCTATCGGGATAATATGACTAGGTCATGTTTATCCGATTATAGAGACTAGTTACCAGAGATCTGAAATGTGCTTCGTACGGGGCAGACACAATTCCAGCCCCAGCCCCCAGGCCTAGCACGTGACATCTGATACTGGATCGCAATACGCAATACTACGTATACTACGTCTGATATAGATCACATATTCCTTTAAGAATATTTCTGGAGAATTGGGTAGGCACGGTGCTTTGCTAGAAGCTAACCATGTCTTGTAAATCGGTAAAAACATAGTACTAGGTACGTACGTGTTCGGATAGTCCGACGTCCGGATTTACTGCCAATATATCCAGGGATCTCATGGGTCGCTTCCCGAAGATTCACCGATGACGTATGACTCGCACATAATTAATCTGGGATTAATTAGTATAGAGAGAAAATTAATCTAGGATTAATTACGGAGATATTTTATCTGGGATAAAATACTATTTGAAAAGAGAGAATGATTAATTTGGAATTAATCGATAAAATAATATATTCGATATATTATACGAAATTAGATTTCGACGCGGAATTAAAATTAGATTTTAATTCAGGCGAACGAGTTAATTTAGAATTAATTCGCTAGCGACGTGAATAGTAATTTTACTAGGCATAATTATTTAATTAAATTTGATTTAATTACGTTGCAATGGAAAATTCGTTAATTCTGAATTAGCGAACCCGAGCCCGGGAGTGTTTGCGGGCCCACTCGCATTTCGAATCAAGTGGGGCGCACAAGTCACATCACGTGTCACATCATTAGTCATTCTTGTGATGGAAGTCACATCAACTTTGAGTAATGTAATGGATGTCACTTTTGTGAGTGATGTGAGTTGTTGGAAGGCTTTAATGCCTTGTACCTTTTTTGACTTTGGTAATTTTTGGTATTAGATTTTAGAAATCCAAATACACAAAACCAACTCATCTATTCTCTCTTCCTCTCCCTCCCTCACGGCTTTGGAAGCCATTTCCTCTCAATTTTTCTCTCCTTGGCCGAGAGTTAAAAGAAACAAAGTGAAGATTTGTTGCAAAATTTCACAAGTGCTAGCACACAAGGAGTCTCACAAAGGTGATAGGGAAACTCATTCATGAGCATGGAATCCATTTACAAAGCTTGGAGCTTGGAGCACACAAATGGGACCTTGGCCGAAACTTGGAGCACAAAAGGGGAGCTTGGCCAAGAGCTTCAATGGAGCAAGGAAAATTTTTTATGTTCATCGCATCGCAAAGCCGATCAAAGTAAGTATTCCGCAACTTTACTTTGATGTATTCACACGTTTAAATGCTTAATTTGATCTTGGTTTGACCTAGAAAACCCAACAAAGACGCCCTTACCGACTTAATTACTCAGATTTCAGATGTTTCTTTTTATTTTTCTAACATCTTTGATCCATGTAGCGAGCTTTGGGCCAGTGAATCCCAAACCAGTTGGCTTTATGGCACTAGGTGTTAAAACACCCCTACAGACTTAATGACTCGAATCTCAGATATATTTTTTTTTTACTCACACTTTATTTTTCTTTTTTTCTTTTTTTTATTCCATTACTTTTTAGATGCTTCCTCTAATTAAACTAGAGCACTGAATATTACAAACTTTTCAAATACATCTCATGGATGTATGTTAGCATGCATGTTGATAATACATGTCAACTGAACATATGAAGATCCAATTTAATCAGTATTATGGAGAATTCACAAATTAAATAATTCAAAAGGAAATAAACAAAAATTAACTTGTTATGAAATAGGTTGAGATACGTCTCAGGAGTGAAAATTCCTTACACAAAAACACAAAATATTTTTGATTTTTATAAATTTTTTAATTTTTTTTGAGTTTTTTCGAAAACATTTTTACTAAAAATAACACAAAAAAGATATTAGTCAACTATTCCCCTCCCTTAAACCTAAATGAGACATTGTCCCCAATGTCTTAAAAAGTAGAAGAATAGTTTAGAAAATCGTACCTGGTTAGCTGAAATTCTACATCTTAAAAGGAAAATTAAGGGTTAAGATCCAGATTAATCTGACGCTTCTTACCACGATCATTATCGAACCAGTTTATCTTGGAAAGGATAGGATCAATTTATGATTCAAAGGCTAAGATTTGGTCAATTAAATCTGGGGCAGTTCTGGCAGTGATGAGGAGTTCTTTCAGAGGTTTAGTTACGAACCCATTTCTCCGGGCATCATCAAGAAACACACAAAGAAAAATATAAAATCCATCAGCATTAAATAGTCTAATCGGTTTCTGGTGTATTTTCAAGTTCGCCCAAGATAACACTGTAAAGATTTCCTCCATCATACCCAAGCCACCTGGCAAAGCAATAAAAGCATCAGCACGATTAATCATTTCCACCAGTCGCTCGGACATACTCTGCATGATCAGTTCCTCTCCGTTTGATGGTCCTATAAGATTCGCCTCTGCCAAAGGTTTTGGGATGATTCCCAAAACTTGACTCCCTCTTTCCTGTACAGCCCTTGAAATGATCTCCATTAGTCCAAGATTGCCACCGCCATATACTAAGTGCATATTCCTTTCAGCTATGACTCGACCCAATTCCGGTGCTTACAACGAATTCTGGTTTAGAACCAGCACTAGTACCGCAAAACATACAGCTGTTTACAACTCGTCTTCTTGAAGTGGCTTCCATTTCAACTCTGGATGCCTTCAAAAGTCCAATGATGAGCTGAATTTATAAAACTTGAAAATGGTGAGTAATAATAGCACTAATACCTGCCAAATGACAATTTTTAGCTAAACAGTAACATATATCATGAAAGTCAAAAAGTCCGGATCCTGTCGGATAGAAGAAAATAACAAAACAAATCACAATTATTAGATAAAGACAAAGAAAATAATATTTACAGAAAGTAACAGCTTGATTGACATCTATGCGTCAGGGACAAGCTTCCCATCCAATTTTCTTATAAATTGGAAAACATGGTCTTTTAGAGTCAGATTCCCGAGACTTAAGTGTTGTCTTTCTTTTCGGAACTGTGTATGTATCATGCGAATTGCGTGATACACATATCCACTGAGATGCGTCTCAAGAGTCTTAGATATGTCATCCAAAGACTCCTTACTAAATCCATCCCTAATGAATTTAATTTTATCTTCACGGTTATCAGACATCATTCCTAAAGAACGACAATGGGTATTACATGTCATACGAGCACATTTATAGCATACACCTATTCTTTTTGCTCTTCTCTTTTTAGCATATGTGTTTCTTCCTAAACCAGGCATATGTGAAAATAAAAGAGTCAGAGGACTCACCTGCCAATCGGACCCGTGCTTCAATAATCCAACGAATGTTAGTAGGAATACCTTTGATCATCAGTAGTCTCATTCATTCCAAGCGAGCTTTGTAGACTTTCTTCAGAGATTTTTGAGGGAGAGAAGGAAATTGCTTGTGAAGATTTGCGAGAACTTCTTCCATCCTGAAATGTGACTTACCTACACAAATTAAACACAAAAAAATAAAACACACCAAATCTGAATGTATACACAAATTTCATGGGTTGCCTCCCAGCTAGCGCTAAGTTTAACATCGTCAGCTAGACATGACTGCCCGAACATTAGGCTGGATATGAAAATGTGACACTTTCTTTTTGTCGCTCAAATGATTCTCCCTAGTAGTGCTTGACACGCTTGTTTTTAACCTTGAATGTTTTGTTGGAGTCGGGATCATGTATCTCAACGACTTTATCTGGTAAAACTTTGGTGATTAAAAATGGACCCGACCATCGTGATTTTGGCTTCCATGGGAAGAGTTTCATCTTTGATTTGTTTAACAGTACCCTCTGCTCTGGTTCTAGTTGTATGCCCACTAACTTCTCATCATGTCTCTTCTTGGCATTTTCTTTGTACAATTTAGCATTCTCAAAAGGTTGTATGTGAAATTCCTCCAATTCGTTGAGCTGGTGGAACTGTTTCTCTTATGTTGCTTGTAGTGCAAGCATAGGCTTCTTCAGTGCGCAGTACGCTTTATCTTCAGGCTCCACATATAATTTACATGCTTTAAGTTTTTCATTAGAACTTTGCATTGCATTGGAGTTCTGGATGGTACTATGTATCACATCAAGTCTGAAACATTCCTCATTCTTTTCGATATCCAGGAAATTAATAGCCTTGAAAGCATTGAATGTTACTTCTTGGTCATGTACCCTCATGGTTAGTTCTCATTTCTGTACATCAATAATGGTTCGACCTGTAGCCAAGAATGGTCTCCCGAGGATGATCGGCACATCTTCGTCTTCCTCTATATCAAGGATAATAAAATCTACTGGGAAAATAAATTTGTCAACCTTGACCATCAAATCCTCAACTACACTTCTCAGAAATACAAGCGTTCGATCAGCAAGTTGCAGAGAGACTGAGGTAGGCATTGTTTCTCCAATTTGCAATTTCCTGAAAATAGAAAAAGGCATCAAGTTAACACTTGCACCTAAATCACACAAAGCCTTATCAAAGTCATGTTCTCCTATGGTGCAAGGAATAGTGAAACTGTCAGGATCTTTCAACTTTGGGGGAAGCTTCCTCTGAACGATAACGCTGTATTCTTCTGTCAATGCTCTTGTCTCGTAATCTCCCAATCTTCTCTTTCGTGAAAGTATGTCTTTCATGAATTTGACATAGCTGGGCATTTGTTCCAAAGCTTCTGCAAATGGAATGTTGATATGCAGCTTTTTGAAGATCTCCAGGAATCGAGAAAACTGCTTGTCTAGTTTATTCTTCTGGAGACGATTTGGAAAAGGTGGAGGTAAAGTGATCATTTCTTGATCTTTTTCCTTTGCTTCTTTTTCCTTCATTTGTTACTCTGCTTCATTTGGAACTTTCTCAGTAGTTGTTTTGACTCCAACATCTTTGTTGATTTTAGTACCGTTTTTTAACATGATGGCATGACATTGCTCCTTCCCATGTTTCTTGGATTTGGTTCTGTGTTGCTAGGAAGGTTATCTAGCGGTCTGTAACTCTGAGCATTGGCCAGTTGTCCGATTTGATTTTCCAGTGCTTTAATAGATGCAGATTGGCTTTGAAACACAGCATCATATGTTGCTTGTTGCTTTCTGAACATTTCTGCAATCCATTCTTTTATTTCTGGTTCTTTTTCAAACTCATGGCCTTTTTTTGTGGTTGGAATCCAGGTGATGGATTGTTCTTTTGCCCTGAATTGTTGCTCCATGAAAAATTATGATGATTCCTCCACCCTGGGTTGTATGTGTTGGAATATGGATTGTTCCATTGTTTGTTGAAATTATTGACATAATTCACTATTTCTTTATATTAGTTTGGCTCGGGTGCTCCTCTATATGGTGAACTTGTGGATCCGATGATGTTTACAACTTACGTGCTGAGTGTTTCCAGACTTTTGCATATCTGATCCAACTTAGCATTTACTGCTGAATTGGCTCCAACTTCATAAATTCCTACAATTTTTTGGATCATGCTCTTTTCTGTTGGCCACAAAGAATTATTGTTTTCAATTTCTTCAATTAAATCTCAGGCTTGATCTTCTCCTTTTCCATCAAAGATCCTCCAGCAGCATCATCAATTGTGGTTCTCATCAGTACAGAAAGTCCATTATAGAATGTTTGGACTTGTAGCCACTTTGCAATCTCATGGTGAGGACATTTTCTAAGCAAATCCTTGTACCTTTCCCAAGCTTCGCAGAGGGATTCTGAGTCATGTTGCACAAAGGATGTGATATCGTTCCTCAACTTTGCAGTTATGGCTGGTGGAAAATACTTTGCAAGGAATTTGGTGGCTAGAATGGTCCAAGTTGTGATGGATCCTACTGGTTGTGAATGTAACCAAGCTTTAGCTCTGTGTTTCAAGTAATATGGGAAAACATGCGGTCTCATTGCTTCTTTAGCTGTTCGGTTGTAATTGAAAGTGCCGCAAACTTCCAGGAAGTTGCTGATGTGGGCATTAGGATCTTCAGTTGCATTCCCCCTAAACTGAACTGACTGTTGTATCATCTGAATGCATATTTTGATGTCACATGCATTTGCTTGTAAGGGAGGAAGTACAATACATGAAATGAAGCCGTCAACCACCGGAATGGTTCTGTCTCGAATGTGGATTGGTGGTGCAACTTCTAAAGGTTCAGGTTCCATGTTAACGATTGCTTCTTGGCCTTCTCACATTTCCTTTCTCAACTGTTTGATAGTTCTTTCAATCTCTGGGTGAATCGGTCGGAGTTCAAAGCTTCTAGTTCGTCTCATATAGTGTTTGAGAACATGAAACACAAGAAAATAGAAATAATAAGTAAAAAGAAAATAAGATACAAGTAAAGGTATCTAACCCCAAAACTAATAGTGAAAGATAAATAAGTCCCCGGCAACGACGCCAAAAAATTGACTGGCGTAATTACACGCGTATAACGTAAGCGCACGTATCGTTCAAGTAGTATAAAAAGTATCGATCCCACAAGGACTTAATACCTAGGCTATTAATTTATGAAGTCAAATTTTTACGAGTATCTAATGGATTGATTGATTGATTGGGTATTGACTTAAAACTTAAAACAAGTAAATAAAATGGCGCGAAAGGAAGTTGAAGAAAATTCAAATTTATAAAACTATCTTGGGTTGTGAATCCTTCCAATATCTTTTAAAATATGAAGTGGTTATTTCATGTTTGTGTAATATATTGGTTTACTAACCTGGAACACGAAATTATGCAAAAGCCTCTGTCGATGGTCAGCTGCACATACCCAATGTAACCCAATTAAATCATATGTCTATGTCAATCAAATTACCTGGATTCATTAAGATTAAGTTCCAATTGTTACTACCCCCGCCCGACAAGTATATGTCTATCCTGTAATGAAATCTATTAAAGGGTTATCTATCCTCAAGGAAAATCGTGGGCTATTAAGTCTAAGGCTGAAACCTAAAATTTCTTTGTCAAGCTTATTTTAAGTTTACCAGATCAATCTTATTAGTGGCCAGTTAACAAGACGCATTAAGCTTAAGACTTAATAAGTAAACCTTTATATTACCCAAACTATAAATAACCTCTTATAACCTAGTGATATTGGAATTCATCACAACCCCAGATAACAGACTTAGTTACGACACATATCTAAGGCTAATAAAAGCTTAAATAAAATTAAAGATATAAAGTAAATGCTGGAAATTAAATAAAGTAAATGCTGGAAAATAAAAATGTAAAAGTACAATAAAAGAAAATGTTGGGGTTAAAGGTTCCACTTTTAATATTTCAAAATTAGAAATCTCCTTTATTATCAATGTTTACCGATTAATTAATTATATTTAACCAAACCATAAATGCGGTAATTCCATTTGTCTCAATTAAATTCAACCAACCATATAAGCGGTAACAAGGTTATCATCTAAACCGACCATATAGGCGGAAACTACGTCTGAAATTTAAAACCGACCATATAGGCAGTAAATAAGGTTGTCACATAAACCAACCATATAAGCGGTAACTAATTAATCCAAATTTTAATTAAAATAAGGGAGATTAATTTAATTCATTATATTAAAAGTCTTACCTTTTCACCCCAGCAGAATGAGATTACATGCTCATGCTGTAAATAAATAAAAAGAAAATACAAGAGAACTTAAATAAATATACAAGACACTTTCCTTTAGGTTTTCATGGAGAAATTCCTCCAAAGAAAGCATGAAAAATTTACAAAGTTTAGCTTGGTATTTATAGGCAAATCTAAAGGCTTCCACCAATTTCTCCACCAATTGCTCCACCAAAAATAGCACCAAACATGGCATCAAACATGGAACCAAACATGGCACCAAATCATCCACAAAACATGCAAGCATGTTTGGTGGAAGTTTGACAATTTTTATTTTTTTTATTTTATTTTATATTTTGAAAATGATTATAGTAATTACACAAAATACACTAGATTATTCATCAATTTCGGTCTTGCAAACTTTAGAATTCTGTAACATCCCGATCAGGGAGATGTTACCGGCAGGGGATAGCAATACTAACCCCATTAGCCTCTGACTTCTCGACTGTATTCTAAACCATTTAAATGCAATGTCATGCATGGAGACCTTAACCCAACTCACAATATAAAATACTTAAATTCTTAAAACTGAATGTTCAAATGTACTTTTCTTTACAAAACATTATCATACACTTATTACGACTTATACTACACCAATGTATACATGCAACTTTACTTAACTCTGACTAGACTCTCAAACTATGTGACTCTGTACTGGTGGACTCCATCCCTAGTGACTGCATCAGTATCCGTCCTCCCGAGCTCATCCTCCGAGAAACCTGCAAGATACAAAGACTGGGGTGGGGGTTAGATCGCTGTACAATCTAAGTGAGTGGACTGAAAATGAAAAACTGTTATGAAAACACTTGGTTTTAAAACTGAAAACTCATAACATAGCTTTATAAAAAAACCGGTTTGTGGCTTTAAAATTCTGAATATCTTATAAAACTCATGGATCTGGAAACTTTCTTTTCTAAATCTCTTTCTGAAAACTGTGACTGAAAATCTGCAAACTTTTTCTGAAAAACTGTATCTCTGTCTGAAAAATAACTAGACGTATGAGGGCGTTATGGATCGTCGTCCCCCCATACGCCTAACTGGAGCCAGCAATGCAAATCCATGACTCTGGGGCGTTACGTATCGTCATCCCTCAAAGCATGCCACTACTGTCTCTGAATCTGGTGGTATTTGGGCGTTACGTATCGTCGTCCCCCAAGCCATAAACTGGAGCTGGGGGTGCGGATTTATGATACCACCCAAGCTCAAAAACTGGGGTCTAGGGGCATTACATATCACTGTCCCCCTAGCCCGGCTTGAGGATTTGAGAGCGTCCCCTCAGTCCTCCACATGTGCACATGTCACTATATCCGTCAATTCCAAACTGTATCAAGTTGCATACTGGGGTGAGTTTTTCCCTCATGCCCCGAAAAATCATAAACTCATGCTTTAAAATGTTTTGTCCAAAACATAACTTTAAAACATAAGTTCAATGATAAAAGAAATCTAACGCCCTAAGGCATAAAATAATAAGTCTGATATCAAAAACTTAATAAATAAAACTAGTTAAAGAAAAAAGTCCACTCACTGGTTCGGAACTTGCTGATGACGCCTTGCAATGGTGGCGGAATCGTATCTCCTGAAGATAATCTAGAATTAGCAAAATTCGTTTGTACCAAGGTTGCGAATTATATCCATTCTTAACAAAATTTATTCATTATTCAAGTTAACTCATACTCACTACGTTACTAACATTTTAGGGTGGTCTAATAATTTTTATTACGCTCGTTCGAGGATTTCTTAAACTACTTCACAAAACTCCATATTATGCCCTCTATCCAGAAAATTTCAGTGCGCCTACACTGACTTTGAAAATTTGGTGCGCTAAATCGGGGTTGAATTTGGGGCTGACATTTTAATAGAATACTCTCTTATGTGTCTACTTTATGTTGGCTTTTACGGATCGCAGTTACCGGCCGGTCGTTACAAATTCGAAAATATTTAAAACTTTAAAGTTGTAGATTTTTGTGTCTTCTTTAATCTGAAACTTGAATCAGCTCAATCGGATATCGGATAAAAAAGTTATGGCCAAAATACCAAACTTGAGCAAAATTGAAATTTAGGACTGCACTTCGTGACGTGTATAGTAAATTTACGTTTTCGCCATTTTTTACTCCGGATTTCATCATTTTAGCTCCGAGTTGATTACATTATGTCCCGATACTTTATTTATCTACAAAACACATAAAAACAAATCAAAACGTTCATCAAACCCGAGCAACTAAACAAAATATTAGGTCAAAGGGGCGGTAAATATTGATATATTTTCCGCTCATCAGTTATATTGATATAAATTTTTATATATGATATAAAACAAGAGACTTATGAGAAACTCACATTAGTCGCGCATTAGATATGATCTAATAAAGGATACAGTGGGACTATCTCTATGACAGTTAGTATAACCGTTTGATAGTTAACGTGTCTTTTATATATATAATGTTCATCTTTCATAAAAGATGATTCGTTTGTCGAAGGATAGATTGATTGGAATGTCTAGTCAATCTTATGCATCATATGATGATGACGTAATGAATACTATATTATGTGCGATTACAGATATCAATTTAATCGTAATTGTTACGAGTTATTTTGATATACAGTAGACCATAAGATATGTCTTGAAACATGTTCTTTGTGATCTTTGAGATATTAAGAACGAGTTTCTAATTCATGGAGAATTTAGTCTGCAACCATAAGGTTAGATTAGTTTTGATTCTAATTATGACATTAGATGGTCTATGTCATATAAATTCAGAATAGATGCAATGGGAGTGTCACTATTGATTCTACTAAACTAGTGGAATCAGTTGCAACTTATGAAGTTGCATAGTGACTCAATAGATTAGAAGTTTTCATATTAGTGTAGTGTTTACGGTTGTCTCATAATATTTGGATTTGATCTCTAAATACATAGACAACTCAGTAGCTATAGCATAATACTGATATAGCGTCTGAGTCATATTGTTGTGGAATTTGGATTCTACAAAATATAAATGATGTTGGCTAAGGAAAACGGTTTGGTTCGTTGGACATAATCGATTTGTTAAGCCGACTTACTTGTTCTTGCCTACCTTTTGAGTGCAAGGTGAGCTGTTAAGGGCCATGAGTATGTGATATACATTGAGATGTGTATATGATACTGTGGATTGGCACTAAAGCAAGTGGGAGAAATTGTTAGGGTTGGTGCTCGGAGTGCCAATTCGGATCGTATTTATGTTCGATTCATGAATACGAGCAATTCCATTTTCCATAATATTGCTTATTTAATGGTAGCACCCTTGTCTTTTACACACTTATTCTATCTAATTACGATTAGATATGTGATTACGATTAGATCGAAACTAAATCTGGTTTAGTGATACGTGTATATTAGACAAAGACCCTAGGATTTACAATATAGTGCGCAGTTATAATGTAGTTTGTAATTGACATTGGGAAGCGCACTATAAGTTGTATATCCTTAAATAAAATTTCTGGTCAAGATTTACTAACACGGGTCAGTTAGTAAAATCCGCTGAGACCAGTACATGTCGTATATCGTGACTTGGTCCGATGGTTTATCCCAATGAACCATGAGTCTCGGGAGACGCGTATAGACATGTAGGTATTTATTTGATAAACATTGAACGACTCACTGAATATTTCCAAATAGACGATACACCAACGTCAATAGGAATCTTCTCGAGTTGAGCGATGATGAGCGGAAAATATATCAATATTTACCGCCCCTTTTACCTAATATTTTGTTTAGTTTCTCAGGTTTGATGAACGTTTTGATGTGTTTTGATGTGTTTTGTAGATAAATAAAGTATCGGGACTTAATGGAATCAACTCGGGGTTAAAACGATGAAATTCGGAGCAAAAAATGGCGAAAACGGAAATTTACTATCCGCTTCACGAAGTGCAGTCCTAAATTCCAATTTTGCGGAAGTTTGGTATTTTGGCCATAACTTTTTCATCCGATATCCGATTGAACTGATTCAAGTGCCAGAGTAAAGAAGACACAAAGATCTACAACTTGGAAGATTTAAATAGTTTCAAAATCTGAAGTTTGGAAGACCGAAATTGATGAATAAGCTAGTGTATTTTGTGTAATTACTATAGTCATTTTCAAAATATAAAATAAAATTAATAAAATAAAAAAGTAAAAATTGTCAAACTTCCACCAAACATGCTTGCATGTTTGGTGGAGGATTTGGTGCCATGTTTGATGCCATGTTTGGTGCCATATTTGATGCCATGTTTGGTGCCATGTTTGGTGGAGCAATTGGTGGAGAAATTGGTGGAAGCCTTTAGATTTTCCTATAAATACCAAGCTAAACTTTGTAAATTTTCCATACTTTCTTTGGAGGAATTTCTCCATGAAAACCTAAAGGAAAGTGTCTTGTATATTTATTTAAGTTTTCTTGTATTTTCTTTTTATTTAATTAATAAAATTTTTATGTGTTTTCATTTACAGCATGAGCAGGTAATCTCATTCTGCTGGGGTGAAGATGTAAGACTTTTAATATAATAAATTAGATTAATCTCCCTTATTTTAATTAAAATTTGGATTAATTAGTTACCGCCTATATGGCCGGTTTAGGTGACAACCTTATTTACCGCCTATATGGTCGATTTTTCATTTCAGACGTAGTTTCAGCCTATATGGTCGGTTTAGGTAATAACCTTGTTACCGCCTACATGGTCGGTTGGATTTAATTGAGACAAATGAAATTATTGCCTTTATGGTCTGGTTAATTAATCGGTAAACATTGAGAATAAGGGAGATTTCTAATTTTGAAATATTAAAAGTGGATCCTCTAACCCAACATTTTCCTTATTGTTTTATTTACGTTTTTAATTTCCAGCATTTACTTTCTAGCATTTACTTTATTTAATTTCCATCATTTACTTTATGTCGTTTATTTTATTTAAGCTTTTATTAGCCTTAGATATGTGTCGTAGCTAAGCCCGTTATCTGGGGTTGTGATGAATTCCAATATCACCGGTTAATAAGGGGTTATTTTACGGTTTGGATAATATAAAGGTTTATTTATTGAGCCTTAGTCTTAATGCTTCTTGTTAACTGGCCATTAATAAGATTGAACTGGTAAACTTAAAATGAACTTGGAAAATGGATTTTAGGTTTAAGACCCTAGACTCAATACCCCACGATATTCCTTGAGGATAGATAACCCTTTAATAGATATCCTTACAGGATAGGAATATACATGTCGGGCGGGGGTAGCCATAATTGGAACTTAATCTTAATGAATTCAGGTAACTTGGTTGACATAAGAATATGATTAATTGGGTTACACTGGGTATTTGTATCTGACCATCGGAATAGGCTTTTGCTTATTTTCGTGTTCCAGGTTAGTAAACCAATATATTGCACAAACGTGAAATAACAACTTCATCTTTAAAAGATATTGGAATGATTCACAACCCTTGATAGTTTCTTAAATTTGAATTTTCCTCAACTTATTTTCGCGTTATTTTTATTTACTTATTTTAAGTTTAAAAATCACCACCCAATCAATCAATAAATCCATTAGATACTCGTAAAAATTTGACTTCACAAATTAATAGCTTAGGTATTAAGTCCTCGTGGGATCGATACTTTTTATACTACTTGAAAGATACGTGCGCTTGCATTATACGCCTGTGATTACGCCGGTCAAGTTTTTGGCGCCGTTGCTGGGGACTTAGTTATCTTTCACTATTAGTTTTGGGGTTAGATATCATTACTTGTATCTAATTTATTTTTACTTATTGTTTTTTTTTTCTTGTGTTTCAGGTTTTCAGACACTACATGAGACGAACCAGGAGCTTTGAAATCCGACCGCTTGACCCAAAGATTGAAAGAACTCTCAGACAGTTGAGAAGGGAAAGGCGAGAAGGCCAAGAAGCAATCATCAACTTGGAACCTGAACCTTTGGAAGTTGCACCACCAATTCCCATTCGAGATAGAACTATTCCAGTGGTTGACGGCTTCATTTCCTGTATTGTACTTCCTCCCTTACCAGCAAATGCATGTGACATCAAAACATGCATCCAGATGATGCAACAATCAGTTCAGTTTGGGGGAGTGCAACTGAAGATCCTAATGCCCACATCAGCAACTTCTTGGAAGTTTGCGGCACTTTCAATTACAACCGAGGAGCTGAAGAAGCAATGAGACTGCGTGTTTTCCTATATTCCTTGAAAGGCAAAGCAAAAGCTTGGCTACATTCACTACCAGCAGATTCTATCACAACTTGGAACACTCTAGCCACCAAATTCCTTGCAAAGTATTTTCCACCAGCCAGAACAACAAAACTGAGGAATGACATCACATCCTTTGTACAACATGACTCAAAAACTCTCTACGAAGCTTGGGAAAGGTACAAGGATTTACTCAGAAAATGTCCTCACCATGATATTGCAAAGTGGCTACAAGTCCAAACTTTCTACAATGGACTTTCTGGACTGATGAGAACCAAAATTGATGTTGCTGCTGGAGGAGCTTTGATGGCAAAAATAGAATATCAAGCATGGTACTTAATCGAAGAAATGGCTAACAACAATTCCTTGTGGCCAACAGAAAGGAGCATGATTCAAAGAATTGCAGGAATTTATGAAGTTGGAGCCAACACAGCAATGAATACAAAGCTGGATCAGAAATGCAAATGTCTGGAAACACTTAGAACGCAAGTTGTAAACATCGCCGGATCCACAAGTTCACCATATGGAGGAGCACCAGAGCCAAACCAACAAGAAGAGATGGTGAATTATGTCAACAATATCAACAGACAGGGGAACAATCTATATTCCAACACCTACAATCCAGGGTGGAGGAATCATCCTAATTTTTCATGGAGCAATAACTCAGGGAAAAATAACAATCCACCACCTGGATTCCAACAGCAAAACAAAGGCCAGAAGTATGAAAAAGAACCAGAAATGAAAGACTGGTTTGCAGAGATATTCAAAAAGCAAGAACCAAAATACGATGCTATGTTTCAAGCCCAAGCAGCATTCAACCAAAGCCAATCTGCTTCTATAAAGCACTGGAGAATCAAATTGGACAACTGGCCAATTCTCAGGGTTACAGACCATCAGGTAATCTTCCCAGCAACACAGAACCAAATCCAAGGAACCGAGGGAATGAGCAATGTCATGCCATCATGTTAAAAAGCGATACTGAAATCAACAAAGATGTTAGAGTCAAAACAACTGCTGAGAAAGTTACAAAAGAAGCAGAGCTACAGATGGAGGAAAAAAAAGCAAAGGAAAATGATCAAGAAATGATCACTCTACCTCCACCTTTTCCACAGCGTCTCCAGAAGAATAAACTAGACAAGCAGTTTTCTCGATTCCTGGAGATCTTCAAAAAGTTACATATCAACACTCTATCTGCAGAAGCTTTGGAACAAATGCCCAGCTATGTCAAATTCATGAAAGACATTCTTTCACGAAAGAGAAGATTGGGAGATTACGAGACAGTAGCATTGACAGAAGAATGTAGTGGTATCATTCAGAGGAAGCTTCCCCCAAAGTTGAAAGATCCTGGCAGTTTCACTGTTCCTTGCACCATAGAAGAACATGACTTCGGTAAAGCTTTATGTGATTTAGGTGCAAGTGTTAACTTGATGCCTTTTTCTATTTTCAGGAAATTGCAAATTGGAGAAACAATGCCTACCTCAGTCTCTCTGCAACTTGCTGATCGAACGTTTGTATTTCCGAGAGGTGTAGTTTAGGATGTGTTGGTTAAGGTTGACAAATTTATTTTCCCAGCAGATTTTATTGTCCTTGATATAGAGGAAGACGAAGATGTGTCGATCATCCCCGAGAGACCATTCTTGGCTACAAGTCGAACAATTATTGATGTACAGAAATGAGAACTAACCATGAGGGTTCAGGACCAAGAAGTTACGTTCAATTTTTTCAAAGCCATGAAATTCCCGAGTGATGAAAAAGAGGAAGAATGTTTCAGAATTGATGTTGTTGATAGTATCTTTTAGGATACTGATACAATTCCCACGGATAAACTTGAAGCTTGCATCACCAACATGACTGACAGCGAGCTTGATGCTGAAATTTTAAAATGTATCAACTACATTGACAAACCATTCCGATTCAAATCAACACCACCAATGGAAAGTTTGGAACTACCAAAGAAAGACCGAATCAAGCCTTCAATTGAAGAACCACCACAGTTGGAGCTGAAGTTACTGCTGAGCCATCTCAGGTATGCATTTCTTCGAAACTCTTCTGAATTACCTGTTATTATTTCTTCTTCACTAACATTAGAGCATGAAGAAGAAAAGTTCCTGAGAGTGTTACGAGAGCACAAGAGAGCCATTGGCTAGATTATAGCAGACATTCGAGGCATTAGTCCATCATTTTTCATGCACAAGATTCTGATGAATGACGAGTATAAACCCACAGTAGAGCATCAACGGAGACTCAATCCAATCATGAAGGAAGTCGTGAAGAAAGAAATCATCAAATGGTTGGATGTTGGCATCATTTACCCCATCTCAGACAGTAGTTGGGTGAGTCTTATACAGTGTGTGCCGAAGAAAAAAGGAATTATTGTAGTCACAAATGAAAAGAACGAGCTGATTCCAACAAGAACAGTGACTGGATGGAGAGTATGCATGGACTACCGGAAGCTGAACAAAGCAACGAGGAAAGACCATTTTTTGCTGCCATTCATTGATCAGTTGCTAGACAGACTGGCAGAAAATGAGTTCTATTTCTTTCTGGACGGATATTCATGGTACAATCAGATTGCCATCGCCCTAGAAGATTAGGAGAAAACCACATTTACATGTCCGTATGGTACTTTTTCTTTCCGCATGATGCCATTTTGATTATGTAATGCTCCTGCAACATTTCAGCGTTGCATGATGGCTATCTTCTCAGACATGCTGGAGCAGAGTATGAAGGTTTTCATGGATGATTTCTCTGTGTTTGGAGACTCTTTCGACCATTGCTTGCAAAATCTGGAACATGTGTTACAAAGATGCGAAGATACCAACCTGGTACTCAACTTGGAGAAATGCCACTTCATGGTGCAGGAAGTCATTGTTCTTGGACATCGGATCTCACAAAAGGGAGTCGAGGTAGACAAAGCGAAGATCGAGACAATTGAAAAATTACATCCACCAACATCTGTAAAAAGAATTCGGAGCTTTCTTGGACATGCAGGTTTTTACAAGAGATTTATCAAAGACTTTTCCAAGATTGCTAAACCTCTGCGCAATCTTTTGGAGAAAGATGTGCATTTCAACTTCACCAAAGAATACCATGAAGCTTTTGAGATCCTGAAACAGAAGCTGGTCTCTGCCCCCATCATTGTAGCACCTGACTGGACCCTTCCATTTGAAGTGATGTGTGATGCTAGTGATTTTACTGTAGGTGCAGTTTTGGGATAACGAAAAGAAAAGATTTTCCATGCCATTTACTACTCCAGCAGAACTCTGAATGAAACTCAACTCAACTACACAACCACTGAAAAGGAGTTGCTTGTAGTTGTGTTCGCTTTTGACAAATTATGCTCTTATCTGCTACGTCCTAAAATGGTGGTCTACACAGATCATTCAGCAATCAAATACTTAATCGCGAAGAAAGATGCCAAACCCAGATTGATCCGTTGGATACTTGTACTGCAAGAATTTGATATGGAGATCAGAGACAAGAAAGTGACAGAAAACCAAGTGGCAGAGCACTTATCGAGGCTCGAGAATGGAGAAACAGCTGGCAAAGAGTTGACAATCAAAGAAACTTTTCCAGATGAACAGTTGATTGCCATGAAACAGTAGGATGTCCATTGGTATGCTGACTTTGTCAACTACATAGTGTCAGGCAAATGGCCGTTGGAATGGACAACTCAGCAACGAAAGAAGTTCTTCAAAGAAGTCAAGCACTATGTCTGGGATGAGTCGTACATGTTCAAACGTTGTGCTGATCAATTACCGAGACGGTGTGTTCCACATGAAGAGGTCAACAGTGTTCTGTAGCATTGTCATTCATCACCATACGGTGGATACTTCAGCGGAAACAAAACTGCAGCGAAAGTCCTTCAATCAGGTTTGTTCTGGCCCACTCCTTTTAAAGATGCTTATCTTTTTACTCTTCAATGTGACAGGTGCCAAAGAACGGGAAATATTTCAAGGAGAAATGAAGGACCTCTGCAAAATATTTTGGAAGTCGAAATATTTGATGTATGGGGGATTCATTTTATGGGACCTTTTGTTCCATCATTCGGAAACCTGTACATACTGGTTGCAGTAGACTATGTCTCCAAATGGGTTGAAGCAATTGCACTGCCATCCAATGATTCAAAAGTGGTGATTAAATTCCTTAAAAAGAATATTTTCACTCGCTTCGGAACACCTCGGGCAATTATCAACGATGGTGGTACACATTTCTGCAACAGATACTTTGATGCACTCCTATCCAAATACGGAGTTACTCATAAAGTTTCCACTGCTTACCATCCACAGTCAAATGGGCAAGTGGAAGTTTCAAACAGGGAGATCAAAAGAATCTTAGAGAGAACCGTTGGATCAACAATGAGGGACTGGTCTACAAAACTGGATGACGCATTATGGGCATATCGGACAGCTTACAAGACACCCATTGGTATGTCCCCATATCGAATGGTGTTTGGGAAAATGAGCCATCTGCCAGTTAAACTTGAACACAAGGCGTACTGGGCACTGAAGAAGTTGAATCTTGATCCACAAGCTGCAGGAGAGAAAAGACTTCACCAACTCAACGAATTGGAGGAATTTCGCCTACAGGCTTATGAGAATGCCAGATTGTACAAAGAAAAGACCAAGAGATGGCATGATAAAAAAAATAGTGCGCAGACAACTGGAACCAGGGCAGCAGGTGTTGTTATACGATTCACGGTTAAAACTTTTCCCTGGAAAGCTGAAATCAAAGTGGTCAGGTCCATTTGTGATTACTCAGGTGTTACCATACATAGTTGTTAAGATATACAACCCCAAGTAAAACGCCAAAGCCACTCAAAAAGTACAGCTTGATTTTTAGATTTCAAATCCATAACCCCTAATTCACTTGCATCAAAAGGCTTTATCAAAATATCCCAACGCACATTATAAATAGGTCTATTCTCCAAAGAGTCGCCCCATAAAAATTTCTTGAACATATTTTCAAGCTTGTCACAAACGCATTTAGGTATTTTAAATAAAGACAAATAGAATAAGGGAATAGATGATGAAGATTTATTGATGAGGGTTAGTCTTTTATTAAGAGACAAAACTTATTTTTCCAATTATTTATTCTTGAGCAGATTTTATCAATGATAGGGGACTATGAGCTTTTTCATCTTAGATTACCACCAACCGGAAGACCCAAGTATTGAACGGAGTTGAAGTACATTTACAATTCAAAATACTAGTAGCAAATGAAGCCCCAAAAAGATAACCATCAATGCAGACAAATAAGCTCTTATTAAAGTTCACTTTAAGCCCCGAAATCAATTCAAAACATATGAGAATCCCTCGATAATGAGCAAAGATTCAATGTCTATCTTAGAAAAAATAATAGTGTCATCAGCAAACTGAAGATGTGAGATTTGAAAATCCAAACTGCCTACAAATATTCCTTGTATCAGGTTAAGATCATTTGATGCGGAACTCAATTGGAGGATTAGGCCAAGCATACCCACCGCAACAGATAGAATCTCAAGAACCGCGAATTTAATTTTGTAGGAACAAAACCCTTCCAAGGCCACAAAGAAGACCCACAAATAACTTGTCTTTGAGAACCCTTAAGATGATTCCTTGTAGTGTTCTGGTAGCACAGATACGCCACTAAGGTTGCCACGCCTTAGATAAGTTGATTGCATGAAATAAGTGGAATCCCTCCATTAAGTAATTTTGGCCAAAACCAAGCTTTTAAGATGAAACTAAATTCAAAAATGGGTGATTAATTTCATTAATGAAGATAAGTTACAATATATAGTAAAATAAAAGAAATCCTAATGGACGTAAAATGACCAAAATATCCTTAATGGCATAGCCTTTAAGTAGCCATTAGTTAGTTAATAACTAGGTTGACATTGGGATGATCATGAACGGAGAGGATGTATCAATATGGAAAGCAATGAGCAAGAGTCATGCCTCCATTGTGCTCTTTATCGACACTTTTATTTCGGTGTTTGTTGGTGGTTGTCATCCATTCATATCTCATAGCACAAACCAACAGGAGGATAATAACTAGCTAGATGCATCCCTGACCACGGTTCGGTTCTGAAACTGAATCGTAGGTTTCGGTTCCTTTTGAAAGAGAAATCGAAACCAATTTATACATTGTACGATTTGGTTTGGTTCCAGTTTCTCTTTCGGTTCTGGTTCGGAATCGGTTCAAGAACCAGTTCTTCAAACTGGTTCCGAAATCGGTTCTTGCTTCTACGTTTACGGATTTGACAAAATTATGAATTTGATAAAATTTTCTTATGATTGTGTGAGCAGCTCAATTATAGATTCTTCTCTATGTTTGTCTTCTCTATAACTCTTCTATGTATATATATGCATAGGTTTTGCTAGGTTTACATTAGGATGATCATGAACGGGGAGGATGTATGAATATGGAAAGGAATGAGCAAGAGTCATGAATTCATTGTGCTCCTTATCTACACTTTTATTTCAGTGTTTGTTGGTGGTTGTCTTCCATTCATATCTCATGGCACAAACCAGCTGAGATGATGGTAACTGGCTGGATGTAGCCTTAACCGCGGTTTGGTTCCTAAGAATTAAGAATTCGAATTAAGAATTAAGAATTAAGAATTAAGAATTAAGAATTAACCATTAATATACGGTTCGATTTTGTTCCAGTTCCTCCTTCAGTTCAGGTTCGGAATCAGCTCTGGAACTGGTGGTTCCGGAACTGGTTCATGGAACCTTTTATTGCTTCTAAGTCTAAGGGTTTGACAAAATTTTGAATTTGACCAAATTTATTTTATTGTATATATAATACGAAATTACAACTCACTATATAACAATTGAAATTGAATTAAATTCCTAATCGGCTACTCATTACCGACTGTTTCAGTTGTCGTTACTTGAGTTCCCTCGGTTAAGCCGAATAAATAATCATTATTCTTCTGATATTTTCTTAGATCCTACACTTAACTTTGGACCAATCATCAAGACATGTTTGGGCCTCCAATGATTCTTGGCATTTACCGAGTCTCATCCAATATACTGTTAGTCTCTTAGATATGCCACAATATCGTAAACATGATTCTATGTGTGAAATAATCAAGTAAAGTGGCGGAATCACTTACATTGATTTATGGAGAAATTTCAAAATTTCCTTTCGATGAAGCTCCAAGCTTGTTGTTTATACCTTGGGTGAGTTTCCCTATCACCTCATTTGACTCCTCCAAGTGCTAGCTTTGTTGAAATTTTTGAAGCAAAAATTTAACTTCCATTTTAGAGAAGAATCGGCAATGTCAAAAGGAGAAGGAGAGTGAATAGTTTCTAAAACTTGGTAGTTGTGTGTGTTAAAGGAGTTAATTAATAAAGCCAACTACTTCCATCAATTGTTGACATGTGATGTAAGTCATGTGGTCCCACCACATTTTAAATTCAAAATTTGAGTTGGCTTCTCCAACACACAACTAAGTCCCGAGCAATTTTATCGGGTTCGTTTAATTCTGATTAAACGAATTTGTCGTCGCGCCATAATTAAATCCAATTTAATTAAATAATTATGCCTCGCAAAATTATTACGATAGTCGCTTTCGAATTAATTCTAAATTAATTTGTTCCCCCGAATTAAAATCCAATCTTAATTTCGTATTGAAATTCGATTCCAATTAATATATCCAATATATTATTTTAGCCACAAATAAATAAATTAAATAGAAAAATCAAATTTAACAATTAAATTTATTTTATCGATTAATTCTAAATTAATCACGTTCTCTCTTCTATACGAATTTAATCCCAGATTAATTCTTACCGCAATTAATCCCGGATTAATTTTCTCTCTCATAATTAATCCCAGATTAATTATTTTTGAGTCAAATATCATTGGTGAATCTTTGGGAAGCGATCCAAGAGATTCCTGGATATGTTGGCGGTAAATACGGTTATCGGACTATCCGAACACGTGCGTACCCCGTAGTATGTTATCACCGATTTACAAGACATGGTTAGCTTCTAGCAAAGCACCGTGCCTACCCAATTATCCAGAAATATTCGCCGAGGAATATTATCTGTATCAGACGTAGTAATATTAATATTATGTAATGCGTAATACGATCCAGTATCGGATGTCACATGTTAGGCCTAGGGCTGGCTCTGTGTCTGCCCCGTACGAAGCATATATCGGATCCCGAGTAACTAATCTCTGTAATCGGGAAGTCATGACCTAGTCATACTATCCCAATAGCTGCAACTTTTAAGAGTACTAGTTATGTATCATATGTGACCATCATCTCCATATGACTGAAGTGATACTCTCATCTTGACATTACATCCAATACACTATGATTCTCAATAAATCCAATACAGGCGTACACAGAACCTGTTAAAGCTCCAGACGACCAATACTAAAGTAAACTGATTGTCGCAAGTAATAACGACGTAAGTCTCAGGTTAAAGATCACATACACCTACCCTGATTCGGATTCCCATAGACACATAGTCATACTACCAATGGGATTTCGAGTGGGTCTATCCAGAGCGAACTGTTCTCGGTCCAACGGCTAATAGAACCTCTTATTGCACTTGCATAAGTATCCAATACCTAAATATATGAGAACTATGTCGTTAAGCTTCCATAACGCGCACAAGTATAATATTAGTCTATTCTGCATTATCAATGTCCAGTCTTGATAATACTTCGACTATGGATATTTAATGATTTAACCGTTCTTGGATTAATATTGTCTCATATCTTATTAATCTGATTTAACCATATGGACTTTTATCATTAATATATATCCAAGTAATCTAATTACAATAATGATAAAATAGCAATTTCATTTTGTCACATAGTTAATTTGTACAAAAACACAATGTTCTTTACAAATAGTGATACTATGGGTCGTAATTGTCCAACATATACTCCCTCCAACACTAAACACTTGTCAACTGCAACTGTTGACACTAGAGATGCTATAATATCCTTAGCAGTTAATGCTATGATTAGAAATTGTCTAGCGTGTTGCTTACACTATGCTAAAATGTTGAAGTTTACAGTTGTACCTATATTATCACCAATCTCAAAAGAAATTGTTAGATTAACATCAAATTAGGTTGCGGCACTTGTTACCCTTGGTTATATTTTTGTAAATTTCATTCACCATCAATCCAGTGACATGTAATGCCTAGTATAAGTGCACATTCCATTATCACTCCAAATATCACTACATATAGAAATACGTCCATTAAAATTAGCAAAATATGTTTATAATTATTTTTTCCTTTTTTTTAATAAAGTTTGTGAACTGTTCGTGTTAAAGTAGTTCTTGGAACACGTTTTGCAGCAAAGATTTAAAGCATTTTGATAATAATAAACAAAACATACTTTTTTACCAAAGCTAAAAGACAAGTGTTCAAGAAAAAGTTTTTTTTTGCTAATTCTTCTCTATTATTTTTGTCAAAATAATGAAATAGAGGAGCAGAGCTAGCGTTCTCGGCTATTTGGGTTTATATCCGATCAATATATGCTTTAGATGCGTGCTTATTTGTAATATACTTACATAGAGATCCATATCCGTCGCTAAATGAATACTATTTATTACAATAATTGCATATATCGAGTATCTTACATATGTTATTAGGATCTTGTATCTTATTGTAATGTTTCTTGATGATATCAGATTTTTTTGTCCGTCAATATCATCTGACACACTTTGATATTGACTTTCTTGGGAACAGTCAAAATTGGGCGGTGGTGTTAACATATCGAAATTTTCGGTATTTTCATAATCTTGTTGTATTGGTAACATATGGCTCTAACCCTTATCAGTAGTATTTCTCCTTGCTCTTGAAGATCATCCACTTGACATTTTTTTATAACAAAGAAATTTGAAATTGAAAAAATAACAAAGAAGTTGAAATTGAAATTGAAATTGAGAATTAGTTTATAGGAAAATATGGAAAGATGAAATAGAATAAATTGTTGGAAACTTAGAATGTGAAAAATGAATTGAATATCAAGTATTTATAAATATAGAAAAATAGAATATATATATATATATATATATATAAAATTTGCAACGGTCAAATTAAATTTGACTATTGCAATTGCAACGGTTCCTCAAGAACCAAACCGCGGTTCAGTTCCGAGGTTTAGTCTGATGGTTCAGTTCATCGGTTCGAGTTTAGCGATTCGGTTCTTCGATTCAATTCTAGCAAGTCAGTTTCGGTTCGATTCAACCAACGATTCTGATTCGGTTCGAGGATTTTGAAGAATCGAAACCGAACTGATTCTTTGGCAGTTCTGGTTCGGTTCGGAACCACCAAATCGTTGAACAATTTGATTTCGGTCCGGTCGTGGTTACGAACTGAACCACAGTCAAGACTAGCTAGATATGATACATGGTTGTCAACATCCATATCTGGCTTATTCAATCACGAATCTGAAAATTTGATCTATATGAAAATTTTAATACCTATTCTTGGCCCATTTAACGAATAGGTACAAAAAATTATTCTCTTACCCGTCTTAACATAACGGACCCTTACATGGATTTTTGTCATCCCTAAGTGAGACGTTCATTTATTATTCTTTGAAATCCTATTTGAATTTCTTTTCTTGTTTTATTGTCCTCCTGTCACCACTTGCAGCGACCTGCATCCATATGGGATGAGATGGAAGCCAGCGTGGGATGAGGTTTTCGGAGAGGCAGATGAAATTGGAGGAACCAAAGATGATGACAAAGCCGATTCCTGGCAGCAGCAACGCCTACTTTGACATGAGAGAATCAACAAGTTCAGTCAAATTTTAAAGTGGAAAAAAAAAAAAAAAAAGATGAAAAAGAAGCTTATTTGGATACACTACAATCAATACACCAATTTTCTTCAGTCTCTTTGTTGCTGGAATTATCAACCGGGTTTGCCTTACTGTCATAGTACCAGGCAAATCGGCACACACGACATTTATGAGCTTATAAACAAAGCTAAGAGTATAACTCATATCAACAACATATATCCAGAAAAAATGATTTATTAAGTAGCAAAAGTACAAACACCATCCTAATGTAAAAGTTTCCAGGGATGCAATCTGAATCAGTTCAAAAATACATATTTCCCTTCTCTAATGACAAAGAACCGGTCGCGGATAAAGAAAATATTGTAATTGGGATAGAAGGTCGAGGTCCATGCTTTCATGAACTTCACTGCATGGACTGAAAGCGTTTCATGATGATAACACTCATATCTAAGTAACGTTGAGCACAGTTGGCGAGGCAAGCTGATTCACTTGAGCTGAACTTACTCCCAGGTGTACTGGTGATGCATTTATCCCAGCAAACATTTGTTAACTTTGCCACCATCTCATTAAGCATGGCCTTTTCCTTTTCTTGCTGCAAAAGCTCAACCACTTAGAAAGAAACATAATACAGAGAGTATTTGAGGTTTAAACACACAAATAAACATAACACTTTAAACAATTTGATGCAGGAGTTGGCGACTTGACTAATCCGCACCAATCCTCTCATTCACATCACATGAGCCAATTTACCATGATGGAATTTTTGTCCATGTAGTTTAGATAAGAGTCTAAATCATAGACAAACTAAAGCTCACTCAAGTAACGGAAGTAGACAGACAAAAATACTACGCCAAGGAAGAAGCAGCTGACACCAAAGATTGATAGCGACTCATCAGCAAATTGATACAGACATAGAGCAAAAGCAAAGTCAAATATGTTGTGTGCATGTGTGTGTGTGTGTGTGTGTATTTTTCTATCTTAAATCTCCTTCCAGCATTCAAAATGTGCAAGCATCCATAATATATCCACTATTAATCAGATTGAATCAAATTATACGGCTAACAAATCATTGAGTGTTTAAATTCAACTTTTATATGCAAAAGCTAAAGAGGACAAAAATAGCAACACAAGATGTTCGTATGATAGTAAAACAACATGTAACAACCAAGCTTGAGCAAAAGAACCCAAAAGAGACGACACAAAAACAGCTGAATTCAGGACCAATTATTGGTACTATTATCTACACTTTGGTAAAAAAAAAATACACATCGATTGAGGAGAAGATCAGAGAAACACAAACTAATATGTTTTGGCACGTACAACATTGACCTTTAAGTGCCCCGATAAGAAAATGAAAGCTAAAGTTGTTGCCATGCGTCGAGGTTGGGGAAGACCTAAATTGACATGGACCTATGGTGTTAAAGCCGCCGCCTAAGTGGCGCATGGGGGAGCGCTTGGGTGGATTTTTCAAACAGCCGCTTAGGCGACTATTAGGTACTTTAAGTTATGAATCTTTATAAATTAGATAAAATTTTACATATTTGACAAGTCAACCCCAATAAAATGCTTGAGCAGGTTGAATAACCAAAATGCCTTGCCCCATCTACCGCCTCTGACAACATAGACATGGACTAAATCATAAAGATAAACCTATATTTTACTAACCTCAATGATCCATTTAGCTGACCCCGCCTAATGAAAAAGGTCTCGTTTGTTTGGTTTAGTTAGGTTAAAAATATAAATCCTAAGAACTTCCAATTATCAACTTATTGACTTTTCATTCTCCTTATTACTTCCACAAAAAGCAGTACCCAGTTCTCTTACAAAGAAAAAGTATAACATAGGGTATATTACATTACACCGAGACACTATCTAAACTAAAATTTCTAGCCCCAAATCTCAAATTGAAGAACTTTTGTTGTCACAAATCTCTCTTCTTTGGGTTACAAACGAAAAAATCTGAATGCATATAACTCATATACCATTTAGAAAGAAAGTAATTTCTTGAACCAACTAATAGCTTCTCGTGCAACACAAGGGTTCAGATAAAAATTTCTTTCCATTTACAACCAACCAAATCTATAACTAACTAACATAATCATAATCAATTTACACACAAAAAAAAAAAAAAAAAAAATCATTTTTCTCCATAAATTTATATGACCCAAATCAATGGAATAAAATTAAATTGAACAAATAATCAAACACAAATCCATATTAACTTTGACAGAAGAAAAAAGAAAGATAGAGAGAGCTTACATACATTAAGGAATCGCTGCATTTCAGCTGAATTAAGAGCGGAAGTATCCATTTGCCTCTGTTACGATTGGATTCTTCGACTCTGCCTGCTTCCTTAAACCCTCTTTTCGGCTCACCAAAACCCTAAATAAAAAAGCCGCCCATTTAAATACTCAATAATGTATCGGGTCGGGTTATTGCTATACGGGCCGTGGCAGTTCATTATTTAATGGGCCGGGTTATGTTTTTATAAGTAGTGCGTCGATTTCAAATATTGCGAAATTACACGTTTAATAATTCTATGGGGGATTACAACTTCATTTTGTATGAATTTTTTTTTTTTTTTTTTGTTGGATAAGGTGAGTATTTTGTTGGACAGAGTACTCAATCAATTTCTATTATCAAAATTTATCTAACGTAGAATTATATAAATATTATTTATTTCTGAGAGTTGATCCAATTAGGAATGGAAAAATCCATGTGAGGATGGGGTCTACGGGGCCAGTAAGTTAGGGCAGGGGTGAGTATAATTTTTATATTCATTGGTTAGATGAGCCGAATAAATATATTGGCATCATGATACTAGTAGAAGTAACATCCCCGTGTGAATGAGGTCCGCATAGGGGCCCGTAGTGACCCAAATGCTGAGCACGAGTAAAGTTTTCTTATATCTTGGTTGAATATATTGGGTACGAGTATTGACATTCACATATTATATATAACATATTCACATTCTTAGATTTAGTGCTCATCACTGGATTATTATATCTTTTCTATATCCTATACAAGTTTTAAACGTATATGTTCCCCCACAAATTAAAGAATGATTTTTAATTTCCTTATTATAATGGATATTAACTTTCTTACACTTAAAACCCATAATATTAGCCCAAATTTAAGAATTTCAACTGATCACTTTTGTGGGCTGTCTATACCACCTGAAAGTGAATACTATCTCGTTTCTTTGTCCTCCCTTCTTAAGTTGGTGTAGCTAGGTAGGAGATCTTTTGAAGTTATTAATCGTGTTCATAATTAACTTTTCGGTTTAAGGTTGATGATGTGATGGAGTGTCCGAACAAATCATTAAGGGTGACAAAGTGAATTAACGAATCAAATTTGTATCGAATTCTAAACGAATCGAATCTAAATGTGATGGATTCATATTCGATTCGTTTATTAAACGAATCGAATACATATATTTGTTTAGTCATGATATTATTCAATAACATAATTTACTATAATTTATTTACATTAATTATTCATAAATATATACATATGAAATATGTAATTAATATATTTACTAAAAATAGCTTACCAAATATCAATAATATTATTTTTTTTATGATAATTAGCCATAATTTCTCGAATTTTAATTGAAAAATAATAATAACTAGTAAAAGAAAATAATAAAATGAATCATAAACTAATCAATGTACTTAAACTCGTATTCGATGATTCGTTTAATAAACAAATCGAATCGAATTGACCCATTTATTAAATGAATCCATTTTTTCAAATCCGTATTCGCTTAATCGAATCGATTCGAATGAATAAACGAATCCTGACACAAATTGCCACCCCTACAGATCATTCATATATATATATATATATATATGGGTATCTGATACCCAAGGGTTGTTAGCATTAAAAAAAAAAAATTTGAGAGTAACTAGTTGCAACAACCGGTTGCAACCAATTACTCAAAAAAAAATTTAAAAATATTATTTTTTATTAAATAAATTATAAAATATTAATAAAAATAAAATTATAAAAAAAATTTATTGTAAGTTTTTAAAAATTTATTTTTATAAAATACTGATAAAAATAAAATAATATAAAAATATATTGCATATTGATTGGTGAAAGTTGCAAGTTTAATGGTAGAAGTTGCATATTCAATGGTCATAGTTACATGTGCGATTTTCGAGGCAGATGCAATTGCATGTTATTGCTAAAGTTTCAAGTCCAATGGTTTCATTTTGCATGTTTATTGCTAAAGGTTTCATCTTCGAAATATTGCATATTTATTGGTGAAAGTTGCAAGTTTAATGGTAGAAGTTGCATATTCAATGGTCATAGTTACAGGTGCGATTTTCGAGGCAGATGCAATTGCATGTTATTGCTAAAGTTTCAAGTCCAATGGTTTCATTTTTCATGTTTATTGTTAAATGTTTCATCTTCGAAATATTGTATATTTATTGGTGAAAGTTGCAAGTTTAATGGTAGAAGTTGCATATTCAATGGTCATAGTTACATGTGTGATTTTCGAGGCAGATGCAATTGCATGTTATTACTAAAATTTCAAGTCCAATGGTTTCATTTTGCATGTTTATTGCTAAAGGTTTCATCTTCGAAATATTACATATTTATTGGTGAAAGTTGCAAGTTTAATGGTAGAGCTTGCATATTCAATGGTCATAGTTACATGTGCGATTTTCGAGGCAGATGTAATTGCATGTTATTGCTAAAATTTCAAGTCCAATGGTTTCATTTTGCATGTTTATTGCTAAAGGTTTCATCTTCGAAATATTGCATATTTATTGGTGAAAGTTGCAAGTTTAATGGTTGAGCTTGCATATTCAATGATCATAGTTACAGGTGCGATTTTCGAGGCAGATGCAATTGCATGTTATTGCTAAGTTTCAAGTCCAATGGTTTCATTTTGCATGTTTGTGCTAAAGGTTTCATCTTCGAAATATTGCATATTTATTGGTGAAAGTTGCAAGTTTAATAGTAGAGCTTGCATATTCAATGATCATAGTTACATGTGCGATTTTCGAGGTAGATGCAATTGCATGTTATTGCTAAAATTTCAAGTCCAATGGTTTCATTTTGCATGTTTATTGCTAAAGGTTTCATCTTCGAAATATTACATATTTATTGGTGAAAGTTGCAAGTTTAATGGTAGAGCTTGCATATTCAATGGTCATAGTTACATGTGCGATTTTCGAGGCAGATGCAATTGCATGTTATTGCTAAAATTTCAAGTCCAATGGTTTCATTTTGCATGTTTATTGCTAAAGGTTTCATCTTCGAAATATTGCATATTTATTGGTGAAAGTTGCAAGTTTAATGGTTGAGCTTGCATATTCAATGATCATAGTTACAGGTGCGATTTTCGAGGCAGATGCAATTGCATGTTATTGCTAAAGTTTCAAGTCCAATGGTTTCATTTTGCATGTTTATTGCTAAAGGTTTCATCTTCGAAATATTGCATATTTATTGGTGAAAGTTGCAAGTTTAATGGTAGAGCTTGCATATTCAATGATCATAGTTACATGTGCGATTTTCGAGGCAGATGCAATTGCATGTTATTGCTAAAATTTCAAGTCCAATGGTCTCATGTTGCATGTTTATTGCTAACGGTTTCATCTTCGAAATATTGCATATTTATTTGTGAAAGTTGCAAGTTTAATGGTATACATTGCATATTCTATGGTCATAGTTACATGTGCGATTTTCGAGGCAGATGCAATTGCATGTTATTGCTAAAATTTCAAGCCCAATGGTTTCATTTTGCATGTTTATTGCTAAAGGTTTCATCTTCGAAATATTGCATATTTATTGGTGAAAGTTGCAAGTTTAATGGTAAAAGTTGCATATTCAATGGTTATAGTTACATGTGCGATTTTCGAGGCAGATGCAATTGCATGTTATTGCTAAAGTTTCAAGTCCAATGGGTTAATTTTGCCTGTTTATTGCTAAAGGTTTCATTTTCGAAATATTGCATATTTATTGGTGAAAGTTGCAAGTTTAATGGTAGAGATTGCATATTGAATGGTCATAGTTACAGGTGCGAATTTCCAGGCAGATGTAATTGCTAAAATTTCAAGTCCAATGGTCTCATGTTGCATGTTTATTGCTAATGGTTTCATCTTCGAAATATTGCATATTGATTGGTGAAAGTTGCAAGTTTAATGGTAGAAGTTGCATATTTAATGGTCATAGTTACAAGTGCGATTTTCGAGGCAGATGCAATTGCATGTTATTGCTAAAGTTTCAAGTCCAATGGTTTCATTTTGCATGTTATTGCTAAAGGTTTCATCTTCGAAATATTGCATATTTATTGGTGAAAGTTGCAAGTTTAATGGTAAAAGTTGCATATTCAATGGTTATAGTTACATGTGCGATTTTCGAGGCAGATGCAATTGCATGTTATTGCTAAAGTTTCAAGTCCAATGGTTTCATTTTGCATGTTTATTGCTAAAGGTTTCATTTTCGAAATATTGCATATTTATTGGTGAAAGTTGCAAGTTTAATGGTAGAGATTGCATATTGAATGGTCATAGTTACAGGTGCGAATTTCCAGGCAGATGTAATTGCTAAAATTTCAAGTCCAATGGTCTCATGTTGCATGTTTATTGCTAAAGGTTTCATCTTCGAAATATTGCATATTGATTGGTGAAAGTTGCAAGTTTAATGGTAGAAGTTGCATATTTAATGGTCATAGTTACAAGTGCGATTTTCGAGGCAGATGCAATTGCATGTTATTGCTAAAGTTTCAAGTCCAATGGTTTCATTTTGCATGTTTATTGCTAAACGTTTCATCTTCGAAATATTGTATATTTATTGGTGAAAGTTGCAAGTTTAATCGTATAAGTTGCATATTCAATGGTCATAGTTACATGTGCGATTTTCGAGGCAGATGCAATTGCATGTTATTACTAAAATTTCAAGTCCAATGGTCTCATGTTGTATGTTTATTGCTAACGGTTTCACCTTCGAAATATTGCATATTTATTTGTGAAAGTTGCAAGTTTAATGGTATACGTTGCATATTCAATGGTCATATTTATGCACCCTAGCACAAATATTGAGTTGTTTTTTCTTTAATTGTTAAAAGTTGCGTTTGTAATGGTCATTATTTAATTTTTTGTTTTTCAAGCTTAAAATATTTGTTGCATCTTTTAAGGTTGAAAGTTGCATCTTAATGGTTAAATTGCATATTGATGGTGTGAAATTACATGTATTCGTTATATTTAGGGGTGGGCGTGGTTCGGTTTGGTTCGGTTTTTGCTAAAAATCGAACCAAACCATATTTTACGGTTCGGATTTTTTACCTTTCAAACCAAACTATTAAATAACAGTTTGGTTCGGATTGAAAATTTTTTAAACCAGCGGTTTACAGATTGGTTCGGTTCGGTTTACAGATTATTATATTTAAAATAAATTTTCATCCACTTAAGTGAAGACAAAAAAAAATTATTCTATCCAACAAATAGTATGAAGTGCTAGGGTGTAAGTTGTGACTCAAAGAAACACATACACTCCATAAAGGATTGAAAAATGAGGCACAATTAATTCTTGTATTTTTTTAAAAATTACCTCGAATAATGATGCTACCATCATTCTAATTAAGAAACAAATCAAACATCTTACTTTCAAGAATAATGATGCTACCATAAAATAAAAAATTTAAGAATAAAAGTATTAACAAATAAATTGAAGAATAAATATATTAACAAATAAATATGTTAACAAAAAATTTAAGAATAAAAATATTAACATACTAATAAAAAGAAAACATATAATAAAATTAAAAGAAAAATACAATTTTTTTTTATAAAAATATATATTTTCTTAATCATAACGGTTCGGTTCGGTTTAACAGGTGCGGTTCAGATTAGCTCCTGAACCGAACCGTAAACCGTTAGGGGTGGGCCAATCCGAACCGCAAACCGAACCGTTAGAAAAAAAACCGTAAATTCGGTCCGGTTTGGTTCGGTTTGCGGTTTGGTTTGGTTCGGTCGGTTTTTTTGCCCACCCCTAGTTATATCTAACAATTACAAATTATTCAATATCATGTTTATTACTTCGATTCGATCTCGATTTCGTGTTTAATGATTATAAGTTAATACAAAAAGATGAAACATCACAAATAATGAGCACAGATTATTAATATTGATATCTATTTATATTTTCGTTAATTACATATGTTAATTTAGCATGTATAGGAGTTTTATACTTATTGTTTTCGCTTACAATTTTTATTCATTACGACTAGGGGTGGCAATTTTTGGTAAGGATTTCGTTTATTTATTCGTTTCAATTCACTTTAAAGCGAATGTGAGTTTCAAACAATGTATTCTTTTAATCAATGAGTCGACTCGGTTGAAAGTGTTTATTACAGTTATGGAATACGAATTTAACATCATGAATACGTTTATTCGTTACTGAATCGTTTTATTATTTTCTTTGACCAATTATTTTTCAGTTACGATTCGAGTAATTATGGCTAATGGTTCGTATAAAAAATAATATTTTTGATATTTTGGTGAGGTATTTTTAATAAATATATTAATTACATATGTTATGGTTTAATTTTCATTAATTATATATGTTAATGAGCATGCATATGAGTTGGAAAAAATCGATTCCATATTAAATTAATCAATTTTCTACTTCTTTATTTATGTAAATATTAAATTCGGTTATAATTAATAGTATTTCAGATATTGACTAAAGTTAATGAGCATGGAGGAGAATTTTTTATATTTTGTTTCTACAATAATTTTTATTTCATATCCCTCATATGAAATGTATTTATTATGAAAATTAATTTTTATTAGTTATTCGTGTATGATTCGTTTTATTATTTCTTTTATCAGTTATTGGTATTTTTCAATTAAGATTCCAGTAATTATGGCTAATTACCTTTGAAAAAAATAATATTTCGGATATTAACTAAAGTTAATGAGCATGGAGGAAAATTTTTAATTTTAATTTTTATAAATAACTATTATTTCAAATGAAAGGTAATTAGTATGAAAATGAAT
>SKCR01003500.1:0-167171 GCA_019454045.1 Zanthoxylum bungeanum
GTATAACGCAAGCGCACGTATCGTTCAAGTAGTATAAAAAATATCGATCCCACGAGGACTTAATTCCTACTGTTGTTACTAATTATTGAATCTATTGATTTACATGTATCTAATTATAGGGAGAATGGAATGTTTGCCTTAGGTTGGTTGATTGTGGATTTGCTAAAATAAAATAAATAAAAGACTCAAAAGAAAATACCAAGGAAAATAAAAAAAGACTCAAAAGATCTAGGGTCATGACTCCACACAATATTTTCCTAAGGATGAATTGACTCTCTTATCTATGTGTAATTAATTAATTTGCTAACCTGGAACACGAAGTTATGCAAAAGCCTCTTCCGATGGTCAGACGTAAATACCCAATATAACCCAATTGAACCATATTCCTATGTCAACCATATTACCTGGATTCTTTAAGACCAAGTTCCAATTATGGCTACCCCCGCCCGACAGGTATATGTCTATCCTGTAAGGAAATCTATTAAAGGGTTATCTATCCTCAAGGAAGATCGTGGGCTATTGAATCTAAGGCTGAAACCTGAAATCCCTATGTCTAGTTCATTTTAGATTTACCCCATCAATCTTATTAATGGCCAGTTAAAAAGACGCATTAAGTTTAAGACTCAATAAACAAACTAAAGAACTACCCATAAAAAGAAAATCCATTATTAAGTGTGTGGATATCGTGCTTCAGCACTTCCCTAGACTAAAAATTAAATGCTGGGGGTTGGGGATCCACTTTTACTATTTTTAGTTTAGATATCTCCCTTAATATAATTCAGAAATTAAGTGTGATATTTCCGACCAGCCATAAAGGCGGTATTCCTTATTAAATTAAATTAAGTCCGACCAGCCATAAAGGCGGTATCATTATTTGAACATAAACCAGCCATATAGGCGGTAATTACCTGTCACCTAAAGACCAGCCATATAGGCGGTGCCACATTATGCCAAATAAATAAAACCAGCCATTAAGGCGGTAATCTTTTATATTTTGAATTATAATTTCCATATTATATTAAAGGAGATTAATCTGAATTAAAATAATAAAAGCTTCACCTTATCCCCAGCGAAAAATTAGTTACAAAACATTTGAAGAAAGGTAGAAGAAGAGATACTACTATTACTGAAAATTAAAATACATAAATTAAAAATATTATTTATATATACAAAAACTAGATGCAATCCTTGGTATTTATAGAAAACCTAAAGGCTTCCACCAATTTCTCCACCAATTGCTCCACCAAACACTCCACCAAACATGCCACAAAACACTCCACCAAACACTCCACCAAACATGGCACCAAAAAAGGCACCAAACATGGCACAAAACGCTCTTGCATGTTTGGTGGAAGTTTGACAATTTTTATTTTTTTATTTTATTAATTTTATATTATATTTTGAAAATGACTATAGTAATTACTCAAAATATACGGGATTGTTCATCAATTTCGGCCTTCCAAACTTCCGAATTCGAAAATATTTAGACTTTCAAAGTTGTAGATATTCGAGTCTTCTTTAATCTGCAACTTGAATCAGCTCAATCGGACATCGGACGAAAACGTTATGGCCAAAATACGAACATTGCGTAAAACTGGAAATTTTGACTGCACTTCGTGACACGTATAGTAAAATTTCATTTTTGACCATTTTTCCTCCAGATTTCATCTTTTTAACCCCGAGTTGATTCCATTAAGTCCCAGTATTATTTTTATCTGCAAAATAAATAAAAACACATCAAAACGTTCATTAAACTCGAGAAACTAAACAAAATATTATGTTAAAGAGTGGGAAAAAGTGATGTTTTTACCACTCATCACTCACATGTTACGAGTTGATATGGTTGGAAACCTTGGGAGTTGTCATTGAGGACTCTTCCATTGGTTTCAATCCTCTGTTATACTAAACCCAGATTAGCAACCATGTTTGATGGATGTTTGTATTGATGTGGGATGATTGCATGAGATGATATTATAATATATGCTATTTTCATATATATATATATATATATATATATATATAGATATATATATATATATATATATATATATATATATGACCCTATTTGATGGTGAGGTCATGTTGAGAGAATGAGTGTTTACTTGCTGAGCTTTTTAAGCTCACCCCCTCTTCCCTAACATTTTAGGTAGTACGCCTGCACAGTAGTAGCAGTACCAGATTTGATCCACTTGCCACAGTTGTACATTCGGGTTGGACCAGACATTTGTGTCACCTTTTGTATTTATTTCCTTGTATTGTGTTGTAAACCACAAAAGTCGTGTATACTGTTGGATTTGTAATAAGTGATGTAATATTTGTGTGTATTTGAGTGGTTGATTGACATAAAGAATGCTCGAGCTAAAGAAATCTGCGAACCTCTTTCTAGAGTTGGGCCCGCTCTAGGGAGGGGATCGTGACAGATTTGGTATCAGAGCCTAGGTTTATAGGTTCTGTAGACACATTGCATTAGAGAGGGTATTAACAATGTAGCTTTTTATTTGTAGGAAAATGTCTGGTCGTGGCCGTGGCACTGGTACTCAACGCGGGAGAGGGAGAGCTCGACGATTTGTGAGGATGTCGAGTATAGGTATTGAGAGACCCCAGATTCTGCCTATAGATCCTGTATCAGATGTAGCTTCATCTGGTATTCCACCTGTTTTTGAGATTGGTGAAGGTTCTAGACCTGCACCTCCAGTAGTTTCGGCAGTTGTTCCCACTGCTATTCCTGTAGCTGCACCTGATGATATTCCTGCAGTTGTACCTAATGTGACCTCTGCCGCTCATTCAGTTCCCCCGATAGCCTCACATCTAGAAAATGTATTGGGAAGATTAATCGATGTAGTTGCACAGATGGCTACCAGAGGGCCAACAAGTAATGTACCTGCGAGCAGCGGTGGTAACACGAGCAAACTGGATCAATTCTTAATTTGAGGCCTCCACAGTTTCAGGACAAGGCCGATCCCCTAGTTGCAGAAAAATGGAAGGATGACATTCAACATATATTCAAAGTGTTGGATTTGACTGATCAAGAGAAGGTTAGATTTGCCACTTTTATGATGAGAGGTGAAGCCGAGAGTTGGTGGAAGCATACTGAGACCGTACTGTTAGACAGATTGAGATTCCCTGATTTTTGGAGAGCTGATGGACCTGTAAGACCTCAGTATATCACATGGGATATGTTTGAGGAAGCCTTCAATGAGAAGTACTTTCCTTATGCTTATCGTAATGAGCAGCGTCGTCTGTTCGAACACATGGTTCAGGGACCGACGGAGACAGTGATGGAGTATGAGAGACAGATGATTTCTTTGTCTCGTTACTATCCAGAATTGGTACGACGTGAGGACGACAAGTGTGAGAAATTCAAGAGTGGGTTGAGACAACAGATCAGATCGAGAATTTCGATTTTGGGGAAACTGCCATACACAGAATTGGTTGATAGAGCCATAATTGCGGAAAGTGACATCAAAATTGAGAAAGAGAATAGAGCTGCCTTTCAAGAAAGCAGGAAGAGGGGGCGAAATGAGGTTTCTGAGGGAGAACATGGTAGATCTAACAGTAGACAGTATCCTCCACAGCCGGGTCACTGCGGGTTACCACCTAGAGGCACACAGAGTGTACCTTTCAGAGGGCAGTTTCGTAGGGGTCAGACTGAGCAGGTTCAGAGTATAGGCCCAATACCATCCATTAATCAGAGTGCTGTGAGTGTGGAATCTCGGCCTACTGGCCCTCGTCGGTGCTATAATTGTGGGCAGGAGGGTCATATTAGTATGTAATGTACCAGAGAAAAGATGTGTTTTGAATGCCAGCAGCCTAGACATGTAGCTAGAGAATGTCCTATCAGAGTTGGATCTCGGGGAACTGAGCCGACTATAGGACATGGTAGAGGGAAAAATTCCTATGGTAGTCATGGACGAGGTTCGGGTTTCACACAGAACAGAGGCAGGGGATCGTTGAGTGGATTGGATGGTTAGATGATCCGCATCGTGCTCCTTGACGCCATGTGCCTACGCATGTCTCTGATCGCCCCCTGGGTCTGCTTATAGTTTTCTCCTGCTGGTTCTTCTCTTTTGTTTGGAACCTGCAAACACAGAACAAACACAAGAATTGCAAGTACGTTATGCGTATGCATGCATGCATGGATGTGTTTCCTATCCTGCTGGGTTAGGTCTTCCGTCAGGTCTTACAGAGGTCGCTTGGTCGTCTTCTCAGGCAAAATATGGCTTCAACTTGTCCGCGTTGATTGGCTTGGTGAACTCATTCCCTTCTAAATCTGATAGTCTCACTGCCACATTTCCCATTACTGAATGGCTATCTTGTGTTTTCTGTTTGCTTCTGTTGGGAACTTTCCGTGTTCTGAGCGTCACTGAATATCATGGTACCATGGTTGAATATTTTTGTCAAATATACTCATGTCATGCAGGTTGAAAAGAATGGAAGCAACTGTTCAAAGATCATCGCCTCATAGTCTAGTAATTCTTCGTCCTTACTTTTCATCTTGCAGGTAACTGACTCTACCTGGTCACGGAGTTTCTGTATCTCGGCTTGAGACCCAACTGTTCTTTCAGTGGCATAATCAGCCATGTCATCATCAAAAGTGTGGATATCATCCCCAACTCATTTGGAGGCTCCTCACGCCTAACATTCTCAGAATTTCCCTCAGCACGGGGCACAGCCACATTTGCCATGGCAGTAGTTAGAGCTTGCAGTTGCTCGGTAACCTTGGCGAAATTAGCTTCCAACTGATTTATACGAGATGCTTCGTTAACTGACCCACTCATATTCGTTATTGGCCTCTTGGTGAGTCTTACTTCTTCTCTAACCCAACGGGAATCTATGATGGCTTTTTGAACACAAGGGTTAGCATGATGCATGTATGCGTGAAGTGCATGAGATGTGTGCGATATATACAAGTTGGCCTTTTGCCATTTTAAAGCATTCAATCATAATATCACTGGGTGCAAACTTGTCCCAGTTGAAAAGGCCCAATAAGTTCATACTTTTGCGATATAATGGCTAAACAACTTTAAATGATAAAAGGTCTACACACAAAATGGCCCGTCAGCATTTTAGAAACTTTTGACCCAATCGTCAAAGGACATGAACTCGTCCCAGTTTAAATGGCCCAACAAGTTCACATCTTTTGACAGAAAGTCCAACTGAATCCAAATGACGATGGTCCGAAACACAACATAAAGAGATAATTACTATGGTCAGATAACTACGGTTCATATGTAGGTTTAAAAGAATGTAAACAAAGGCTCCTGCTGATGAAGGATTGCCCACAACTAGGACTCCCCACTCAAGGGTTCAAGCGACCAAGTGAGCGCACCTTTTTTTATACCTTTCGGTACGTGCCAACAAGTTATGGTGTGTGACTAACTGTCGAATGGATTTCCCATTGTAGATTCCCCAGAGGGAGGGTGGAGCGAGGCTCACTTAAGTACCCAAGCCTCTTAGGCACTTATCGCTTGGTGTCAGGAATAAACAACGAGTCCTCCAAACTAGTCTGTCACAACAAGCTACAAGTAATGATTATCTCGGTGCCTTCACAGATTTTCCTTATGAAAAGGTATTGAATGAAGGAAGACATCGAACCATCACCTAACCTTAACAATTCCTTTGATTAAACTCACTAAACCCACAGTAGACATGATTAATTTAAAGCACAAATCACAAACATTACAAGGTATTATTTCGGGGCCGATTCTCTATCCCCAGTGGAGTCGCCAGACTGTAGACAACAAAAACTGGACGACGCATGCTGTTCCGGGCTCGCGGCCCGGTTGGGAGTACAGAGTAGCCCGCGGGGGACTAAACCGGAGAATAATGGAGTCGTCACCCGGTGTGAACTGGGAAAATGAGATTTAAGGCCGCACTCACCCCTCGCAAGGGAAGACCTCAAACCGTTGGGTTTGGAATGGTCCCTTACTTATATCGCTTGTAATGAACGGATTGATACAATAATTTAACCAAGTCTACACAACATACGTATTGACCAAAGTAACCTAAATTCCGATAAGGCCTAAATCTAAGTTTGCATGCTTCAAAAGTAAGTTTTCATAACGGCAAACATTACACATCAAACATGCTACATACATCTAAACATACCATAACTTAAATTCCTAATACAAAAGGTAAATAACTAAGACATGCTTGAAGTAAAAGAACATTCTAGTGGTCTAATCATGCTCGAATACAAGTTGGATAAAACGAAATACATGAATCTTTCAAGTGGTACGGGGCATTGTATCCCGAGTGCAAACCATAATATCGTCCATTCGGATTCGGCTATGGAATTTATATCCGGGTTTCCATCCAATATACCACAAGAAAGAACACATATTCCATCCACCCGAAATCACATCACACACTAATTCATGATATTCATACGACGAAAAGTAAGTTTCATGCTTTCCTAAATTACCGATTCACATAACTTAAATTAAATAACATACTAAATTAATTATTCACGCTAAACACATTTTCTAAGTCATTATTTTATGTGAACAAATTCAAACCACATGCTAATCTAATTTGTGAAATTTTAACCAAGTCTACTCAACATACATATTGGCCAAAATAACCTAGTTTAATTTGCATTCATAAAGATAAATCCTATATCTAAGTTTGCTTGCTTCGAAAATAAATTCTCATGACATAAAATAAACATGTGGCCCAGGAACTCGGCCATTCTTAATGTAGGACCTCGCATACCCGGTTGGACGTATTCCACGTCAACCGAGCACGCCGTGTCCGGAACAACAAAATGAAATATAACAAAGGGTGCCCTCAGGTCTTACCTTTTAAGTCGCTTTCCGGGAGTGCGTTTCACGGTACCGGAAGGGTTATCGTTCCACAGTTTTCATTGATCCACTGTTTCTACTATTTTCACTGTTTTTGCTGTTTCCGCTATTTTCACCCGCGATTTTCACTCGCGGTTTTCACTCACTGTTTTCTCTGTTTTCACTATTTTTCACGGGTCCCCTATTTCCGCTGTTTTATCCGTTTTCAACTCGCGATTTCCGTTCGCTGTTTTCTCTGTTTTCATTCGCGGTTTTCGCTCACCATTTTCACCATTTTTCTCATTGTTTTAACTCAATCTTCAGGCTCTCTCTCAGGTTATTTGGCCACTATTTTTGGGTCATATTTCACGGTTCATTCATTAGGCAATGTAGGGCAGTTCAGGGGGGTTTTGTTCGATTATTTAAGCTGATTTTCAGTGGTGTTTGGGTACAGTTAAAGGGTGGTTTCACGGCAGTGACTGGACATGTGCAGGGGCTGTTTACGTGGGTGCTTTGTGAGGGAGTTGGACGTGTGGCTAGTTCATGAAAGGGTTATGGCGTGGCTTTCTTTTTGATATTAAGTTGGCTATTAATGTCATGGAGAACGTGTGCATGCAGTAGGGTTCAGTTTGGGGTCGTTTGGTGCGCGTATGGGGCTGCAGCGGGGGCCGTTACTGACGTGAACTGCAGAGGATAAATGAAGGTGGACATGGCGTGAAATGGGCTGTGATTATGGGACTGCATGGCTGTGGTTGTTTGGTGCACGTATGGATGATGAAAATGACGTGAAATGGCTTCCCCAAATAGTGTGTGTATCTCCTTAAGGTGCGTCCAGGGGCTGTGTGTGTTTCAGAGGCTGGTTAAAGGCTGTGAAGGGTGCTTGTGGTATCAAGGAGCAACGTGAAGGCTTAGGGCGTGTGGGGCAGTTTTGTGGTGTGTGGGACGTGTCAAGGGAGGCATGTATTTGTTTTGTAAGTGCGTGAATGGAGTGTAACATGAGGGTTAGGTGGCTGTTTTACATGGAGCTGAGAAGAGTTGTTTGTGCATGTGGTGTGCTCGGCTTATGTTGCGTGAAGTGTGGCGAATTTTGGGGATGCCGAGAGGTTATGAGAGAGCTGAGCGTGAAGGCAGTTTGTACGTGAAACCGAGTGGAGGGTTGCGAGTGGACTGGTGAGGTGCGAGGATGCTACGTTGATGCTTGTTAGGGACGTGAGGTCAGGGGGCTCATGGCGGCAGTAACATGAACTAAACACATAGAAGGGGTGAGCTGGTCATGAGAGGGACTGAGGAGTTGTGAATTGGAGGGTGCAGGGGCTGTTGGCGTGAAGAATGATCGTCTGTGTTGTTGATGCTTAGGCAGTTGTTTGTTAAGTGAGCTGGTCCATGGGCTTTGAGTGTGTTTGGTGAAGGATAATGGCGAGGGTGTATGGTGAGGTGAGGACTGGACGTGAGGCAGTGGGCAGTTGAAATCTGTGATGGTGAATGAAGTTTTGCAGGTCTAGGGTTTCGTGGCTATTGAAGGCATGATGATGGCGAGCAGTGTTGCGAATGCCTTGGTGTTAGGAGGGGCAGTCAGCGTGGTGGGCTGCTAAGGCTTGAGTGAAGGGCGTGAAGAATGATGGGTGTCTGTTGCATGCTACGTGAGGGTGTAAGCAGTGAGGGGCATAAGGGTTTCGGTTGGTGAGTGTGGTTTCACCTTGAGGGCTTCACCTGCTACAGTTGGTTTAAGGCAGTGAATGTTATGAGGCTCCCGTTTCACGTAAGGGATGTGTGAAGGGGTTTTGTGTCTAAGGTGTGAGATGAAGTGTGTATCTCCAAGGTGTGTCTCCAGTGCCTCTTCCTCTCCTTGCGGTGAAGATGATGATGGTTTGTGAGTGTAAGATGGGTGAGATCCACGTGGGTGGGAATTGGCATTTTGCTGCTTGTTTGTGTAATGGGCGTGTAAAGAAGGAAGTTAGTGGAGTGTGGGGTATGAATAATGCATGCATGGTATGGGTTTTGGTCATGGGTGGTTAAGGGTTAGGTGAAAGGTGGCATGGGAGTGCAGAATGTTCATGGAGGATATTGTTTGTTTGTTGATTGGAAAGAATGAGGTGGGTGGTTCACGTGCATGTGGAGGAAGAAATGATGAAGGGATTTTGGTGTGTGGGGCGTGTGGGGTACTTGGTGGTGGAGTGAGTATGAGTATTTTTATTTTTGTGGAAAGGTTAAAGTAATTGGAGAGAGGATAATAATAAAAAAATGTGGTGGAAAGTGGGGAATGGTTTGGCACGAAAAAAGAGTGAGGATAAGGTTCCGGGCGGAGGGTAATCTTAAAATTGAGACCGAATGAGCGAACCCGAAGCTTGAACGAGCGAACCAAATCCAACAAAATGTCAATTCTTGACCTTTCCCTTCCGACGTCCGTTTCCTGCGACTTCCGCAACTTAAAAGGTAGTAGTGCCTCCATTCGAGGCTCATCAAGGACTTACATGCAAAAATACAGTGCCTACAGTAACTTTTGACTATTGTCCCTCGGTTCTTTCGTTGTACCTTATATTCCTTATTTCTAAGAGTCATTTCTTATAGACTTTCACTTATGTGGATAATAATAAAAAAATGTGGTGGAAAGTGGGGAGGGAATGGTTTTGGCACGAAAAAAGAGGGAGGATAAGGTTCCGGACGGAGGGTAATCTTAAAACTGAGACCAAATGAGCGAACCCGAAGCTTGAACGAGCGAACCAAATCCAACAAAATGTCAATTCTTGACCTTTCCCTTCCGACATCCTTTCCTGCGACTTCCGCAAATTAAAAGGAAGTGCCTCCATTCGAGGCTCATCATCGGGACTTACATGCAAAAATGCAGTGCCTACAGTACTTTTTGACTATTGTCCCTCGGTTCTTTCGTTGTACCTTATATTCCTTATTTCTAAGAGTCATTTCTTATAGACTTTCACTTATGTCTCATGATTCCTTAACATGATCAAACCATAATAACTAGTTTCTCAGTTTCCATTGAGGATCTTAATATCTAATATCAATACTTAATGTTTCTCCATTCTGATTGTCCATCTTAACCGTAGAATCAGTCCCTACCTTGATTGCATCTCATCGATTCTTCTCTTTTAATCTTTTCATTGTACTTCTTTATTCTTTACTTCATTTTATCGACTAGTATAAACTTCATTGGTCTATTCTGTCTTTCTTACTTTGAGTTTTCTCTTTACATACTTATTATAATCTTAAGTTCTTGTCATTCTTTGATTACTATTCTGTCCTAACCTGATAACTTCCTTCCCGTCTTCTCAAAGTCTTATCTGATCATCTGCGAACTATATTTGATCTTTTCCTTTCTATTCTTCTGTCTTACGTCTCTCGACAGCTGCTTTGTATTAACTTATATTGCCGTTCCCGCACTATAATATAAACCTACCAAACCACCCATAACCCGTGGCTAAACCATCCCAAACCCGTAGTGGTTTGGTCTCCTTATGTTAGGGCTGGTTTCCTTACGCGATTTCTCTTTACCTTTTCTTAGTATTCTTTTCATTCTTTCTTTATTTCACTCAAAGTTTACTTAGTCTATGTTTTATCCTTGGTATCTATATCTTACTTTTCATATTGGTATCAATCATCTTGTTAATTTACTTTCTGATTCAGCTTTTATTTGCATCTACTACAAGCCATCTTCTCTTTATTTACATGGAGGGTACTTGTCCTCCTACATCCTTGATTACCCTCAACATTACCACTTACACTCGCATCCTATGCTTAGGTATTACTTCTCCTATTGTTACTTAATTTCATGCTGAAACTATACTTTTCCTTTATATACTTCTGTAATTCTTTTGCTATTCTATTTTGGGACTTATTTTACTATGATGGCTCGTTTCTCGTTCTAATCCTTCATCTTTTTACTTATTTTCTTTTCAGAGAACTGTTTCTATTGACTATTGCGAGCATTCTCACTTAATCTCTAACCTAATATACCAGCCTCCTTCTACAGTCCTTATTTTTTCACTCTTTATGAGGTCCTCACTATTTTCCATAAATGATTTTTCTATAATCTTTATTCCTCTAATCTCTCTGATTCTTAAAGGTTCCTTCATAATCTCAATCTATCGACTCCTTATACTTTGATTCATACATCTTATTCTTCCCAAAACCCTTCTTTTCTTAATACCATAAGATCCTTTATAAGTTTCCTCTCTATATCCTATGAATTTTTCCTAACATGGTATTAAACCTCCTCTTTTTCAAGTTCCAAGTCCTTAATTCCCCAGATTCATCACCTAGTCATCGATCTATCATATGATTTTGTTTGGTCTTCTAATTGCTCTCCGATACAGGTTCTTTCCTTTACTACTTCCGGGGTCATACAACCATCACTGATTCAATTACTTCCTCGCTACTCCTTATAATCCTCATACCATCTACATAATCTGTTCCTTCATCATACTTCTCACTATTAACACTATCGTAAGTTATTCTCCTATTTATTTCTTAAATTTCCACCCTTCTGGTCGTGTTATACACCTTGATCTGGTCATTTTTATCCTTATGCTTTTCTACGAATCCTTACCATTTCAGCTCATCTCTCATTCTTTATACTCTCAAAACTTCCTTAATCTTCCTCCTAGGTGGATGCTTCCTGTCAACATCCTATTTATCTCTTAAATAGAATCCCATTGGGTTTCCCTCCTGGTCGTCTTATACTAATGGGGACTGTTCACATCTCACTAATCATTTTCTTCACGCCTAAAAAAATTCCTTTATCCTCGTTCTAATACTTTATGTCCTGATGGAACCTATTTCTCATGTAAGATAGGTATGACATAGACTCCATCGGGATATCTTCTCTAACTGAAACGAAGATCTGGGTAAGTCGGGCTTTATTTATCGGTTTCCTTAGTTAGGGTATCTAACTGCTGTTTCGGTCACCACTCATCTTATTTGACTATGGGTCTGAGTTCGTAAAATCTAAAGTCTTTATACCTCTATGGCATCTAGAATCTATTTGAAAATTGCATGATCGTCCTTAGCTTTCTTAATTCTTTATTTTATAACGGTCCTTGATACTGGAGGGAACTTGCTACTGTTACGGGGTGGTTCAGAAAAATATTGGATCAACTCGGAGGGATCTTCTTGAGAAAGAAGGGTATCTTACAACACTCATCTTTACTACTAGTTTACTGTTATCCTTTATTACTTAACTTCATGTCTCTGATTCATATCACTATAGATTTCGTCATTCTTATCTATTTCTATTTATCTATCTCTATCTACCTGTGAATCTTATTTCTGCTTCCCAAATCCATACTTCTATCCTTGCTATAGATTTTGGCTATGGCACTCTGTTTACGCTTCATACTACTGCTTTTGTCACTTTAAACTATCTTTATCCTCATAGGTTTATTCCTACATATCCTCATGGATTTCTACTGACTTTGGGCTTATCTATCTTCCAAGTTCATGGGTAAACTCTTATCTGATCTCTTACAGTCATCTATGCCTATAAGATTGTAGGAAATGACTTTCCTTAGAGCGGCGAAAGTTGCTTGTGGTGGCACCGGGTCCAGTATGGATCTTCAAAATTTTCTTTGCCTTCTCCCTTTATTGTAGTAGCCAAGATCAATCCTTTGGTGTCCAACACTAGATCATCACCACTCGATCTTCCGAACTATGACTCGAAACCAACAAAACCGAAGTGTGGGCTTCACTCACAAAGATAAACCTATAAAAATTTTAGAGATTTAGGATGTCACAATAGTGTTTGGCCTTTTGGAATTTCAAATACTCTCACAACACTTGTGAATATTTGAAGTTCTTCTCTCTTTTCTCTCAAATTTTTCTCAAAACAACTGTGTGAATGAATGCAAAGTGTTAACCTTAGGAAGTGAGAGAAATGGTAGAGATTATATTCTCTTACCAAGCCAACTAACCTTGTCATTAAACATCTAATGCTTTATTGCAATGGCCCAATATAAAAATGTGAATGCCATACCAAAGCATAAGAAAAGTTAAGCTAAAGACAATGGATTTGTCATTAAGCATTCAATGCTTTCTTTCAATGGCAAACACATGAATGTGGAGGCCATACCAAACATAAAATGCATTAGCTAATGAAAAATCTATTAGGTGTATCCAAGCCACCTAATAGACATAATTGCTTAGATGACATGGTAAGCCATATGGCTTTGTCTCCAATGGTAAATAAAAATCAATATATATAATAATGATTTATTTTACCTTCAATTATGTTGTAGTAATTATCTCATAATTATTACTAACTTGATTATCTCATAATCAAGACTTGATTATCTCATAATCAAAGAATTCTAGAAAATATTAAGTTAAACTAATTTAACATAGTTTTCATTTGTGATAATAAATATTATTAATCTTATTAATAATATATAAATAAATATAATGTGAGTGTGGGAGCATAGGAAACTGGGCGACGCATGCTGTCCCAGGCTCGCGGCCTAGTTTGGAGTACGAAGTAGCCCGCGGGGGACTAAATCGGAGAATAATGGAGTAACCACCCGGTGTGAACCGAGAAAAGGATTTAAGGCCGCACTCACCCCTCGCAAGGGAAGACCTCAAACCGTTGGGGGTTCGGAATGGTCCCTTACTTATGCTACTTGTAATAAAATGATTTGTGCAATAGTTCAATCGAATCTAGCAATATATATTCCTAGGGGCATTTTATTCCTAAATTCACATGCATGAGTACAAGATTCATATCTAAGTCCGCCTATAACTCATATATATGTTTGCATGCTTAAAACAATAAGTCATCATAACAAATACACCATATCACACAACAATCTCATGATTAACAAACGTATGAAAGCGAGAACATACAAAAACAATGTTGATACAATATGAATGATGACATAATATGGTTTATTGCATAGTGGGAAAGAAACGACCAAGGAGACTATCATGCATGAGATTGTAATGAAAGAAGGCTTGTTCACCGTGTGAGTTCGTGGAACGTTCGTAAACGCGTTCGAACGGTAAACATAAGGTTCGCGTTCGTTGTAGGTTCATAAAAGCGTTCGAACGGAAGTGAGGCAGAATGTCCACGTTCGTGTAGCATTCAAAAATACGTTCGAATGAGAGAGGGATGATGCACGATAAAATAAGAATGCATGTGCGTTCGTGCGGGCGTTCATAAAACGAGTTCGAACGAAAGTGAGGCAGAATGTTCACGTTCGTGTAGCATTCGTAGACGCGTTCAAACGGAAGTGAGGTAGAATGTTCACGTTCGTGTAGCATTCATAGACGCATTCGAACGGAAGTGAGGCAGAATGTACACGTTCGTGTAGCGTTCGCAAATGCGTTCGAACGAAACTGCGGTAATGGCTTCCCAAGCGCAGTAAAAAACATAATACATGCATAAACAGATGAATGGAGGACACACATCAAACAATGATAGACTAAAAGACGCGGTGAAGCCTCGTGGTAAATGTTCTTTAACTTCTCCAAACGGAGGACCTATAATCCGACTTACTTAGCCCTTGCGCTTTACATCATAATGCATAAACAAATGAAGACAACCATATCGGACTTCGTATATCCGATTGAACCCATTTTATATTCAACCGAATACACATCATCCGGCGCGGTGAAGCATCGTGGCAAAGGCTCTTTAACCTCTCGAAACAGAGGACCTTTCATCTGACTTACTAAGCCCATGCGCAAATAACATAATGCATATAAAAGATAAAGGCAACAATATCGGACTTCGTATATCCGATAGAACACATCTTATATTCAACCGAATATACATCATCCGGCACAGCGAAGCATCATGGCAAAGGCTCTTTAACCTCTTAAAATATAGGAGATTTCATCCAACTTACTAAGCCCATGCGCAAATAACATAATGCATATAAAAGATAAAGGCAATAATATCACACTTCGTATATCCGATTGAACACATCTTACATTCAAACGAATATACATCATCCGACGTGGTGAAGCATCATGGTAAAGGTTCTTTAACCCCTCAAAACGGAGGACCTTTAATCTCACTTACTAAGCCCATGCGCTAACAATATAATGCATACAAAATAAAAAGGACAATATCGGACTTCGTATACCCGATTGAACATATCTTACATTCAACCGAATATACATCATCCGGCGCGGTGAAGCATCGTGGTAAAGGTTCTTTAACCCTCAAAATGGAGGACCTTTAATCTCACTTACTAAGCCCATGCGCTTCATCTCATCATCACATGAACAAACACCATACATATAATCAAATGACGGAATAATAAACAAATCAAAATAACATAAAATGAAACATGCGCCGTTTACTCAAGTGTTACGTGGAGTTGTATCCCAAGTACATACTGTACTACCGTCCATTCGGAATCATCTACAGAATTTATATCTGGGTTTCCATCCTATATACCACGAGAGGCGACACAATTTTCATTTTAATCGAGGGCCACAACACACATCACATTCACAAATGACTCTCATGCAAAAGATATTCAATAAATAATCAAGATATCAATAAAAATTGAATAGGAAAAGGTGCCCTCAGGTCTAACCTTTTACGTCATCTCTCGGACTCACGTTACACGGTAATCGGAAGGGCTAAAGCTCCGCAACCTTTCTGGTTCACTGATTCGCATCTTTGCTCGCTGTTTCGCTGCTCAAGCTACTGTTTTTTGCTCCGTTTTACTGCTATTTTACTGCTGTGTTTTGGTCACTATTTTTGCAATTAAAGGTCACTATTTTTACGACTTTAAGGGGTTTAGGGGCTGCTGTTTTTGGTGTGTTTTAAGGGTTTAAAATGCAATTTTTTTGTTACTATTTTAGGTGATTTAGGGGCTGTTTTAAGGTATTTGGGCTGCTGTTTATGCGTGTATATGGCTGCTGTTTAGGGCATTTTTTGGCTGTGATTTTCGGTGGTGTAGAGGGAGGAGGAGGATGAGAGAAATTATTTGTTGTTTCTTGAGTGTCTTAGGCGTGGATTGCTAGGCTTGTTCTTTATATTTTGCTTGAATGGAGAGTTTTTATTTTTTGCTGTATATCCGTGAATCAAGAGAGCTAGGTGAGAGGAGAAAATGTCTTGGTTTGTGGTTTCTTTTATAGACAAGGGCTAGGGCTAATCCTTGCTTGACAAGGAAGGGATTTGATTTGGTGTTAAACAAGGAAAGTCAAAGATTGATTGGGGACAAGATTGGTTTTATTTAGGAAGTCAATAATTTTAATTTGTTATGATTGATTTTAATTAGGCATGATTTTATTAGTGCTTTCTTTAATTTGGTATATGATATAATTAATATTTTATTTAATTACTCATGTGTTAAATATGTATTTAATTAATTTGGATGTGTATTAAAAGGTGGCTTGGGCGTGTGGGCCTTGTGTGTGGGTGTGTGGGCTTGCTTTGATTGGTGGGTTTGGTTTATGTTGGCTTGGTGAGTGGGTTTGGGCCAAGGTTAAATGATTGCGGGTTTTTTAGGTCAAAGGTGCTTTAAAACGGAGGTCTATCAGCGAGCCCGAAGCTAAACAAGCGAACAAAAATATCGATTTCCATCTTTATCCCTTCCGACGTCCTTCTCCCGTGACTTCCGCGACGTAAAAGGAAGTGTCTCCATGTGAGACTCTTTATCGAGACTTATATGCAAAAATGCAGTGCCTACAGTTGCCCCCACTTTGATGGGACTTGTGTAATGTGTAACAGTTACAATCCTATCAAAGTTATGCAATGCATTTTCACTTACCTGGCTCGCCAACTGCCACCTGACTTGCCTGCTGTCTCGAACTGTGTTGATGACGCAGTGGACCTCGATCAGGGATGCATCCCAATAGCTACAACCGACAACGGGGGCCTCAACTCTGGGACGTATCCCGATACCACTGACAAAATCTGGGCCTCGACTCTGGGACGTATCCCGATACCACTGACAAACTCTGGGCCTCGACCATGGGACGCATCCCAAACTGATGATGCAGTGGACCTTGATCCTGGGACGCATCCCAATAACTGCAACCGACAACGGGGACCTCGATCCTGGGACACATCCCAATACCACTGATAAAATGTGGGCCTCGACCCTGGGACACATCCCAAACTGATGATGCAGTGGACCTCGATCCTGGGACGCATCCCCAAAACTGCTGCTAATATTGATATGGGGCCTCGCCCCCTGGGACGCATCCCCAAAACTGCTGTTGGTACTAATGTGGGGCCTCGCCCCCTGGGACGCATCCCTAAAACTGCTGCTGGTACTAATGTGGGGCCTCCCCCTAGGATGCATACCCAAGACTGCTGCTGGTACTGATGTGGGGCCTCGCCCTCTGGGACGCATCCCCAAAACTACTGCTGGTAGTGATGTGGGGCCTCGCCCCCTGGGACGCATCCTCAAAACTGCTGGTGGTACTGATATGGGGCCTCGCCCCTGAGACGCATCCCCAAAACTGTTGCCGGTACTGATGTGGTACCTCGCCTCCTGGGACGCATCCCCACAACTACTGCTAGTACTGATGTGGGGCCTCGCCCCATGAGACGCATCCCCAAAGCTGCTGCTGGTATGTTGATGCTTCTGATCGGCTTCTCTTTGCCGCCTTCTTTTTTCTTCTTCAAAACCTGTGAACATAAAAAAAAAACACAAAACGAATGCCAAAATGTGTTACCTGTATGCATGCATGCATGAGTTTCCTTATCCCGTCGGGTTAGGTCTTCTGTCAATCCTTCTGGTGACTGCTCAGTCTTTTCTTTCTTTAGGAAAAGTACAGTTTCAATCTGTCTACGTTGATCGGCTCGGTGAACTCATTACCTTCCAAGTCTGACAGTCTCACTGCCACATTTCCCATTACTTTCTGCACTATGTAAGGTCCTTCCCAGTTGCGTCTGAACTTTCCTCTCGGATCTGTCGTCGACGGCCTTGACTGCTTAAGTACCAAATCACCATTTCTGATCTTAGTACGGCGCACCTTCTTGTTGAATGCTCGGGCTAGTCTCTTCTGATACAATTGTATGTGATGTAAAGACTTCATTCTCTTCTCATCTAACAGTGCTAACTGGTCAAACCTCTGTGCGGCCCATTCTGATTCTGGTAACTCTGTCTCTGGTAATACCCTCATAGACTGTATTTCCACTTCCACTGGCAGTACTGCTTCCATTCCATAGACCAAAGAGTAAGGTGTGGCCCTGTGGCTGTTCTCACTGATGTTCTGTACCCCCACAAGGCATACGGCAACTTATCGGCCTAGTCTCTGTAGTTATCTATCATCTTGGCTAACATTTTCTTTATGGTCTTGTTGGCTGCCTCAACTGCCCCATTTGCCTGTGGCCTGTACGGTGATGACTTGTGATGGCCTATCCCGTATTTTTCTAGCATTGCCTTTGTCTCTCTTTGAAACTGGACTCCGTTTTTCGTGAACACATAATGCGGTATACCATACCGACATATGAGATTCCGAGCTATAAACTTTGCCATCTGTTTCACTGTAACATTTCGAAATGATTCGGCTTCTATCCACTTTGAGAAATAGTCAACTGCCACTACTATAAAGCAATGCCCATTTGATGCATTTGGTCGGATCTCACTAATCATATCAATTCCCCATGCTGAGAAGGGCCAAGGCTCTGACAGCCCGTGCAACTCTGTGCGTGGAGAATGATTCAAATTACCGTGTGCTTGACAGTCATGACAGTGCTTTACCATCTTCGCGCAATCAGCTTCCATAGTCGACCAGTAGAAACCCTGTCTTGCAATCTTACGAGACAAATTCAACTCATTCATGTGTGGCCCACATATCCCGGCATGTATTTCTTCCATTATTTTCTGAGCCTCTTATTTTCTCAAACACTTTAACTGAATGTCGTTTGCCTGCCTCTTGTACAGTTCTCCTTTCAAAATCACATATTGAGAAGCCAATTTCTGAAGGGTTATTCTGTCTTTTCTACTTGCTTCCTCTGGGAGTTCTCTGTGTTCCAGATACCTCTGAATGTCATAATACCAAGGCTTACCATCGTCGATCTCTACTTCCAAAACTGTTTATGTCTCATAGATCAGTTTGCTTGCTGTTGTTAGTATTAATGGTCTCATCACTAACTTCTCTGGATTTTCCCAAGTTGCTGCAAGTGTAGCCAATGCATCTGCCATCTGATTCTCTTCTCGTGGCAAGTGCTGAAACTTACAATCGGAGATAGCTTGTGCCAACTTTCTGAGGTGAAAAAGGTAAGTTTTCAACCGTTCTTCCTTCAGTTCCCATTCTCCCTAAATCTGCCGAATCACTAATATTGAATCCCCGTAGATCTCTACGCTCTCAGCTTTCAAGGCTATTAATACAGTCAACCCAAAAGCACATGCTTCATACTCGGCCATGTTGTTGGTTACTCCGAATGTCAACCTCTTGGCCATAGGCAAGGTTTCCCCTCCTAGGGTCACTATCACAACCCCAATTCCAGCTCCCTTGTAATTCACTGCTCCGTCAAAGTACATCTACCATCTCTGAACTGTTATTGCTTGGATCTCTTCATCTGGAAACTCAAACTTATATTGATCCCCTTCAACAGGTTGCAATGCTAGAAACTCTACTACGGCTCGCCCCTTGATCACTTTGGAAGTGAGGTATTCAATGTCAAACTCTGTCAGCAACATTAACGATCTGCCCAATTTCCCCACTAAGGAAGGCACTGAATGTAGATACTTCAAAGGATTCTCCTTTGCCACTACCTGGATCTTATAAGACTAGAAGTAATGCCGTAATTTTCTGGATGCTCATACTACTACCAAACAGATCTTCTCTACTTCTTGATAGCGGGCCTCATACGGAAGAATTTTCTTACTGAGATAGTAGACTGCATGTTCTACCCCGGTCTCATCTTCCTGTACCATCATTGCCCCCAGTGCTTCTGATTCTATAGCCAAATACAGTACCAAAGGCTTGCCTGATTTCAGAGGTTTCAATATGGGAGGTTTTACCAAGTACTCTCTGATCTTGTCGAAGGCTGACTGACACTACTCATTCCATTTCACTGGCTGGTCTTTTCTCAACAGTTTGAAAATAGGCTCACACACTAATGTCAACTTGGCGATGAACCGACTGATGTACTGAATTTTCCCCAGGAATGCTCTAACCTCTTTCTCTATCTTCGGTGCTGGCATCTCAGTAATTGTCTTGATTTTCTCAGAATCTACTTCTATTCCTCCCATTCCAACTGTATGTCCCAGCAATTTTCCTGATGTCACCCCGAACACACATTTCTTCGGATTCAGCCGCAAGTTATACTTGTCAACCCTCTGAAGGAACTTTTCCAGTGCTTCTATATGCCTGATTCTGGTTTCTGATTTCACCATCATGTCATCCACATATACTTCAATCTCTTTGTGCATCAAATCATGAAATAACGTAGTGGCCATACGTTGATAAGTAGCTCCTGCATTCTTGAGCCCAAACGGCATTACCTTGTAACAATAAGTACCCCATTCTATGACGAAGGTAGTTTTGTGCTTGTCTTCTTCAGCCATAAGAACCTGATTATACCCTGAAAACCCATCTGCAAATGAATATATGGCGGATAAAGCTGCACTATCAACTATTACATCAATGTGAGGTAGAGGAAAATCATCTTTCGGACAAGCCTTGTTGAGATCTCTGTAATCCACACACATTCTGACTTTCCCGTCTTTCTTCGGTACCGGCACAATATTTGCTAACCATTCAGGATACTTCACCACTTCCATGAACCCCACATCTATCTGTTTCTTGACTTCTTCTCTAACTTCTCAGCCCATTCTGGTCTCATTCTTCGGAGTTTCTGTTTCACTGGCCTCATATTCAGATAAGTTGGTATCATATGTTGGGCAATACTTCTGTCTACCCTAGGCATTTCCTCATAGGACCAAGCAAATACTTTGGCATACTTAACCAATACTTCTTTAAATTCCTTCCTCTCCTCAGAGGTAACTTCACTTGCAATAAGAACTTCCTTGGGGTTCTCAAGTGTACCCAAGTTAAATGCAGTAGTTCTGGCCGAACTGATATCAAATATGCTTGATTCATGCAGAGCAAATGGAAATGACTCAGGCAAGTAAGAAAAAGAAATGTCTTTATTATTGGATAATGCGGAAGTACATTCAAACAAATCAGGAAGGTAAATGTCTTCATCATCTATAGACACTTCCTCCTCTACAACTGGGTTTTTCTCAACTTCAATATTCTCCTCAAGAGTTAGGCTCTCCAACTTCATCAGCTCCTCTTCCCACTTATCCTATTCTTTCACAACTTCTTCGGCCATCGGCTTCTCACCCAATAACTCTTGAAATATCTCAAAACCAGGTACCACAATCCCGTTGACTTCTATCGGCTCAGGTTCCCCTTGATATCCTGTTGCTTTCACAAAACAATAAGCCAATTTCAACCCTTTATTCTTAGCTTTCGGCTTATCATCATCAGACTTGTATCCCAAACCCCTCCGAGTAGTTTTTCCTCTGAAGTTTGGCAGTTTTGAGCCTTCACCCGGCTCGAACTTCATTTTTTTCATAATCCTAGCCACCATAGGATCCACCCACTCCTCAAAAGTCGCTGACACTTGGAACCTTGTGAAAGGTTGTATCTCCAAAGCAGCTACAACATTGTCCACCTCAGCTCGAATGGTGACAATGTCTCCCTCATACGGGAACTTAATCATCTGATGTAAAGTGGAGGGTACGCCCCCAAGCTTATGAAACCAAGGCCTTCCCAATAACAAGGCAAAAGTGGTTGGGATATCTAGCATGGTGAACTCAACCTCATCCTCAATAGGACCAACCTTGACCGCTGCCATAAATGTACCCTCAACTTCTCGCTTACTGTCATCATAAGCCTTGATAGTCATACTAGAGGGATCCAAATCGGTTGTCTTCATACCCAGCTTGGCCAAAATCTTCAACGGGCACACATTAATGGATAAGCTGTCATCCACCATCACACAAGAGGTCATTTTACTCCTTACCTCAGCTCTGATAAACAAGGGTCTATTATGATTCCTCCCATCAGCCGGGAGTTCTTCCTCAGAAAAAAGATATCTGCAGAGTTTCCTTTCGGACCGACCCAACAAACATTGCGGGGTTGGCATCTTCCGGCACAACTATCTTGCTTAAGGCCTCAACCATGGCCCGCATTGCTCTTGTGATGAACACAACAATTCCCAGATGCTAACTTGTGCCCGAGTCTTTTTCAACTGCCTCAGTACTGTGTCTCCCTCAGTAATCTCTGCATTCTCAACCATTTCTCTGCCATCTGCCAAGACTTCCTTACCTTTTTCTGCCATATCACTATAGAAACGCCCACTGCGTGTCATTCCCCTCACTTCTTCTTCATCACTTTTGGAGAAGTCTTCCCAAAAATTCAGCCATTGTTCTGTCTCATCTTCACTGTTACTATCCCAAATTCCAAGGCAATAGGCTTGGTGGTCAAAGGATTTGAGAACAAGGCTTTCAGGTAGGCCAGAGTTTATCATGTAGGTAAGTGGGGGACATAGTGGTAATTTGGTAGGGGATTTTGGTGTGTGTTGGGGCGTTCTGTTTCAGAGTCGGGTATCTTTTTGGAGTCTATAAGATCTTGGATTTCATGGCAGAGGTGGGCACAGTTATCGGTGTCATGGCCTTTCTGTTGGTGAAAATGACAGTATTGGCTAAGGTTGAGATGTGATGGTGGAGGGTTGGGAAGTGGTTTGTTTTCCAAGGGTTTCAGAAGTCATTGTCTTTTCAATTTCTCCAATACCTTAGACAAGGGCCTCCCTAAGTTGGAGAATCTCTGATTCCGGATAGCAGCAATCTCCGCAGCAACAGGTTCAGTACCTAATGTTCCCCCAATAGGCCTCCTACTTAGGCCATAAAACTTCTTATTTTCTGCTTCCTCCTCTTCAATATCTATGACAGTTTCTCTCAACTGTCAAAAATCAGTAATCATGGAGGTCATCCTCCTCAGCTTACCATAAATGGAGGGCTTGGTGCCCTTGATGATCATCTTAATCTGGTCTTTCTCAGAGGGCCGGGTCTGTATTTTCAAAAGCTGGCTTCTCCAGTGGTCAACATACTCCTTGAAGCTTTCATCCGGCTTCTGCTTAGTGTTCTCCAAATCACGGAGTGACAGATCAATCTTCATGTCCGTGACATATTGCTTCAGAAAAGCATCAGCCAATTCCCTCCAATCTTCTCTAACATTCTTCTCAAGGCTGTGATACCAAACTACCGGTGCCCCATCAAGTGACATCTCAAACATTTTCTGTACCTGACGCTTGGACAAACCCACTGAACTCATAACTGAAACATACTAACAGAGATGGATCCTCGGATCCCCATTCTCGTTAAACTTAGCCATATCCGGCATCTTGAACTGAGCTGGCAACTGTTCTTCGAAGGTCATTGCCTCATAATCTAACAACTCTTCATGCTTACCCCTCATCTTGCGGGTAACTATTTCAACCTGATCCCGAAGCTTCTGAAATTCTGTCGGAGACACAATCATTCTGCATGTTGCATACTCTGCCATGTCATCATCAAAAGCGGGAATATCATACCCCAACCCATCCGGAGGCTCCTCACACCTCACATTCTCAGAATTTCCCCCAGCACGGGGCACAGCCATACCAGTCACAGCAGTACTCAAGGCTTGCAACTGTTCAATAATTTTGGCGAGACTGTTTTCTAACTGATCTATTCGGGATACCTCATTATCGGATGTACTCATATCTGTTACCGGTATTTTAGTGAGTCTGCCCTCTTCACTAACCCAACGGGGATCTATGATGTCTTTTATAGACATAGAGGGTGTCAACATGATATATGTATGCATGAGATGAATAATATGAATATGATAGAAGAAAGATAGCAACTCATCAATATTTTCACACAAATTCGGCCCATCATCATTTTAGAAGCTTTTGGGCTAACTGTCATAGGAGTGAACTCGTCCCAGTTTAAATGGCCCAACAAGTTCACATCTCATGGCAAGAAGTCCAACTGTATCCAAATGATAATGTTCCCTAGCAAAAACATATAATGGCCCATTGACGTTTTAGAGGCTTTCGGCCTAATCATCATAAGATACGTTCTTATCCTAGTTTAAATGGCCTAACAAGCCCATACCTCATGACAGAAGGTCCGAATAGATCCAAACGACAATGTTCCCAAACACAAACATCAAGGGAAAATACATAACTGTGGTTCATGTGTGGATTTATAGGAGTATAGACAAAGACTCTCGCTAACGAAGGATTACCCACAACTAGGACTCCCCACTCAAGGGTTCGAGTGACCAAGTGAGCGCACATTTTTTATACCTTTTGGTACGTGCCAATGAGTTATGGCGTGTGACTAACTGTCGAATGAATTTCCCGTTTTAGATTCCCCAGAGGGAGGGTGGAGCGAGGCTCTCTTAAGTACCCAAGCCTCTTAGGCTCTTATCGCTTGGTGTCAGGAATAAACAACGAGTCCTCCAAACTAGTCTGTTACAATGAGCTATAAGTAATGATCATCTCGATGCCCCCACATATTTTCCTTATGAAAAGGTAGTGAGTGAAGGAGGACACCGAAACATCATTTAGCCTTAACAATGCCTTTGATTACACCCCTTTCAACCCACTACAAGAACAGTTGACATAAAGCACAAATCATAATATTACAAGACATTATTTCAGGGCTGATTCTCTATCCCCAGTGGAGTCACCAGAACTGTGGGAGCACAGGAAATTGGGCGATGCATGCTGTCCCGGGCTCGCAGCCTAGTTGGGAGTACTGAGTAGCCCGCGGGGGACTAAACCGGAGAATAATGGAGTCGCCACCCGGTGTGAACCGGGAAAAGGATTTAAGGCTACACTCACCCCTCGCAAGGGAAGACCTCAAACCGTTGGGTTCGGAATGGTCCCTTACTTATGCTACTTGTAATAAAATGATTTGTGCAATAGTTCAATCGAATCTAGCAATATGTATTCCTAGGGCCATTTTATTCCTAAATTCACATGCATGAGTACAAGATTCATATCTAAGTCCGCCTATAACTCCTATCTACGTTTGCATGCTTAAAATAATAAGTCATCATAACAAACACATAATATCACACAACAATCTCATGATTAACAAATAGATGAAAGTGAGAACATACACAAACAATGTTGATACAATATGAATGATGACATAATATGGTTTATTGCATAGTGGGAAAGAAACGACCAAGGAGACTATCATGCATGAGATGTAATGAAAGAAGGCCTGTTCACCGTATGTGTTCGTGGAGCGTTCATAAATGTGTTCGAACGGTAAACAAAAGATTCAAGTTCGTGTAGCGTTCATAAACGTGTTCGAATGAAAGTGAGGTAGAATGTGCACATTCATGTAGCATTCAGAAACGCGTTCGAACGGTAGAGGGGTGATGCAAGATAAAATAAGAATGCATGGGCATTCGTGGGGCGTTCCTTAACATGTTCGAACGGAAGTGAGGCAGAATATTCACGTTCGTGTAGCATTCGTAGATGCGCTCGAACTGAAAGGGTAGAATGTTCACGTTCGTGTAGCGTTCATAGACGCATTCGAACGGAAGTGAGGCAGAATGTACATATTCATGTAGCGTTCGCAAATGCGTTCGAATGAAACTACGGCAGTGGCTTCGCAAGCGTAGTAAACAACATAATACATGCATAAATGGATGAATAGAAGACGCACATCAAGCAATGATAGACTAAAAGACATGGTGAAGCCTCATGGTAAAGATTCTTTAACCTCTCGAAACGGAGGACCTTTAATCCGACTTACTAAGCCCTTGCGCTTTACGTCATAATGCATAAACAAATGAAGACAACCATATCGGACTTTGTATATCCGATTGAACCCATTTTACATTCAACCGAATACACATCATCCGGCGCGGCGAAGCATCGTGGCAAAGGCTCTTTAACCTCTCGAAACAGAGGACCTTTCATCCGACTTACTAAGCCCATACGCAAATAACATAATACATATAAAAGATAAAGGCAACAATATCGGACTTCGTATATCCGATTGAACATATCTTACATTTAACCGAATATACATCATCCGGTGCGGCGAAGCATCATGGCAAAGGCTCTTTAACCTCTCGAAACAGAGGACCTTTCATCCGACTTACTAAGCTCATGTGCAAATAACATAATGCATATAAAAGATAAAGGAAACAATATCGGACTTCGTATATCCGATTGAACACATCTTATATTCAAACGCATATACATCATCCGGCGCGGCGAAGTATCATGGTAAAGGTTCTTTAACCCCTCAAAATGGAGGACCTTTAATCTCACTTACTAAGCCCATGCACTAACAATATAATGCATACAAAATAAAAAATACAAGATCGGACTTCATATACCCGATTGAACACATCTTAAATTCAACTGAATATACATCATCCGGCATGACGAAGCATCGTGGTAAAGGTTCTTTAACCCCTCAAAATGGAGGACCTTTAATCTCACGTACTAAGCCCATGCGCTTCATCTCATCATCACATGAACAAACATCATACATAAATCAAATGACGGAATAATAAACAAATCAAAATAACATACAATGAAATATGCGTCGTTTACTCAAGTGGTACGTGGAGTTGTATCCCAAGTACAGACCGTACTATCGTCCATTCGAAATCGGCTACGGAATTTATATATGGGTTTCCATCCTATATACCACGAGAGGCGACACATTTTTCATTTTAATCGAGGGCCACAACACACATCACATTCACAAACGACTCCCATGCAAAAGATATTCAATAAATAATCAAGATATCAATAAAAATTGAATAGGAAAAGGTGCCCTCAGGTCTAACCTTTTACGTCGTCTCTCGGACTCACGTTACACGGTAATCGGAAGGGTTAAAGCTCCGCAACTTTTCTGGTTCACTGGTTCGCGTCTTTCCTCACTATTTCGCTGCTCAAGCTACTGCTTTTTGCTCCATTTTACTGCTGTTTTACTTCTGTGTTTTGGTCACTATTTTTGCGGTTAAAGGTCACTATTTTTACGATTTTAAGGGGTTTAGGGGTTGTTATTTTTGGTGTTTTTTTAAGGGTTTAAAGTGCAGTTTTTTTTGTTACTATTTTAGGTGATTTAGGGGTTGTTTTTAAGGTATTTGGGCTGCTGTTTATGCGTGTATATGGCTGCTGCTTAGGGCCTTTTTTGGCTGTGATTTTCGGTGGTGTAGAGGGAGGAGGAAGAGGAGAGACAATTCTTTGTTGTTTCTTGAGTGTCTTAGGCGTGGATTTCTAGGCTTGTTCTTTGTATTTTGCGTGAATGGAGAGCTTTTATTTTTGCTGTATATCCGTGAATCAAGAGAGCTAGGAGAGAGGAGACAATGTCTTGGTTTGTTGTTTCTTTTATAGATAAGGGCTAATCCTTGCTTGACAAGGAAGGCATTTGATTTGGTGTTAAACAAGGAAAGTCAAAGATTGATTGGGGACACGGTTGGTTTTATTTAGGAAGTCAATATTTTTAATTTGTTATGATTGATTTTAATTAGACATGATTTTATTTAGTGTTTTATTTAATTTGGTATATGATTTAATTAATATTTTATTTAATTACCCATATGTTAAATATGTATTAATTAATTTGATTTGAATGTGCATTAAAAGGTGGCTTGGGCATGTGGGCCTTATGTGTGGGCATGTGGGCTTGCTTTGGTTGGTGGGTTTGGTTTGTGTTGGCTTGGTGAGTGGGTTTGGGCCAAGGCTGCGTTTCATTTGGGCTTTGTTTGGGCCTTTTGGGCTTTGTATGAACTGTGGTTCTTCTTTGTGCTTTTGCACTTTCCTGGGTATGCCCCTTGTACTTTTGTTCTTTTCTATTCTTTTGAAATATAATTGTAATTTTTCCAAAAAAAAAAAAAAAATTAGGGCTTTGTTTGGGCCAAGGTTAAATGGTTTGCAGGTTTTTTAGGTCAAAGGTGCTTTAAAACAGAGGTCTATCAGCGAGCCCGAAGCTAAACAAGCGAACAAAAATACCAATTTCCATCTTTATCCCTTCCGACGTCCATTTCCCGCGACTTCCGCTACGTAAAAGGTAGTGTCTCCATGTGAGACTCCTCATCGGGACTTATATGCAAAAATACAGTGCCTACAGTGAGCATAATTAGACAATCTAATTATATTAGGTTTGTTACAGTTAATCGAGCTAGCACGGGGACCAAATGGACCTACGGTTCCGAGCTCCAATAATTCCAAAATATTAATTAAACTCTTTAATCAAATATTACGAATTATTAACTCCACGTTATTCCACTAAAAACTTAAAGTTGAACTCCTGTTACCGTAGAAGGATTAAATAAATCGAACATTTTCGGTGTCCATCGATATAGTCATTACATATGAATTAGCCCTTCACGAATATCTCATAAATAGAGTCGGGTCATATGTCTGTTAAAACCCCTATATATATTTTGTCTCTTAAACACCATTGATTCTATAATGAACAATTAATTCATAACAATTATGAATATAAAATACTTTCTATTCGTAATAGAAAAGTTGAGCGCTCAAATTGTTCAAGTCCCGAATCAACTCTTAAAAGAGATATTCATCTGCTTCTCGTAAGAAGGAGTGAATTCCATATCTATGTAAAATGTTCCCAGCTACATACCAAATCATATCCCCAAAATACGTAGTTATTGGTTGGGAATGCAACACCAACCTCACCATAGTAAATCAAAGGACATAACCTGTCATGCAGGAGTTCGTAGTACACTCAGGATTAAGATCGAATCCATAAATGACCATCTATTAGATAAAATGACTTTCTTCGGTTAACGGATATTAAAGAAATTTATATTTATCCGAGTCCAGTCCTATATGATCTTATCATACAAGGTGCCTCCATTCCCATGTCACTACATGAACGATCCCGGATCAAGATCGTCATACAAGTATAGAATGGACCGCATCTATAGATAAACCACAAACAAAGTACCATCCTTGTTAGCTCTCTATGGACTATTTAGATTACTAATTTTAGACTTAAATCCTCTTGTGCATCAAACATACAATAAGTCTAAAGGTACAAGAGTAATCAAGATAAACAAGACAATTGGACAATATGCAATATAAATCAAACAACTTTGATAAAATGAATAATGTATTTATTATTATTACAATAATCAATTCCATTTACAATACATGAAGCTCTAGGACATAAATCTCAACAATCTCCCACTTGGACTAGAGCAAATGGGACATGTCATGTAATCATAAACCATTTAGGTGACCTTCAAATACTTTAGCCGATAAGGTCTTTGTAAATGGATCAGCCAGGTTATCTACAAATGGAATCTGCATGACAGCGACATATCCTCTATACAATATCTCCATGATGAGGTGATATTTCCTCTCAATATGCTTACCCCTCTTGTGGCTTCTTGGATCTTTAGAGTTCGCCACTGCGCCACTATTATCGCAATAAAGTGTGAGTGGTTTATCCATATCTGGAACAACTTCCAGATCTGCCAAGAACTTACAGAGCCAGACTGCTTCCTTAGCTGCTTCACAAGCTGCTACATATTCAGCCTCCATGGTGGAGTCAGCAATACAAGATTGCTTAATGCTCCTCCATACTATAGCCCCACCACCTAGGGTGAACACTGATCCAGATGTTGATTTCCTAGAATCGACATCCGTCTGAAAATCAGAGTCAGTATATCCTCTCAGAATCATATCCTGACTTGTATATACTAGCATATAATTTCTCGTTCTCCGAAGATACTTGAGAATATGTTTCACCGTTACCCAATGATCTAATCCTGGGTTGGATTGAAACCTACTGACCACTCCCACTGTAAAACAGATGTCTGGTCTCGTGCATAACATAAAATACATAAGATTTCCAACTGCAGAAGCATATGGTATATGTCTCATCTCCTCAATTCCTTGAGGTGTCTTAGGAGATTGTTCCTTAGATAAATGAATCCTATGTCTGAAAGTTAAATTACCTTTCTTGGAATTCTGCATACCAAATCGCATAAGAATCTTGTCGATATAGGTTGCTTGAGACATTGCTAACAGCCGTTTCTTGCGATCCCGAATGATCTGAATCCCAATGACTGATGCTTATGCACGCGTATAACGCAAGCGCATGTATCGTTCAAGTAGTATAAAAATATCGATCCCACGAGGACTTAATTCCTACTGTTGTTACTAATTATTGAATCTATTTATTTACAGGTATCTAATTATAGAGAGAAGAGAATTGACTGCTTTTGGTTGGTTAAATGTGGATTTTACTTAAATAAAATAAAAACAGACTCAAAATAAAATACCAAGGAAAATAAATAAAAGACTCAAAAGATCTAGGGTCGTGACTCCACACAATATTTTCCTAAGGATGAATTGACTCTCTTATTTATGTGTAATAAATTAATTTACTAACCTGGAACACGAACATATGCAAAAGCCTCTTCCGATGGTCAGACGCAAATACCCAGTATAACCCAATTGAACCATATTCCTATGTCAACCACATTACCTGGATTCATTAAGACCAAGTTCCAATTATGGCTACCCACGCCCGACATGTATATTCATATCGTGTAAGGAAATCTATTAAAGGGTTATCTATCCTCAAGGAAGATCGTGAGCTATTAAGTGTGGATATTGTGTTTCATCACTTCCCTAAAATAAAAATAAAATGCTGGGAGTTGGGGGATCCACTTTTACTCTTTATAATTTAGACATCTCCATTACTATAATACAGAAATTAAAAATGAAATTACCGACCAGCCATAAAGGCGGTATCCTCATTAAATTAGATTTTAATTAAGTCCGACCAGGCATAAAGGCGGTATTATTATTTATCCATAAACCAACCATATAGGCGATATTTATCTGTCACCTAAAGATCGGCCATATAGGCGGTGCCACTTTATGTCAAATAAATAAAACCAGCCATTAAGGCGGTAATATTTTTAGTTTGAATTATAATTTCTATATTATAATTAAGGGAGATTAATCTAAATTAAAATAATAAAAGCTTCACCCTTCCCCCAGCGGAAAATCTAACTACTAAACATAAAGAAAATAGAATAAGAAGAAGAAGAAGAATTACTACTATTACTGAAAATAAAAATGCATAAATTAAATACTGAAAATAAATACAAACAAGATGCAATCCTTAAATTCCTTACAAAAACCTAAGGAAAACATGAGAATTACAAATGAAATGGCTTGGTATTTATAGAAAAACCTAACGGCTTCCACCAATTTCTCCACCAAACATGGCACCAAACATGGCACCAAACACTCCACCAAACATGGCACCAAATATGGCATCAAACATGGCACAAAACATGCAAGCATGTTTGGTGTAAGTTTGACATTTTTATTTTTTATTTTTATTAATTTTATTTTTTATTTTGAAAATGACTATAGTAATTACTCAAACTATACTGGATTGTTCTTAAATTTCGGCCATCGAAAATTCCGAATTCGAACTTGTTTTGACTTCCAAAGTTGTAGATCTTCGAGTCTTCTTTAATCTGGCACTTGAATCAGCTAAATCGGATATCAGATGAAAATGTTATGGCCAAAATACTAAATATGCGCAAAATTGGAAATTAGGACTGCACTTCGTGACGCGTACAGTAAATTTTCATTTTTGACCTTTTTTCCTCCGAATTTCATCATTTTAGCCCCGAGTTGATTCCATTAAGTCCCAATATTATTTTTATCTGCAAAATAAATAAAAACACATCAAAACATTCATAAAACTCGAGAAACTAAACAAAATATTAGGTTAGATGAGTGGGAAATAATGATATAAATACCACTCATCACACTCCCAAACCTAAAATTTTGCTAGTCCTCGAGCAAAACACAAAATAAAATAACATACAAATAAAATTAACTAAGTCACTTTCGTAGGGATCACGGTTTCATTTAGCGTATGTGACAAGCCATTAAACCCCTATGTGTCCCTAGTGGACAAGTTGTAGTCTCGTGATGGCTTACAGCAATGATACCCATAAACATTTTACAAAAGTAAAAAGGAAGTAAAACTAATGCACACAAAAGTAAAACGACAAATGAATAAAGAAATTAGTGACTAATCAGGTAAAACTTCTACTCCAAGTTACTAGTTGTTTTGTTTCTTTCTAAATTACCGAATAAGTAAATTCTCCGATTATATTTACCATTCTCCATATACACAGTCAACAAAATATTATACAACTCATTTTTTCCCACAATAGTCACAAGTGTAGTTGATAAGAGAGTAATATTTTTTTCCTAAAGTTTTATCAAAATTCATACCTTTTTATAACAATGGAATAATTTTTCTGATTTTTCTCTTTTTTTTCTCAATTTTTTATTTATATATAATATCTTCCATCTATGTAGCGAGCTTTGGGTCGGTGGCTCCCAAACCAGTTGGCTTTAGGACACCAGGTGTTAAGACACCCCTACAGACTTAATTACTCAGATTTCAGATATATATTTATTTTGCAACATCTTCGATCCATGTAGCAAGCTTTGGGCCGATGGCTCCCAAACCAGTTGGCTTTAGGGCACCAGGTGTTAAAACACCCTTACAGACTTAATAACTCGGATCTCAGACGTTTTGTTTTCACTTTTTTTCTCTTTTTTCTCTTTTTTTTTACTCCATTGTCATTTATAGATGCTTCCTCCAATTAAACTATAGCACTGAATATTACAAACTTTTCAATTATAACTCATGTTCGTATGTTACTATGCATATTGATAATACCTGCCAACCGAGCATATGAAGATCCATTTTAGTCCGTTTTAAGGAGAATTTACAAATTAAATAATTTAAAATGAAATAAACAAAAATTAACTTGTTTCGAAAATGGGTTGAAATACGTATCAGGAGTAGGAACTCCTTACTCATCTATCTCTCACCAATTTCACATTTTTAGTCAAAATAAAAACACAAAATCGTAAAATATTTTTGTAATTTTTGAAAATTTTTCAATTTTTTTTGTATTTTTTGAAAAATTTTGGACTAAAAATAAAAACAACACACAAACTAAAAATAAGATACTAATCAACTATTTCCCTCCCCCAAGCCTAAATGAGACATTGTCCCTAATGTCTTAAACAGTAGAAGAAGAGTTTAGAAGGTCATACCTGGTTAGCTGAAAATCTATGAAAAATTACCGATTAAGATCTATATCCAATTTACGCTTCTTACCACGATCGCTATCTGACCAGTCCAACTTGGAAAAAATGGGGTCGATTTTTGGTTCAAAGGCTAGGATTTGGTCAATTAATTCTTCGGCCTTTGTTGCAATCAGGAAAATATCTTGTACTGATTTGGTGACAAACTCGTGTCTTTTGGCTTCCGCAAGAAATACAAACAGAAAATCGAAGAAATGTTCAATGTTGAGTAATCCAATGAGCTTTCGATGAATGTTCAAGTGCGCCCATGATGCTATTGTGAATATCCCTTCAAATGTTTCGAGCCCACCTGGTAAAGCAATAAACGCATCAGAAGTATTGACCATTTCACGGATTTGTTCAGACATCTCTGATACGATACGCTCATCTCTATTTGTTTGTCCGATTAAGCGTTCGTCCGCCAAAGGTTTTGGAATGATTCCCAAAACATGACCACCACCTTTCTGAACAGGTTTTGAAATGCTTCCCATCAATCCAAGATTGCCACCGCCATATACTAGGTGCATATTTCTCTCTGCTATGACTCGTCTCAATTCCTTTGCAGCCTCAATGAACTCTAGTTTATTACCAGAATTGGATCCAAAGAAAACACAAATTCGCTTGATTCGCTGCTGTGAAGTTGCTTCAATTTCTCTCTCTTATTTGGATGTATATCTGGATGTGTCGAAGAGAGAAATGTGGAGCTGAATTTATAGAACCTGAAAATGGGTGAGTAATAATTGCACTAGTACCTGCCAAATGACAATTATTAGATGAACGTTAAAATAAATTGTGAAAGTAAAAAGTTTAGATCTTGTCGGCGAAAATTATAGAACATAACAAAAGAAAAACAAATCAAAGTAATTATTAATGTAACAGAATTGTGTACGCAATACGCCACTCATTTGGTATATAAATCCATTAGGGTGTGTCTCAAGAATCCATTCCTTACTCAGCCACCATTAATGAATTAGCTCTCATCTTTGTGATTGCCAAACACCATTCCTCCTTAAATGCTCCGTTTGTGCCTTTCCATAAAAAATAACACACAAAATTAACAACTCTACAACATGTATACACAAAACATGAAAATAAAAATTACAACAAATTGCATGGGTTGCCTCCCTACTAGCGCTAAATTTTTCGTCTTCAGCCAGACGTGACTGAAATCTATCTATCAAGGCGGTTTCAGTGTCGTTTTGGATGTCCGATTAAAGACAATCCCGTGAGCGTTGCTTTTGAAGGGTCTCTTCCAACGGTAAGGTGATAAAAGGAATTTTGTCCCATTCAGTGCTTGTGCCACCTTTTTAAACTTTGTCGCTCCAGCATTTCCTGAAAAGAAAGAAAGAAAATCAAGAGGTCTCGTATGGTGCTTGACTTGGAATGGAAGTTCCATTCTGTCAAGCTTCTGGGTGATATATCTAGATTATACTCCCCGAAACAGTGATGTTTCGCTTGAATGCTCTGAATCTTCAATAAGGTCAGGCATTTGTTCCTCCATTTGCTCTGCTTCTTGCTCCACCTGAGGATGAAAAGATGTGTCTGACATTAGGTCTTCATCCTCTGATTCGGGTGAAATGATTGGCTCGGGTAGATCTTCTTCAAACATCATTGCAAAATAATCTCCAAGATCTTCAACCAGATGATGTAAAGATGTCTCTGTCTGTACATTTTTATCCTCTGCGATTGGTAGTTCTTCCTCAAACATCGTTGCAATGCAATCTCCAAGATCTTCATTTTGAGGATACAGAATTCCATCCTCAATTGTTGTTGGTGCAGTTGGTGAAAATAGATCAACTTCATCCTCGTCAGAATCTGAATAATAAAAATCAAATCGAGACTTTGCCGGTTCGGGTTCCTGAACTGATACCTCTGGTTGTTGATACTGCTCAGCCTCCTCCTCTGCTGAAGTGTTATCGTCAAATGTTTGGTACTCGAAAGCTTCATCTGAAAATGATTCTTGAGGTATGTAGCTCTGGTTTTCTGTTAATTTTCTGATCTGATCTATCATTCTCTGTATGGATTCTTCTTGACTCTGAATAGTTTTGAGTTGATTCTGGACTGTTTCAAGCATTGTATCCAACATTTCATCTCATTTCTGGAACCAATCTTTGAGCATGTCAACCAATGGTTCTTCCTCTGATGGTTCTGGTTGTTGATGAAGATCATAATAGGTAGGTGGTGGATAAAATGGAAAATGTGATGGTTCTTCGGAATATGCTGGCTCTTCGTACCTTGATTGATTCCAATAATTCTGCCACTCTGGAAGGTATATACATTGATCGCTCGGGTGGTTACCATCACAAATTACACATCTTCCCATTTCGTTCTGATGAGCAAATGTAGTATTACTTAGTTCTGACATCCAGTGATAGTTGTTGGGCTGGAAAACAGGCCTCAGAAAACCGGACTGTTGCTCCCAGATGTGGGGTGTATCTTCTTGTAAAACATGTAATCTCTCAATCTCCCTGTAATGTTCCATTTTTCAACCATCTGAAAATAAAAGAAATAAATAAAAATTACAGATATAAATAAAGAAAATTAGATACAAGTAAAATAGATAGCTTCAAAATTAACAACTCAAGAAATATAGTTCCCCGGCAACGGCACCAAAAACTGGACCGGTGCTTACACACGCGTATAACGCAAGCGCACGTATCATTCAAGTAGTATAAAAATATCGATCCCACGAGGACTTAATTCCTACTGTTGTTACTAATTATTGAATCTATTTATTTACATGTATCTAATTATAGGGAGAAGGGAATTGATTGCTTTTGGTTGGTTAAATGTGGATTTTGCTTAAATAAAATAAAAACAGACTCAAAAGAAAATACCAAGGAAAATAAATAAAAGAATCAAAAGATCTAGGTTTGTGACTCCACACAATATTTTCCTAAGGATGAATTGACTATCTTATTTATGTGTAATAAATTAATTTGCTAACCTGGAACACAAACATATGCAAAAGCCTCTTCCGATGGTCAGACGCAAATACCCAGTATAACCCAATTGAACCATATTCCTATGTCAACCACACTACCTGGATTCATTAAGACCAAGTTCCAATTATGGTTACCCACGCCCGACAGGTATATTCCTATCCTATAAGGAAATCTATTAAAGGGTTATCTATCCTCAAGGAAGATCGTGAGTTATTGAATCTAAGGCTGAAACCTAAAATCCCTATGTCTATTTCATTTTAAGTTTACCCCATCAATCTTATTAATAGCCAGTTAACAAGAAGCATTAAGCTTAAGACTCAATAAACAAACTAAGGAACTACCCATAAAAAGAAAATCAATTATTAAATGTGGATATTGTGTTTCATCACTTCCCTAAAATAAAAATAAAATGCTGGGGGTTTGGGGATCCACTTTTACTATTTATAATTTAGACATCTCCATTACTATAATACAAAAATTAACCATGAAATTACCGACCAGCCATAAAGGCGGTATCCTCATTAAATTAGATTTTAATTAAGTTCGACCAGCCATAAAGGCGGTATTATTATTTGTCCATAAACCAGCCATATAGGCGGTATTTATCTGTCACCTAAATACCGTCCATATAGGCGGTGCCACTTTATGTCAAATAAATAAAACCAGCCATTAAGGCGGTAATCTTTTTAGTTTGAATTATAATTTCTATATTCTAATTAAGGGAGATTAATCTAAATTAAAATAATAAAAGCTTCACCCTTCCCCTAGCGGAAAATCTAACTACTAATCATAAAGGAAAAGAGAAGAAGAAGAAGAAGAAGAAGAAGAATTACTACTATTACTGAAAATAAAAATGCATAAATTAAATACTGAAAATAAATACAAATAAGATGCAATCCTTAAATTCCTTACAAAAACTTAAGGAAAGCATGAGAATTACAAATGAAATGGCTTGGTATTTATAGAAAAACCTAACGGCTTCCACCAATTTCTCCACCAATTGTTCCACGAATTGCTCCACCAAACATGGCACCAAACATGGCATCAAACATGGCACCAAAAATGGCACCAAACATGGCACCAAATATGGCATCAAACATGGCACAAAACATGCAAGTATGTTTGGTGGAAGTTTGACATTTTTATTTTTTATTTTTATTAATTTTATTTTATATTTTGAAAATGACTATAGTAATTACTCAAACTATACTGGATTGTTCTTCAATTTCGGCCATGGAAATTCCGAATTCGAACTTGTTTTGACTTCCAAAGTTGTAGATCTTCGAGGCTTCTTTAATCTGGCACTTGAATCAGCTCAATCGGATATCAGATGAAAAGGTTATGGCCAAAATACGAAATATGTGCAAAACTGGAAATTAGGACTGCACTTCGTGACGCGTACAGTAAATTTTCATTTTTGACCTTTTTTCCTCCGAATTTCATCATTTTAGTCCCGAGTTGATTCCATTAAGTCGCAATATTATTTTTATCTACAAAATAAATAAAAACACATCAATACGTTCATAAAACTCGAGAAACTAAACAAAATATTAGGTTAGATGAATGTGAAATAGTGATATAAATACCACTCATCACCCAAGTGCATAACTTGCCTCTCCCAAATATTTCATTTGGAATTGATTAGCAAGCCAGATTTTCATGCCCGATAATATCTTTACATTATTCCCAATGTGAAAAATATCATCAACGTATAACACAAGGAAAACCACTTTCCCATCAATGATGCGCTTGTAGACACAAGGCTCATCAATGTTCTACTCAAAGTTATAAGACTTGATCGTAGTATCAATCTTATGTTCCAAGATCTAGATGCTTGCTTAAGTCCATAAAAGGACCTTTGCAACTTATAAACTTTTTGCTCTTGACCTTGGGTAATGAACCCTTCTGGTTGTACCATATAGATGCTCTCATCAAGATTACCATTCAAGAATGCAGTCTTGACATCCATTTGCCAAATCTGATAGTCATAATATGCGGCAATGGAAATAAGAATCCTGATGGATTTAAGCATAGCTACTGGCGAGAAAGTTTCTTCATAGTCAACTCCCTCTTTTTGGGTATAACCCTTTGCCACTGGCCTAGCCTTGAAAGTTTGTACTTTCCCATCTATTCCTCTTTTTCTCTTGTAGATCCACTTACAACCTATGGGTTTTACTCCATTAGGTTGGTCTACAAGTTCCCAGACTGAGTTAGAGTACATGGACTCCATCTCAAGGTTCATAGCTTTGAGCCATTTTTCTTTATCATTATCATTCATTGCACTACGATAGGTCAATGGATCATCTATACCATCACAAGATGTAACAACTTGCACCTCACCATTTCCTAGATAGCGTTCAGGTTGTCTTACAACCCTCCCACTACGCCTAGGTGGTATGGTATCCTGATAAACTTGCGTCTGACTTTCAGATGTAGAAGATGTTATGTCTTTGTCAACATTTGACAATGATGTACTGGTCGTACCAGCAAGTAACTCCTCAAGTAACACTTTACTTCGAGGTTTGAACTCTCTCATATAGTACTCCTCAAGAAATGTAGCATTTTTTGACACAAATACTTTATTATCTTCTGGACTATAAAAGAATCCACCCCTAGTTTCCTTAGGATAGCCTACAAATAGGCACACCTATGAACGTGGTTCCAACTTAGTAGTCTTGTTCTTTAGCACATGTGTCGGACACCCTCATATGCAAAAATGTCGCAAACTAGCTTTACGACCATTCCACGACTCTAATGGAGTCTTAGAAACAGACTTAGAAGGAACTACATTCAGGATATACATTGCAGTTTGCAATGCATACCCCGAGAATGAACTAGGTAGAGTGCTATAACTAAACATTGATCTTATCATGTTCAGTAGGGTTCGATTTCTCCTTTCTCCAACACCATTTTGTTGTGGAGTTCCAGGTGCTGTGAGCTGTGAAACAATTCCATGCTCGACTAAGAATTCCTCAAAATCTCTATCAAGGTATTCTCCTCCACGATATGATCGTAGAATTTTGATGCTTTTACCTAATTGGTTCTCAACCTAAGCACGATACTCTTTGAACTTTTCAAATGTATCTGACTTGTGCTGCATTAGGTAAACATACCCATATCTGGAATAATCGTCAATGAAAGTGATGAAGTATTCAAAACCACCTCAGGCTTTTACATTCATCGGTCCGAAAACATCCGAATGTATTAGCTCAAGAGTTTCTTTGGCTCTTATCCATTTTCCAGTAAAAGGTCTATTGGTCATTTTGCCTTCTAGACAGGATTCGCAGAAAGAAAGTACCAAGTTTTAACTGATTTAAAACTTCATTCTTAATTAGTCTATTTATCCGGTCAAGGTTAATATGACCAAGTCTAAGGTGCCATAAATATGTATCATCATGAGAAATCTTTTGCCGTTTAGTTTTAAATCTTTCAATCTTAAACATTTCAGTATTAAGTAGTGATTCATGCATTAACAGCCTTAATACATATAGATTATTTTCGGAGTTTCTCGTGCATATATTTAATCCATTTCTACTAATAATAACTGACTTATTATTAAACGAAACAGAAAAATCACATTCCATAAGTTTTATTACAGAAATCAAATTCCTGCGAAAACCAGGAATATATAGCACACCATTCAAACATAAATAACTTTTATTAAAATTCAAATTTGAAACTCCCACTGCTCTTACTGAAACAGCATCCCCTGTCCCAACTCTCATGGTAAAGCTACCTTCAGTAAGGTCTCTCCATGAGTCAAATAGCTGCAAAGAACAACAAACATGGTTAGTGGCACCAGAATCAACAATCCATATGGATTTATCATCCTCCACCAAAAGAGAATCAATGACAAGTAAATCATATTTACCTGAGTTCTTCTTTTCTTTAAGCTCTGCAAGGTATTTAGGACAATTCCTTTTCCAATGCCCTTGTTGTTCACAATGGAAACATTTTCCTTTGGCATTGGTTCTTTTGGAGCTTTTACTATTCTTCTTTTTCATTGTTTTTGCCTTTGCCTCCCAATTGCCTTTCTTTTCCTCTTTGCAGATTTAGAAGATTCGGCAACATTTGCCTCGGCATTGGGCCTACGAGGACCGTTCATAACAGACTCATAATTGGTGAGCTCATTCAGCAGTTCAGTCAATGTGAAAGTCAACTTGTTCATAGAACAATTGCTCTTAAACTGCAGAAACTCTTCGGAAGGGTTTCCATGATCATTGTCACCTGGCTTTGCATATTAATACGTGCACCATGGGTTTCAGCCATATTAAGATGAGCCATCATGCTTAACACATGGTCTCGGACTGATGTGCATTCCTTCATTTTAGAAGTCAATAAAGAGGCAATTGCCTCATGTTGTTGTCGGTCTGAAGGTTGCCCAAACATGTTCTGTAATGACTACATAATCATTGATGTTGTCGCCATAGGCTCATGCTGTGCAGTAAGAACCTCAGACATGGATGCTATCAAATAGCTATGGGATTTCTCATCAGCTTTAATCCAATTATTATAGGCATTACATGCAGCTCTGCCAGGATTAGGTGCTGGCTCAGGAGGACATTCCTCCATTAGGAAAAATTTAAGGTCTTCACAGACCAAGATAGCATTCATGTCACTTTTCCATTTAACATAATTATCCCCAGTTAATTTTTCTTGTTGTTTGAGAATGGAGATTATTGTAGATGCCATGGCTGAAAAATAATAAACGCGTATTCAATTATTCGTTCATCGCATATTGAAATTGTCAAACATTTAGGCATAAAATTAAACATGATGCATGATCAATGTATACTGAATTGGAAACCTAAAAGAATTACTATGCCATGATTATCTATCATCCCACAAATAAGTGTCGCTGTAGGGTAGGTCAAGTATTCGCATGATAGATTGAGCCATTCTCAATTGACTAATATATCTAAAATAACTCTTATTCATATATTAATCAACTACTGTTATTTTGATCAAGGAAGCTTTGATTAACAACTTAATCATTCCTTTGTGAGTGTGACCCATTATTTCGGAACCCTTGGACTTAACTAGTGAAGTGCCACCGTGGGGTAGGTCAAATCACCAAATACATCTAGAGTCTCTATCCTTTCGAAATCCAAATTTGATATTGACCCAATAAGGACACCATCCGTAGGGGGACGAAAGCAATGCCATCTCGAGGCGCCTATTGAATCTCACGTTTCTAGATAACAATGGAGATCGCGGGATATATTATGGTATATCCCTCTCCCACTCACTATTTAGAAGTTTAAGGTTCTATCTCACTAGTTTCTAATGTATTAAGATTATGCTCGGCTAAAATATATCTTTATTAATACTAGTGGATTATTAGTGATCTAACCAATTTTAACACTTAAAATTTTATTCACTAATACTTATTAGTCTCTACTAATCATTAACTTAATTAAATTAATTTAATCAAGTTTCTTAAGTGATCTAATTAATTTTAACAATTAAAATATTAGTTCACTTATAGGTTTTAAAATATTAGAATTCAACTAATGGACTATATGTCATTAAACCATTTAATATATAAAAGTACGTTATTTACTCCAAAGTTACGTGGAATTGTATCCCGAGTACAAACCAAATTACCGTCCATTCGGAAGCGGCTATGAAATTTATATCCGGGTTTCCATCCAATATACCAAGGAAAATTATGTACTCATAATGTCCATTTATTCTTAAACTTGAATTCGTAATTTTTAAACCTTTAAACTAATTAATCTTATTAATTCGTTTACATACATCTTATATTCTAATTTACCTTTTATATTTACATAAAATCATATTTTATAACTTGAATATTATGTATGTCTACATGTTATGGCATGTGAAAATGCAAGAGTAAGCACCCTAGGCTATATGGCATGTTAATAAACAATTTAAAACACATATATATGCCCAGGTCTGGGCTGAAAATGTTTGTGTCACGTTTTCTGGGCGTTCGAACGTTTTCCAGGCAGTAGCAAAACGTTTGAGTTGCGTTTGACGGGAGTTCGAACGAAATCGGTCAGGTGTCAAAACACTAGAACTTCATTTACTCTGTTTGGGAGCTTCCAGAGTCCGTTTTGGTCCCCTTTTTTACTACGGACTCGTAACGGAATGAAGTTTCACATACTTACATAAATTGCATTAACCGGGCTCTTATTCTTTTTAAAAAAAATATTAATCTAATTAGTACAATAAATCCAAGGCATCCATTGGTCTTCAAATCTTGCTCCATGGTATGTTGTTGAGTTCTTCGCGGAATAGGTTCGTAATGAGTCCTTTGTGGCATCGGCTCCTCCAAGTTACAAATTGAGTTCCAAAATGGACTTATTACAAAAGAAATAAACTTACAACACTTGAAAAAATATGACCTTATGGTCTTACATTTCCAATACTAAAAATAAGAGCCGGAAAAATTAACGATCAACACAATACATTCATCACATGAATCAAAAGTAAACATATATTACATGAACATTAAAAACCATTCATCTCATGAATTTAATTGTGCCTACTCCTCACAACATGCATATTAATAATTTATATCTAATATAAATTATTAAAACTTAAACTTAAAAAGAGAAAGGGTTAAGAAAACTTTTCAAACTTAAGCTCTTAATGCCAATTGTAGGAAATGACTTTCCTTAGCGCGACAGAAGTGTTGGAATTTCTACGGTCCCGAGGATCGAATAAAGCATAGAAACATATATGAATACATCGAAGGAAGTTGCGAAATACTCACATCGATCGGTTGAGGCGATGCATCGGAGAACACAAATTTCTTTTTCCCTCCTTGAAGGCTCGGCAGTGAGCTATTTTGAAGCCTCCATGATTCGGCTTTGGTCCTCCATGCAAGCTCCAAGCTTGTGATGAAACGATTCCATGCACATGGGTGGGTTTCCCTATCACCTTCGTATATCTCTTTTGTGTGCTATCACTCTTGATTTTTGCCACAAAAATCACTTAATTCTTCTCCTTTGCTCTCGGCATTTAGCTAAGAAAATGAGTGAGAATGGCCTTTGGCCGAGAGAAAAGAAGAGAGTTTGAGAGAGAGATAAAATGTGTTATTAAAAATGATTTCCAAAATCAATAATAACATATACCAAAAATTTGTGTAATGGCTTTCAAAAAGTCAACAAATTTTGGTGGCAAAATATGCATTAAATGCATACAACAACCCACATCAACTATTCACATCACATGTGACTTGACATCACATCACTCAAAGTGACAAGTGATTTGTCATCACATCACTCAAAGTGACAAGTGATTTGACATTAGATGTGATTTGTGGGCCCCACTCGATTCTAAATGCGAGCGGCTCAGCAAACACTCCCGGGCTCGGGTTCGTTAATTCTAAATTAACGAATTTTCCATTACGTCGTAAGTAAATCTAATTTAATTAAATAATCATGCCTAGCATAATTACTATTTATGTCGCTAATGAATTAATTCTAAATTAACTCGTTTGCCCGAATTAAAATCCGATTTTAATTCCGCATCGAAATCCAATTTTGCATAATATATCGAATATATTATTTTAATCGATTAATTCCAAATTAATCATTATCTCTCTTTAAATGATATTTTATCCCAGGTAAATATCTCCGCAATTAATCCCAGATTAATTTTCTCTCTATTAATTAATCCCAGATTAATAAAGTGCGAGTCATACGTCATCGGTGAATCTTCGGGAAGCGACCCATGAGATCCCCGAATTTGTTGGCAGTAAATACGGTCTTTGGACTATCCGAACACGTAAGTACCAAGTACTATGTTTTACCGATTTACAAGACAAGGTTGGCTTCTAGCAAAGCGTCATGCCTACCCAATTCTCCAGAAATATCCTTACAGGAATATGTGATCTATATCAGGTGTAGTATACGTAGTATCGTGTATTTCGATCCAGTATCGGATGATTACATGCTAGGTCTGGGGCTAGAATTGTGTCTGCCCCGTACGAAGCACATGTCGGATGTCTGGTAACTAGTCTCTATAATCGGATATACATGACCTAGTCATAATATCCCGATGGCTGCAGCACTTAAGAGCACCAATACCGTATCCTACGTGACCATCATCTCCACTATGACTGGAGTGATACTTCCGTCTTGACATCACACCCAACACACTACGATTCTCAATATACCTAAAACAGGCGTACACAGAACCTGTTAAAGCCCTGGACGACCAAAACCAAAGTATACCGATTGTCGCAAGTATTAGCGGTGCAAGTCTCAAGTTAAGACCAAATACACCTACCCTAATTTCGGACTTCCATAGACACACAGTCATACTACCAATGGAATTTCGAAGGGGTCTATCCAGAGCGAAACTGTTTTATGTACCATCGGTAAAACACAACCTCCTATTACACTTGTATGAGTATCCTATACCCAAATATATGAGAACTATGCTGTTATGATCTCACATAACACGGATAAGTGTAATACTAGTCTTTTACGCATTATCGATGTCCAATCTCGATAATACTCTGACTATGGATATTTAATGATTAATCCTTCGTGGACTGATACTGTCTAATATCATCTCAATCCAGGAACTAATCATATGGACCTCCTATCATTTATACATCTAGGTGATCTAATCACAAATGATAAGGGAGCAATCTCCTTTGTCACATAGTTAATTTATACAACAACATCATGATCTGTACAAATAGTGAGGCTATGGGTCATAACTGTCCAACAATCTCCCACTTGGCCTATAGCCAGTCACTCGAGTGTCTTACACCCGAACTATGTACGGTTCGCTCAAACTGCTGAGGAAATGCTTTCGTCAGTAGATTTGCATGATTATCGTCTGATGCGATTTATTCGATCATCACATCGCCACGATGTATGATCCGAACGAATCAGATGAATAGTCGAAGTATATATCTGGATCGTTGATGAGACCATTAATTCTTTAGCCTGTGCTGACGCCTAGCTCAGCTGCTAACAAAACTACATCTAATCTAATTAGATTTATTATCGACCCAAATGGCTTCTAATGCTGCCTCAGTTGCAGCAATTAACCCGCATTTGTTGTTTATTCGGTAATAGTATCTTGCTTGGAAGATTTCCAGCTCACTGTTTCGTTTATTCAAACTGTTTAGTACCGTTGTTATTATCGGTTAGGAAACTTGCAGCAGTGATCCTAGTCACTTCAAGTTCTCATTCTCCATACTTTAAGACATCATCCTTAGTTCTTTAAGATACTAACGGATGTTCTTAATATCAATCTAGTGACTATCACTTAGATTGGCCTGTTTATGAATCCATATGCTCAAAGCGTATGAGACACCAGTGTTGGGATGTATGCCTTAGAGCTACATGTGATGTAAACAGTTTCATGTGTTTAGAAATAAAAAGATGCATTATTCATTTACCAAATTGTTTGTTTAATATCGCATATTATATATCTTCATAAATACCGTAGATTACTTATGTACCTTCAGAATTGGTGTATGAATGTCATGCACCAGAGGATTTAAGTCTGAAGTTAGTAATCTTAAATAGTCCATAGAGAGCAAACAAACCGGTACTTTATTTGTGGTTTATCTATAGCTGCGGTTCATTCTATAATTGGATGGCGATCTTAATCTGGATCGTCCATGTAGAGACATGAGAATGGAGGCACCTTATATGAGGTGATCATATAGGATTGGACCCAGATAGAAACGACATTCTTATAATATCGGTTAAACAAAGAAAGTCATTTCGATATACTTGATGGTCATATATGGATTAATCTCAATCCTGAGTGTACTACGAACTCCTGTATGGCGGGTTGTGTCATTTGATTTACAAAGGTGAGGTTGGTGTAGCAATCCCAACCAATAACTACGTACTTTGGGGGCACAGTTTATCATGTAGCTGGGAACGTCTTACATAGACATGGAATTCACTCCTTCTTGCGAGAAGTAGATGAGTATTTCTCTTAAGGGTTGATTCGGTACTTGAACGATTTGAGCGCTCAAATCTTTCTATTACGAATAGATAGATTAATATTCATAATAGTTATGAATAAATCGTTCATTAGAGAATCAATAGTACTTAAGGTAAAAATAATTAGATGGGTATAACGGACATTATGACCCGGCTCTAATTACGAGATATTCGTGAAGGATCAATTCGTATGCAAATATCGGTGGACACAGACTTGGTTCGGCTTAATACTTCATCTACGGCAATGAGAGTGCAACTTCGGATTTTTAGTGAAATAATTTGAAGTTAATAATTCGGAATATTTAATTAAGAGCTTAATTAATATTTCGAGATTATTGGAGCTCGGAACCGTAGGTCCACTTGGTCCCCGTGCTAATACTTTAGCGGAGCTAAAATAATTGGACGGTCCACTTATATACTCACAAAAGAATAAATATTATTAATATGATTAATAATATTAATTACATCACACTTGAGACTTTATATTAAAAGTTAATATAAGGTATTAATAATTATATGATAATTATTAAATTAGAACATTAAATTATATATGATATAATTTAATAAGGCTAAGAATTATTTTGGAAACAAAAATCATCACCATGGTAGGATTCCTTATTGGATAAGGAATAGGATTTGTTTGTTTGAGAAACAAAGTCAAACCCAAAAACCCCACCATGGCCGAAATTCCCTATGGATAAGGAATAGGATTTGTTTGTTTGAGAAACAAAATCAAATCCAATTACTTACCCCTTGGCCGAATACCCTTCTTGATAAGGAATAGGATTTGTTTGTTTTGGAAGCAAAATCAAACTAGAAATCCATGCCTTGGCCGAAACATGTAGGGAGTGGGAGACTAATGGTTGATTTGTTTATGAAACAAATTACCCAAATTATAAAAGAAAAATTATGATTTAATTTTTCAGATCTAAGTCATTAGAAAACCCTAGCCTTCATCTCTTCTTCAAGCTCTCAAGAGTTGAGAAACATTATTGAAGAACCTGAAATTATTTCGGTGTGTGATCTTAATCTCTAAACCGTTTAGAGATTAATTTGTGAGTGTAGCCCACACTACCCTCCGTTGGTAACGAGACATAGCTCGGAAGACCTTGTGACGTTTGAAAAAACCCGTGTTCTCCTCTTCTACAAGTCACGGCAGTGAGAAAAATTATTGCCCACTGCCGCACGCATATTGGTTCCCAGGGGGCTCGGTTTTGTTTGATTTTAATTCGGGTTTTTGGAAAACACTTTTAGGGATTTTTAGGGCTGTGTTAGGATGGATTTTTATTGAAAAATCATACCCAAACATTAAGTGCAGTTCACGCAAATACTGCTTCAAATTGGGTGCAGTTCGCGCGTGCAACGGGTACAAAACAGTCCACTAATTCACTGCAGTTCTAAGGGCTGTTCGGGGACTATTTCAGGGGTTTTCCAGGGCTGAAACATTGTCCAAAACAGAAGCAAAATATCAGTGAACTCACCGGTGTGGTTCGGCCAAAGCGAAGGGAGAGCAGAAAATTTTTTCAAGTTCGGTCCGTGAGCCTAACCGCTTCCGTTGCACGAGGGAAAGCGTTTCCTACAACCAGGTCACATACATTTTTCAATGTACGATTTCTCGGAGAGTGTTAACAACTTTAAATCTATCCCAGTAGATCTTTATTCCTAGAATAAAGGTTGTTTCTCCCAAGAATTCTACAGAAAATTTTCTCGAAAGCCAAGCTTTCGCCGATTGTTTTATGGGAATATCATTTCCAAGAAATGACATATATTATCATTATTTATAGGACAATCACTTTCAGTGCACTCCCACTAACCTCCTTATATACACAAGAATCATTTTCGTTACTGAATTAAATCATAGACCATTATGATTATATCAAAACGATAATTCCAAGAACCTAATGCTTGCTTCAATCCAAACATGGATCGAATAACCTGCAAACCTTGTTTGCTAGTTTTGATACGACAAAACCGTCAGGATGTTGCAAACATCCTCCCAAAGATTTCCTTTTTCAGGAAAGCGATTTTCCCATTCAGCTTGTAGGCACTGCATTTTTGCATATATGTCCCGATGATGAGTCTCGTATGGAGACACTACCTCTTTAGTTGTGAAAGCCGCGGGAAACAGACGTTGGAAGGGTAAGGTTAGAAAATGGAATTTTTGTTGGATTTAATTCAGTTGTTTGGCTTCGGTTGCTCGTTGGATCTTCGTTTCAAAGCTTATCCTCGGCCCAAAACCCCATACTCCACTTACCAAACCATAAACCAAACCCAAAACACCCAAGCCTACCCAAAGAACTAAAGCCCACGCCCATAGAGCCATATTCACGCCCATCACCCCTTTAATTAGGAAGATACACATTTAACACATGCTAAAATCAAGTCAAATCCCTTCCTAATTAAAAGAAATCTCATAGATCCCTTTCCTAATCACAATCCAATCACAATCCTAAATTAGGAGATCTTTTACCTTATGAGATACCAATTAGATAGACGTCACCATCAATAGAAATCATATTCCTTGTCGAACAAGGATAACCTCCACCCCTTTGCCTATAAAAAGAGGCCTTCACCACCCATTCAAAACCTAGCACACATACCTCATCATTCACGCCCTAGAGACACATCTAAGCCTCCTCTTTCACGTCCAACATCCTTTTTCCAAGCCCCATTGCCGCACCTTCAAGCCAAGACACCCTAAGCTTTGCCGTGAACCTTCTTCCACACCACACCATTCACGCCCATCACCAAAACTCCCTTCCCTTTGCCATAACTTGAGTCACCTTTCACAGCCTTAATCCACACCAAAATAAGCCTCAAATACAGTCCTAAAATCGCACAAAACACCCCCCAAACACAGCCCCAATTACATGCCTAAAAAGTCCTGAAACCCACTGCACTGCCTCGCAAAACTGCCGCACTTCACTGCCCAATTCTGCCCAGTTTTGCTGCGATTTTAACCCATATAACAGCCCTAAAATCACCCTAAAACTGCACTAAAAAACTGCACAAAAACCCCCTAAAAACCCCTCAAAACCGCAGCCCCATTAGCCCTCCGAATCACCCAAAACAGTCCACTAAATTACCAAAACAGTGACCTGAAACGCAGCAGCAAAACAGCAGCGAAACGGACCAAAAACAGCAGCCCGAACATCAAAACAACGAAAAAAACGTTGAGCAAACAAATCGGAAAAGTAGCGGATCATTCACCCTTCCAACGGACGTGTAACGCCCTTTCTTGAGACGACAAAAGAGGTTAGACCTGAGGGCACCTTTTCACTTATATCTTTCGTTTTAGTTTATTTATTTTAAAAAATAGTATTGCATGAGAGTCGTTTGAAGCATGATGTGATTGTTGGATGAGCGGGATATGTGTTCCCTTTTGTGGTATATCGGATGGAAACCCCGACATAAATTCCGTAGCCGATTCCGAATGGACGGTATTGCGGTCTGCACTCGGGATACAATGCCACATACCACTTAAGAGACACATATTTCGTCTCATCCAAAATTGTATTTGAGAATGTTATAGTCTATAGGTTTTTATTTATTATTTTAAAGCATGATTTAGTTTAGTTTATTATTTAATTTTCAAAGCATGATTATGTTATTTAGGCATGTCGTTTCTTTATTCTTTATGCATGATGTTTTGTTTAGTTTATGTTTATGTTTAATTAGTTATTTGTTTATTTTGGTTTAATGGTTCAACATGCTTGTTGTGTTATATTGCGTGTTTGTCGTTTAAATATTTACTTTCAAGCATGAAAACTTAGATTATGAGTTAATTAGATGAAAGCATGTTAGATCTAAGTACCCTTGAGCATGATTGTTGAGTAGATTTGGTTGATTTATTGCACAAATTATATCATCACAAGTAACATAAGTAAGGGACCATTCTGAACCCAATGGTTTGAGGTCTTCCCTTGCGAGGGGTGAGTGCGGCCTTAAATCTTTGTCCCGGTTCACACCGGGTGGTGAATCTATTATTCTCCGGTTTAGTTCCCCGTGGACTACTTCGTACTCCCACTAGGCCGCGAGCCTAGAACAATATGCGTCGCCCAGGTTCTGTTGTCTACAGTCTGGCGACTCCACTGGGGATTGAGAATCGGCCCCGAAATCATGTCTTGTGATGTGTATAATTTGTGCATTAGTTGACCGTTTCTTTAGTGGGTTGAGGGGGTTAATCAAAGGCTTTGTTGAAGCTAGGTGATGGTTGGGTGTCTTCCTTCACTCACTACCCTTCGGGGAAAAGCTGTGAAGGCACCTAGATAATCATTACTTGTAGCTCGTTGTGACAAACTAGTTTGGAGGACTTGTTGTTTATTCCTGACATCAAGCGATAAGAGCCTAAGGGGCTTGGGTACTTAAGAGAGCCTCGCTCCACCCTCCCTCTGGGGAATCTACAACGGGAAATCCATTCCACAGTTAGTCATATACCGTAACTCGTTGGCACGTACCGTAGGGTATAAAAAAGGTACGCTCACTTGGTCGCTTGAACCCTTGAGTGGGGAGTCCTAGTTATGGGCAAACCTTCATCAGCGAGAGCCTTTGTCCGCGCCCCGTGAACCCACTTGTGAAACTTAGCCATAAAGAACCAGTAGTTATTTATTTTATAATTATGTGTTGGACCGCCGTCATTTGGACCCAGTTGGACCTTTTGTCAAAAGTTGTGAACTTGTTGGGCCATTTAAACTGGGATGAGTTCGTGTCCTTTGACAGTTGGGCCAAAAGCTTCTAAAATACCGGTGAGCCATTTTATGAATGGGCCTCTTATCATTCGAAGTCATTTAGCCATATCATCGCAAAGTGCAAAACTGTTGGGTCTTTTAACTGGGACAAGTTTGCACCGCGCGATGGTGTGATTAAATATTTTAAGATGATAATGGGCCAAGTAGTTTAAAGTTTCTTTTATAATTTTATCTATTACATGCATCGCACATATATGCACTGACACATGGCCTTAAAAGAGAGGCAACCTAGATTCCCGTGGGATAGAGAAGATGGGAGATTAGTCAAACGACCATCAGCAAATATGAGCGATTATGTTAATGAGGGGTCTCAGATGGATCAGATTGAAGCAAATCTCGCCAAGATGACTGAACAGATGCAGACTCTGACTGCTGCCATGACTAATATGGTTGTACCCCGCGCTGCGGGAGGATCTGAGAATGAGAGGCGTGAGGGGCCTCAAATGGTTTGAATGATGATGCTCCGGTGTTTGATGATGACTTGGCTGACTATGCCACCGAGAGAATGGCTGGTACCCAGGTTGAAATGCAAAGGCTCCGTGATCATATGGAGTCTGTCACCCGTAAGCTTATGGGGAAGCATGAGGATTTATTGGATTATGATTCAATGACCTTCGAGGAGTAGCTACTGGCACAGTTTAAAATGCCTGACATTGCTAAGTTTAATGGGAATGAGGACCTGAGGTTCCATTTGCGGCAGTATGTCTCAGTGATGAGTTCGGTTGGCCTATCTCTGTGCCAAGTCCAGAAGATGTTCAGAATATCACTCGAGGGTGCACCTGTGGTTTGGTATCATAGCCTTGAGAAGAAGGTTAAAGAGGATTGGAGGGAGTTGGCTGATGCCTTCTCGAAGCAGTATGTGACTGACTTAGAGATCGACTTGTCGCTCCGCGACTTGGAGAATACTAAGCAAAAGCCTGAGGAGAGCTTTAAGGAGTATGTTGACCGCTGGAGAAGCCAGCTTTTGAAGATGCAGACCAGGCCTTCGGAGAAGGATCAGATTAAAATGATCATCAAGGGGACTAAACCATCCATCTATGGTAAATGAGGAGGATGACCTCTATGATCACGGATTTCCGACAGTTGAGGGAAACCGTCATGGACATTGAGGATGAGGAAGCCGAGAACAGAAAGTTTTACAGCCAGAATAGAAGGAACTTTGGGGGACATTCTGAGGCCAAGCCCGCTCTTGCCGAGATTACTGCCATTAAAAATCGACGCTTTTCCAACTTGGGTAGGCCCTTATCCAAGGTATTTGAAAAATTGACAAGGCAAGGACTTTTGAAACCCCTGGAGCCTAGACCACTCCCAAATCCTCCCCCACCAAACTTAAATATGAATCGCTACTGCCATTTCCACCAACAACCTGGACATGACACCGATAGATGTACCCGTCTTCGCCATGAGATCCAAGACTTAATTGACGCCCATAAGATCCCTGACCCTGAAAAAGAATAGCCAAACACATACCATGACCCCTTGCCTAACTACCATTCTGTCCCGCCACCCACCTATATGATTAACTCCGGCCTACCTGAAAGTTTCGTCCTCCAAGCCCTCAACCACCCAGCCTCTCTCGCAGGAATAAGGAATGACAACGATGAAGAACCATAGGCCGAGGAAGAAGACTATGCCGCGAATAATGAAACTGTTCTTTCTGGTTTATTTTCTGTATTTTTAATAAAGACATTGACTTCGTCTATCTGTTGGAATGTTTTTCTGAATGATAATAAAGACATTCATTTCGCTTACTTTCCTAAATCTTTTCAACCTGTAACGTGAGTATATTTGACAAAAGCATTCAACCTCGGCACTATGATGTTCAGTGATGTTTATGTAATCGGGGAATCCTCGGAAGAAGCAAGCAAATAAGACAATATAGCCATTTAGAAATTGGAAAATGGGGGAAGTGAGACTGTCAGACTTGGAAAGGAATGAGTTCACCGAGTTGATCAATGTAGACAGATTGAAGCTGTACTTTGCTTGTGGAAGAGAAGACCGAACAGTCACTAGAGAATTGGCAGAAGACTTAACCCGACAGGATAGAAACATTCATGCATACACGTAACATATTTTGCATTCTTTTTGTGTTTGTTTTGTTTTGTATAAACAGGTTTTGAAGACAGAAAAGAGAAATCGGCAAAGACGAGCCAATCAGACAGCAAAAGCACAGTATCAGATTTGGGTAGTAATCTTGGGACTGAGGCCTTTATTGGTGTTAAGATTCAAGTTGGGTTGAGGCCCATATGAGTTTGAGTTTCGGGAATAGATCCCAGGGGGCGAAGCCCACATTATCAGCAGATGAGAGGATTAATTCCTTGTAATGAGTGAGTGAAAAAAAAAGTGAGAGAGAAATCTTTGATAGTTAAGCATATGTCCGGTGATGACATTGTTTGCTGAGGGGAGAAACCTTAGAAACTATAAGTGCGAGACGTGTTCTCTGCCGGTACTCTGAATGGATTGATCTCAGCTAGACTCAATACGTATTTGATTACGGGATCTCAACAGTAGAAGCCTGAGCGGTTGATGAGATGACTAGTTGAAGAGATGGGGGATCGGTGAATGACCGTTTGCCTGGATGTCCACCCTGATTTTCTTACGATATGATACATGATATGGTCAGAAATAAAGAAAGAAAAGTCTCTGCAATGAAAAGAAAAAAAATAGACCGCCTATAATCGATAAGCGTGAAGCTACCCATGGGCGAGTATTAGGACCACCATGAGGAGAAATGCTACCTTAAAGGGTAGGCGTGTCAAAGAAAGAAAAAAAAAAAAAAAAAAAAAAAGAGAGAATGAAAAGAATGAAAAGAAAGAGACAAGAAAAAAATGGAAGAAAACCATATCACGTTAACTATGACAAAGTAATTACAGAGTATGATCAAGACATCCAGGTTGGTTAGACCCACTGGTCCGATTCTCCAAAGCGAAATCATCAAGTTGGCCTACTTAAAGAATAAGCTGCGAAAGAGCCTTAGCGCACACACACTAGGAGTCTGGTTTAGATCACCTGTTCAGACGATTGAAGTTGAGTATGTCGAGTACTTTGAAGGTTATTTGGTTTTGACGCGAAGCATCTGTTGAGGACCAAATACGTTTAGCTACCAAGCCTATCTTGAAGAGAGGCACTACAATGTGTTGAAAGAGAGTATCAGCATTAATAACAGTCTTGCCGGGTATGGCATTCTGGGGGTGAGGCCTACCTTGGTTCAGCATTAGTTCTGCCGGGTCTAGCACTCTGGGGGCGAGGCCCACATTAGTAGCAGAATCAATCTTGCCGGGTATGCACTCTGGGGGCGACGCTCACATCTTTATCAGTATTGCCAGATATGGCACTCTGGGGGCGGAGCCCATATTAGCATCATTATCAGTTTTGCCGGGTATGGCACTCCGGATATGGAGACATCAGATCAGTTTTGCCAGGTACGGCACTCTGGGTATGGTGATATTACTACAACACCCTAGGTATGGGGTTTAGCATGCCAGGTATGGCATGTGGACTATGTGGATTATGTGGACTACCGTGGATTATTGTGGACTATGTGGACTACCGTGGACTATCGTGGAGTATGTGGATTATATGGACTACTGTGGACTATGTGGACTACCGTGGACTACCGAGGAGTATGTGGACTATGTGGACTACCGTGGACTACCGAGGAGTATGTGGACTATGTGGACTACCGTGGACTATCGTGGAGTATGTGGATTATGTGGACTACTGTGGAGTACGTGGACTATGTGGACTATCGTGGACTACCGAGGAGTATATGGACTACCGTGGACTATCGAGGAGTATGTGGACTATGTGGACTACCGTGGACTATCGTGGAGTATGTGGACTATGTGGATTATGTGGACTACCGTGGAGTATGTGGATTATATGGACTACTGTGGAGTATGTGGACTACCAAGGAGTATGTGGACTACCGAGGAGTATGTGGACTATCGTGGAGTATGTGGACTACCGTGGAGTATGTGGACTATGTGGATTACTGTGGACTACCGTGGAGTATGTGGATTATGTGGACTACCATGGACTATCGTGGAGTATGTGGACTACCGTGGACTACCTTGGAGTATGTGGACTATGTGGATTACCGTGGACTACCGTGGAGTTTGTGGATTATGTGGACTATGTTGACTACCGTGGACTATCGTGGACTATCGTGGAGTATGTGGACTATGTGGACTACCGTGGACACTCATGGAGTATGTGGACTATGTGGACTACCGTGGAGTATGTGGACTATGTGGACTATCGTGAAATACTGTGGACTACCGCGACACCCTAGGTACGGGGATTAGCACGCCAGGAATGGCACATCATCAAATCGGCTCGGAACAACAGGCAAGTCAGGTGGCAGCTGGCGAGCCAGGTAAGTGAAAATGCATTGCATAACTTTGATAGGATTGTCACTGTTACACATTACACAAGTACCATCAAAGTGGGGGCGACTGTAGGCACTGCATTTTTGCATATAAGTCCCGATGATGAGTCTCGTATGGAGACACTACCTCTTTAGTTGTGAAAGCCGCGGGAAACGGACGTTGGAAGAGTAAGGTTAGAAAATGGAATTTTTGTTGGATTTAATTCAGTTGTTTGGCTTCGGTTGCTCGTTGGATCTTCGTTTCAAAGCTTATCATCGGCCTAAAACCCCATACACCACTTACCAAACCATAAACCAAACCCAAAACACCCAAGCCTATCCAAAGAACTAAAGCCCACGCCCATAGAGCCATATTCACGCCCATCACCCCTTTAATTAGGAAGATACACATTTAACACATGCTAAAATCAAGTCAAATCCCTTCCTAATTAAAAGAAATCTCATAGATCCCTTTCCTAATCACAATCCAATCACAATCCTGAATTAGGAGATCTTTTCCCTTATGAGATACCAATTAGATAGACGTCACCATCAATAGAAATCATATTCTTTGTCGTACAAGGATAACCTCCACCCCTTTGCCTATAAAAAGAGGCCTTCACCACCCATTCAAAACCTAGCACACATACCTCATCATTCACGCCCTAGAGACACATATAAGCCTCCTCTTGCACGTCCAACATCCTTTTTCCAAGCCCCATTGCCGCACCTTCAAGCCAAGACACCCTAAGCTTTGCCGTGAACCTTCTTCCACCCCACACCATTCACGCCCATCACCAAAACTCCCTTCCCTTTGCCGCAACTTGAGTCACCTTTCACAGCCCTAATCCACACCAAAATAAGCCTCAAATACAGTCCTAGAACCGCACAGAACACCCCCCAAACACAGCCCCAATTACATGCCTAAAACAGTCCCGAAACCCACTGCACTGCCTCGCAAAAATGCCGCATTTCACTGCCCAATTCTGCCCAGTTTTTGCTGCGATTTTAACCCATAAAACAGCCCTAAAATCACCCTAAAACTGCACTAAAAAACTGCACAAAAACCCCCTAAAAACCCCTCAAAACTGCAGCCCCATTAGCCCTCCGAATCGCCCAAAACAGTCCACTAAACGACCAAAATATTGACCTGAAATGCAGCAGCAAAACAGCAGCGAAACGGACCAAAAAGTAGCCCGAACATCAAAACAACGAAAAAAAACATTGAGCAAACAAATCGGAAATGTAGCGGATCATTCACCCTTCCAACGGACGTGTAACGCCCTTTCTTGAGACGACAAAAGAGGTTAGACCTAAGGGCACCTTTTCACTTATATCTTTCGTTTTAGTTTATTTATTTTAAAAAATATTATTGCATGAGAGTCGTTTGAAGCATGATGTGATTGTTGGATGAGCGGGATATGTGTTCTCTTTTGTGGTATATCGGATGGAAACCCGGACGTAAATTCCGTAGCGGATTCTGAATGGACGGTATTGCGGTCTGCACTCGGGATACAATGCCACGTACCACTTAAGAGACACATATTTCGTCTCATAGAAAATTGTATTTGAGCATGTTATAGTCTATAGGTTGTTTATTTATTATTTTAAAGCATGATTTAGTTTAGTTTATTATTTAATTTTCAAAGCATAATTATGTTATTTAGGCATGTCGTTTCTTTATTCTTTATGTATGATGTTTTGTTTAGTTTATGTTTATGTTTAATTAGTTATTTGTTTATTTTGGTTTAATGGTTCAACATGCTTGTTGTGTTATATTGCGTGTTTGTCGTTTAAAGATTTACTTTCAAGCATGCAAACTTAGATTAGGAGTTAATTAGATGAAAGCATGTTAGATCTAAGTACCCTTGAGCATGATTGTTGAGTAGACTTGGTTGATTTATTGCACAAATTATATCATCACAAGTGACATAAGTAAGGGACCATTCTGAACCCAATGGTTTGAGGTCTTCCCTTGCGAGGGATGAGTGCGGCCTTAAATCTTTGTCCCGGTTCACACCAGATGGTGACTCCATTATTCTCCGGTTTAGTTCCCCGTGGACTACTCCGTACTCCCACTAGGCCGCAAGCCTAGAACAGCATGCGTCGCCCAGGTTCTGTTGTCTACACAACTGCCATATTTTATGAATGAAACATGCAGCATCAGCAAGCATTATCCAAAAGGATTTAACATGGCAACAGGTAAAAGATTTCGTTGTAATCAACACAATATTGATAACGATACATTTCCGCTACAAGCCCAGCTTTGTACGTTGGTACGTCGTCATCCATGTATGTTTTCCTTGAAGACACATATAGTACCAATAGGCACAATGCCTTGCGGTACAACAACTAGTGTCCAAACATAGTTGATATACATGGAATCCATTTCGGACTCATGGCACTTTGCCATAATAGGGAGTCGATACCTTGTATCACTTCCTCATACGTAGTCAGTTCGTATTCCTCAAAAGATTGACATCTTTATGGGGTGAGATCAGAAACCCAACCCCACTATGTGGCATAAGCAATGAATGCGAGTTAAAGATATGATTTGAGGTTCTAAGGGTGGTCTTTACTATGCTGAGGTGGAGCTGGAACTGTCTAAACCCAATTCAGATACTAAAATAATTTATCCTATTTTTCTGTCCAGCGTCGCGACGCTAGGCTTCTTCACGCGTCGCGACGCTGACTGGAAATTTCAGTTTTCTGGGTTTTCTGCAGTGTGCGAATTCTGCCCCAATTTCCTTTTTAACTCTATATATCATTTCCAATACTCAATCCCACCATATATATCAATTCCACACATGATAAACTACCATATAATCATCATTAATCATTCATTAATTCATCAAATTAACATTACTAAATAACTCTTCAAACATTTCAAACTCAATCATCCAATATCACAACTTATTTCTTAACTTTCAATTTTAACACTCCCAAGCTACAAACCTACCTTTCATACATCATTATCGTTTCATTTTATCATACTTTATTCTTTCATTAATCAATAATCAACCTCAATTTATACATATAATTCATATGGTATATATAAACCCAAAACTGAAAATCTTAACCCCAAATGTAAATTGCCAAAACCTCAACCCTTAGAATCATAATCTCATCAATATAAACTCAAAACATAATATTATCATCATCAAATCATTCATTTCATCAAGAATCAAAAACTCAAGATTTTGGGTCAAGTTTCTTTACCTTTCTTTTACTTGATTTTCTTCACTTCCATGGTTGCTCCAAGCTTCATTCTTCTTTTCTTTCCTTTCTCTTCTCCTTTTCCTTCGCTTTCTTTCTTCTCTTCTCTTTTTCTTCTTCTTCTTCTTATTCTTCTTCTCTTTTTCTCTCTCTTCTTCTCACGGTTTCCCCCTTTTCCTTCTCCCTCTAATTTTGTTTCCTATTTGGTAAAGGTGAATAGTTATCCTTTTATAGGAGGACCTAAATGATACAAATAAGGGTGTGGAAATTTCTAGAGAAATGGAGAAATTTGGTGCATTTGTCATTTAGGTCCGAATCACTATTCACTCAAAATTTGACTTGCGTTTGTGACCTAGTTCTGTTCCGAATTTGGAAAACTATTTAACTCGAAAGTTGTAGGTCTTGGTCTAAGCTTTCCGACGATATAAAATTCATAAAATTCTGAGTTCGTATGAAAACTTTATGCCCAAAATACCATTTATAGTTCAAAATGGCATACCGTACAGTTTCTTCTCGAGATCTCGAAAAATTTACCAATCATCTCCAAATTCATTTTATAAATATACTTGAGTCCCATCATAATTTATTTTACATGTCTTCGCTTCATACGTATCGTTATCTTTGTAGGCATTAATATGAACTACCGGTCGTTACAGTGTGTTGGTGGTTTGTATATCTAATACAAAAAAATTGAAAGTCAAATACCAAATAATATTTAAATGATAAATGTCTTTCAATCACACTTGAGTGTTTAACACTATTCCATCAACTTCCATCACTATTCACATCAATGATGACAAGCATCACTTCATTCAAAGTGATGTGACTTCTATCACTTGATTGACTAGTGATTTGACGCTTGATGTGACTTGTGGGCCCCACTTGATTCGAAATATGAGTGGGCCCGCAAACATTCCCGAGCTCGGGTTCGTTAATTCCGAATTAACGAATTTTCCGTTGCGACGTAATTAAATCAAATTTAATTAAATAATTATCCCTAGCAAAATTACTATTCACGTCGCTTGCGAATTAATTCTAAATTAACTCGTTCGCCCGAATTAAAATCTAATTTTAATTCCGCGTTGAAATCCAATTTCATTTAATATATCGAATATATTATTTTATCGATTAATTCCAAATTAATCGTTCTCTCTCTTTAAATAGTATTTTATCCCATATAAAATATCTCCGTAATTAATCCTAGATTAATTTTCTCTCTCATATTTTTAATCCCAAATTAATAATGTGTGAGTCATACGTCATCGGTGAATCTTCGAGAAGCGACCCATGAGATCCATGGATATGTTGGCTGTAAATCCGGCTATCGGACTATCCGAACACGTACGTACCTAGTACTACGTCTTTACCGATTTACAAGACATGATTGGCTTCTAGTAAAGCACCGTGCCTACCCAATTCTCCAGAAATATTCTTAAAGGAATATTATAATCTATATCAGACGTAGAATACATAGTATTATGTATAGCGATCCAGTATCGGATGTCACATGCTAGGCCTGGGGCTGGAGTTGTGTCTGCCCCGTACGAAACACATGTCGGATCTCTGGTAACTAGTCTCTATAATTGGATAACTATGACCTTGTCATATTATCCCGATAGCTGCAGCATAAAAGAGCACCAGTTCCGTATCCTACGTGACATCATCTACATATGTCTGAAGTGATACTTCCATCTTGACATCACACCCAATACACTACGATTCTCAATATATCCAGAAGAGGCGTACACAGAACCTGTTAAAGCCCTGGATGACCAAAACTAAAGTATATTGATTGTCGTAAGTATTAGCGGTGCAAGTCTCAGGTTAAGACCAAATACACCTACCCTGAAGCGGACTCCCATAGACACATAGACATACTACCAATGGGATTCCGCAGGGTCTATCCAGAGCGAAGCTGTTTTCTGTACCATCGGTAAAACACAACCTTCTATCGCACTTGTATAAGTATCCAATACTTAAATATATGAGAACCATACCGTTATGCCCTCACAACGCGCATAAGTGCAATACTAGTCTATTCCGCATTATCGATGTCCAATCTCGATAATACTACGACTAGGGATATTTAATGATTAAATCTTTGTGGATTGATACAGTCTCATATCATCTCAATCCGGAACTAATCATAATGACCTTTTATCATTTATGTATCTTGGTAATCCAATTACAAATGATAAAAGAGTAATTTCCTTTGTCACATAGTTAATTTGTACAACAACACCATGATCTGTACAAATAGTGATGCTATGGGTCATAATTGTCCAACAATCTCCCACTTGGCCTATAGCCAATCAATCAGGTGTCTTACACTTGAACTATGTACGGATGGCTCAAATTTCTACTGTGAAAATAACTTTCGTCAGCGGATTTAACAGTTATCATCTGATGCGATTTATTCAATCATCACATCGCCACGATGTATGATCCGACGAATCAGATGAAAATAGTTAAATTACATATCGGATCATTGATGAGACCGTTAATTCTTTAGCCTGTGCTGTAGCCTAGCTCAGATGCTAACAGAACTATTTCTAATCTAATTAGAATTATTAAGATCCAAAATGCTTCTTTTGCTGCATCAGTTGCAGCAATATTCCGCTTTTGTTGTTTATTCGGTAACAGTATCTTGCTTGAAATATTTCCAGCTCACTATTCCGTTATTCAAATTATACAGTACCCTTATTACGACTTATAGTTGTTTTTATCGGTTTGGAAACTTGCAGTAGTGAACTCAGTCACCTCAAGTTCTCATTCCCCATAGTTTAAGAAAGCATCATTAGTTCATCTAAGATACTTAAGGATGTTCTCAACATCAATCCAGTGACTATCACTTGGATTGGCCTGATTGTGACTCCATATGCTCAAAGCATATGAGACACCAGGTCACGTACATATCTTTCAATGTACGAGTACTCATAGAGTGTTAAACAACTTTTAGATCTATCCCAGTAGATCCTTATTCCTATAATAAAGGTTGTTTCTCCCAAGTATTCTATGGAGAATTTTCATGAAAGCCAAGCTTTCACCGATTGTATTATGGGAATGTCATTTCCTAGAAATGATATGTCATCATTATACAGGACATTTATTGTCAGTGCGCTCCCACTAACCTTCTTATATACACAAGAATCATATACCATTATGATTACATCAAAACATCAGTTCCAAGAACATAATGATTGCTTTAATCCCATATTGATCTAACTTGCAAACCTTGTTTGCTTGTTTAAGTATGAAAAAATCGTCAGGATGTTGATAAGCATCCTCCAAAAGGTTTCCGTTAAGGAAAACGGTTTTGACATACAGCTGCCATATTTCATAATGAAACATGCAGCATTAGCATGCATTATCCGAATGGTTTTATTTATGGCAACAAATTAAAGATTTCGTCATAATCGACACAATGTTGATGATGATACCCTTTCGCTACAAGCCTAGCTTTGTACGTTGGTATGTTGCCATCCATGTATGTCTTCCTTGAAGACTTATATAGTACCATTAGGCACAATGTCTTCCGGTACATCAACTAGTATCCAAACTTGGTTGGTATATATGTAATCCATTTCGGACTCCATGGCACTTTGCCATTAAAAGGTAGTCGATACCTTGTATCACTTCCTCATACGTAGTCAGTTTGTATTCCTCAATAAGATTAACTTCTTCATGAGGTGAGATCAGAAACCCATACATCCCAGGTTATCTTCTGACTCTCTCCGATCTACGCGGTTCTTGTGTATTCGAAGATTATGGGTATAGTTTCATCCCTGATGAACTGTTTGTGTTCCATTAAGGAATCGGTGCCTGGAACAGTATTACTGCGATTTTCATCGAGTTTTACTTTCCTCCTATTTACCACTGCATATAGGTATTCATCTTAGGAAAACCGCATGGTGAGCAACAATTTCATTGTTCTCTTGTGAGATGTATAAGTACTATACTTTGGTTTCCCTAGGACAACCTATAATTAGACACTTATCCGATTTGGGTTGTAGTTTGGTATCATCCAAACGTATGCCTAGCATTCCCAAATCTTCAGGAATGAGAAACCCGATTTCTTTCCTGTTCATATCTAATATGAATTCTGTCTAACAGATTTTCATGGAACCTTATTCAAAATAAGTATTGCACTGTTTAATGCGTATCCCTTGAAGGAAAAAGGTAGCTCAGAGCTACTCATGATTAACCTTACTATGTCCAACAAAGTTTGGTTTCTCTGTTCGGAAACACCATCAGGATTGAGGTGTTCCGAGAAGAGTTCACTATGAAAGAATACTATACCCTTTCATTTAGTTTGAGAAACTTATTGCTTAAGTATTTTCCATCTCGGTCTTACCGTGATGGTTTTAATACTTTAGCCGGTTTGTCTATCTACTTCGTGTCAAAACTCTTTGAATTACTCAAAACTTTCCGATTTGTGTTTCAAAAGAAACACATAACCGTAACGTGATGCCACATCCGTAAAGGTTACGAAGTATTCATATCCACCTCTAGCCTAGCTAGACATGGGCCCACTTACATCAGTATGAACGAGGGCTAACAGATCGGTGGCACTTACACTTTTACCAAGTAAAAGGTAATTTTAGGCACTTTGCCTAATTAACTAGATTCGTAGACATTATTTGAGTTAGAATCAAATCCGTTCTAGTATCCACTCTTCAAAAGTGTGGATATATGAGTCTTGTTTAATGTGTCCCAGACAACAATGCCACAAATAAGTCTCATCTGATTAAATCAGTTTGAGCTATTTGTTTATCACGTTATATGTTTGAGATCCCTTTTATATTCAAAATATAAATACTGTTATTCACATCTAATATGTTTATCTCAATATCATCTTTATAAAATAAAACACTTTAGTGTTCTAGAATATAAAGGTATACCCGCAACGGGTTAAACCCTGATATAAAGATAATATTTCCAGTCAAACTAGCTACATTGTAACAGTTTCCTAATTTAAGTACATACCCGAAGGGTAGTTCTTAAACTTAGGTTTCTATGGTTAAAACAGTGACTTTCGTACCATTTCCAACTCGCAGGTTGATCTCAACTGAAGTCAGTTTCCTGCTGCTCAGCAGATGCTGCAACTCAGTACATATATATGTACCACTTCTAGTATCAAAAGATCCAACTTTGTAACTAGTAGTGTACACACTAATGACAAACATTCTTGAAGTCAGAGCCTTGCCCTGCTTTCTATTCCTTCATGTCTGCCTTGTCCATACGGCAGTCACATTTCTGTGACCTCATTTGCCACAGTTTAGGCAGACATCTTGGGATATGTCACTTTCCTTCCTAAAAGACTATGATGATTTTTCCTTTGTCCTTTTTCTTCACATCCAGAAAATTCTTTGGCCAAGCCTTTTACTTTATGGGATGTTGAAGTAAGATGTGCCTTACGCTTCTTGCCACTATTACAAATACTGGCTTCGACTCCTTGAGCATAGCCTTTAACTCTCTAAGAGTTGTCATTTGCAATCAATGCTTCTAAGATCTAAGTATAGATCTATGAAGATCCTTCAATTTCAACATCATGATTTAAAGATCTAATCCTTAGTTCTGACAAAGAAATTAAGGAGTGTTTGCAGTAAGCATAATGGATTGAGCACTAAAGTTATCATCACATGAATCTTCCAAAGATCATGCTCTACTATTTGCTTAACTCCGGGCTTAGGCTTGAGATGTCATTTTATCAAATAAAGTAACTTCTCGGTTCCCAGGACTATCATGAGGTTATATTCCCAATATGAAAATTAAAGTCGTTTAAAGACATTTTCACCCAGGATTATGTTCTAAACGTTAATCTTTTAGTAATCTTGATTCCAATAGTCTAACTATTCAATCAACGATTTCAGGTACAATTAATTATAATGATTACTATAGTCTAACTATATAATCAACTACAATTTAATTGATAAAATTCATATATATTTATTACTATAATCTAATTATATAATCAACTATAAATGATTAGTTAAATTCAAATATATTGATTACTATAATCCAATTATATAATTAACTATAAATGAAATAGTTTGAATACAGTTCAACTGTTTAATTTTAAAATAACAATTAAATATTAGTCCAACTAATATATTTATTTATTTTAATGATGAAAAATGAAATGAGCGAGTATTGGCAAGTATCTAAACGAAATTGCAAATTTAATACTTGCCTCCCACTATTTTTCGGCGAGCCTCTAACCCTCTGTGGAGTACTCGGGAAACCTAGTTTCCTAGTGCGCTAGGATCCCATTAAATAACACATAATCTTGACTTTGGCCAACAAATTGTATGAAACTTAACTAGGTAGATCTCTAAGATCAATTTGATCTCATCCAATTCCTAGATCCAGTAGGTGGACATCCAAGTCCGAAACATATATCTTATATATACCAATATATCCAATATATTCCGTAACCTTTTTCCTCTAAATCAATTAAGCCTTGGCTTTCACACAATAAACTTAATGATTCTAGTTAAGCGTGACCCATTGACTTAGGAAAGCTTCGTAATCGATGTCGATGGACAAGAAGTGATCTTGAATTTGGCCAACAAATCACAACTTGGACAAGACACCGATATGGAACAAAACCTTCATGATTCAAACACATCCGCGATGGACAAAGGTCTTGACTTTGGCTAACAAACCAGTGCCAATCTTGGATCTTGAGAGAGAATCACTCAATGGAAGGAAAAATGTTTAAAATATTTTTAGGGTTTTTCGCGTAATTGGCAACCAATTAATTATCTTTGATTAGGTCTCATCATCATACACCCTTAAAAATGCATTCTAAAAACATAATAAGGCGCGTAAATAAATTAATAATGATATGCGGATGGATACTCAACACATTTTTTTCCTAGAACAAATCTCTCCATTTCCTCTCTCCCGCTAGCACAAATCTTACTTCTACCCAATTTCATAACACTTCTAAAGAAACCTCATTTACATTGAGGGGAATAGGTGAAAAGAGAAATACAAAGAGTCAAGAGGTAATAGGCTGGACACGTAGGTCTAATTTAATAAATTCTAAATTTATTACAACAATTTCCAAAATTGCCCTTACCCATCTAATATCCATCCGATATACATTATTCATACATCGCTTCCATGTATTCACACAAAGCATGTTATCAATCAATCTAATCCAATTAATTAATCTGAAATTAATGACCATCCAATGTTCAAACAACAATTTGATTTGCGCGAGTCCGACTCGTTTGAGAATAAGTACTCGAAGTACGAATTCTTGAATTATATCAAACTACAATATTAAATCCAATTTAATTTTTATTCAATACTAATTCATTATTTAATTCTAAATTAAATAGTTACACTTTATTAATGAACCTTAACGACTTAGATTCTTAATATATTCATTATGGGTCTCAAAGCCCAATTAACATCCAATGTCAATTTAATTAAAGTCCAATGAGCTTTCAATTAATTTCTTAAGGCATGGACTTTGGTCAATATGGGTCAAACCCAAATACCAAAGTCTATTTAAGGAATCACCTGTAGGGAACGCCTTTCCCCGCGCAGCGGAAGCGATTAGGCTCACGAACCGAACTTGAAAAATTTTCCTGCTCTTTGTTGATCGAGCTAGCACGGGGACCAAGTGGACCTACGGTTCTGAGCTCCAATAATCTCGAAATATTAATTAAGCTCTTAATTAAATATTCTGAATTATTAACTCCGGGTTATTCCACTAAAAACCTGAAATTGCACTCTCGTTACCGTAGATGAAATATTAAGCCGAACCAAGTCGGTGTCCATCGATATAGTTATTGCATACGAATTGATCATTCACGAATGTCTCATAATTAGAGTCGGGTCATAATGTCTGTTATACCCCTCTAATTATTTTTATCTTAAGTACCATTGATTCTCTAATGAACGATTCATTCATAACTATTATGAATATTAATCTTTCTATTCGTAATAGAAAGACTTGAGAGCTCTAATCGTTCAAGTACCGAATCAACCCATAAGAGAGATATTCATCTACTTCTCGCAAGAAGGAGTGAATTTCATCTCTATGTAAAATGTTCCCAGTTACATAACAGACTATGCCCCCAAAGTACGTAGTTATTGGTTGGGATTGCTACACCAACCTCACCTTTGTAAATCAAAGGACGTATCCCGCCATGCAGGAGTTCTTAGTACACTCATGATTAAAATCAACCCATATATGACCATCAAGTAGATTGAAATGTCTTTCTTTGTTTAACGGATATTATAAGAATGTCATTTCTATCTGGGTCCAGTCCTATATGATCACATCATATAAGGTGCCTCCATTCTCATGTCTCTACATGGTCGATCCGGATTAAGATCGCCATCCAAATTTAGAATGGACCGCAGCTATAGATAAACCACAAACAAAGTACCAGGTTTGTTTGCTCTCTATGGACTATTTAAGATTACTAACTTCCGACTTGAATCCTCTGGTGCAAGACACTCATACACCAAGTCTGAAGGTACATAAGTAATCTATGGTATTTATGAAGATATATAATATGCGAAAATTAAACAAACAATTTGATAAATGAATAATGCATCCTTTTATTTCAAAATACATGAAACCGTTTACATCACATGTAGCTCTAGGGCATACATCCCAACAATCTCCCACTTGCACTAGAGCAAATGGGACATGTCTCGTAAACCTAGACCATCTAGGTGACCTTTAAACACTTTAGCCGACAAGGTCATTATACACGGATTAACCAGGTTCTTTGAATTTCCTCTCTATATGCTTTCCCCTCTTGTGGTTTCTTGGCTCTTTGGAGTTCGCCACTGATCCACTATTATCGCAATAGAGGGTGAGTGGTTTATCCATATCTGGAACAACTTCCAGATCTCCCAAGAATTTACGGAGCCAGACTGCTTCTTTAGCTGCTTCACAAGCCACTACATATTCAGCCTCCATGGTGGAGTTGGCAATGCAAGATTGCTTTATACTCCGCCAAACAATAGCCCCACCACCTAGGGTGAACACTGATCCATATGTTGATTTCCTGGAATCGACATCTGTCTGAAAATCAGAGTCTGTATATCCTTTTAGGACAATATCCTTTCCAGAATATACTAGCATATAATCTCTCGTTCTCTTAAGATATTTGAGAATGTGTTTCACAGCCACCCAGTGATCCAATCCTGGATTTGACTGAAACCTACTGACTACTCCCACTGCAAAACAGATGTCCGGTCTCGTGCATAACATGGCATACATGAGACTACCAACTGCTGAGGCGTATGGGATATGCCTCATTTCCTCAACTCTTTGAGGTGTCTTAGGATATTGTTCCTTCGATAAATGAATTCCATGCCGATAAGGCAGATTGCCTTTCTTGGAATTCTACATCCTGAATCGCACAAGAATCTTGTCGATGTAGGATGCCTGAGACATAGCTAATAGTCATTTCTTACGATCTCGAAGTATCTGGATCCCAAGAACATAACTTGCATTTCCTAAATCTTTCATTTGGAATTGCTCAGCTATCCAGGTTTTTACGTCTGATAATATTCTTACATCATTCCCAATGAGTAAGATGTCATCAACGTATAAGACAATAAAAACCACCTTCTCGTCAATGACGCGCTTGTATACACAAGGCTCATCAACATTTTGCTCAAAATTATAAGACTTGATCGTTGTATCAAATCATATATTCCAAGATCAAGATGCCTGCTTGAGTCCATAAATGGACCTTTGTAGTTTGTAAACTTTTTGCTCTTGACCTTGGGCGATGAACCCTTCTGGTTGTATCATATAGATACTTTTATCAAGATTGTCATTCAAGAATGCAGTCTTGACGTCCATTTGCCAGATTTCATAGTCATAATATGTGGCTATGGATAGAAGAGTGCGGATGGATTTTAGCATAGCTACTGGCGAGAAAGTTTCCTCATAGTCAACTCCATTTTTCTGGGTATAACCCTTGGCCACTAGTCTAGCTTTGAAGGTATGTACCTTCCCATCTGATCCCCTCTTCCTCTTGTAGATCCACTTGCAACCTAGGTTGGTCTACAAGTTCCCAGACTGAGTTGGAGTATATCGACTCCATCTCCAGGTTCATGGCTTTGAGCCATTCTTCTTTGTCAGGATCATCCATTGCACTACTGTAGGTCAGTGGATCATCTACACCATCGCTGGAGGCGATAACTTGTGCCTCTCCAACCCCTAAGTAGTGATCAGGTTGTCGTACAACCCTCCCACTACGTCTGGGTGGTAGATCATTCTGACTTGGAAGTATCTGACTATCAGATGTCGAAGGTGCTATGTATTTGTCAACTTTCGTTGACGATGGCGCGCTGGTCGAACCAGTAAGTAACTCCTCGAGTAACATTTTACTACGAGGTTTGAACTCCCTCATGTAGTCCTCCTCTAGAAACGTAGCATTTGTCGATACAAATATTTTGTTATCATCGGGACTATAGAAGAATCATCACTTAGTCTCCTTCGGGTAGCCTACAAATAGGCACACCTGGGAACGTGGTTCCAGCTTTATGGTCTTATTCTTCAGCACATGTGCTGGACACCCCCATATGCGGAAATGTCGTAAACTAGCTTTACGACCATTCCACAACTCTAAGGGAGTCTTAGGAACAGACTTAGATGGAACTACATAAAGGATATACATTGCGGTTTGTAGTGCATATCCCCAGAATGAACTAGGTAGAGAGCTATAACTAAACATAGATCTCATCATGTCTAGTAGGGTTCGATTTCTCCTTTATGCAACACCATTTTGTTGTGGTGTTCCAGGTTGTGAGCTGGGATACTATCCCGTGCTCAACTAAGAATTCCTCGAAGTCTCTGTCGAGGTATTCTCCTCCACGATCCGATCGTAGAGTTTTGATTGTCTTACCTAATTTGTTCTCAACCTCAGCACGATACTCTTTGAACTTTTCAAAGGTATCTGATTTGTGATGCATTAGGTAGACATACCCATATCTTGAATAATCGTCAATGAATGTGACGAAGTATTCATAACCACCTCGGGCTTTACACATTCATCGGTCCGCAAACGTCCGAATGTATTAGCTCTAGTGGTTGACTGGCTCTTATACCTTTTCCAGTAAAAGGTCTCTTGGTCATTTTTCCTTCTAAACAGGATTCACAAACTGGTAAAGTCCCGAGCTTTAACTAGTTTAAGGCTCCGTCCTATATCAATCTATTTATTCGGTCAAGGTTGATGTGACCAAGTCTAAGATGCCATATATATGTGTCATCGTGAGAAATCTTTTGCCGTTTCGTTTTGGTGGTTTTCAACCTTAAACATTTCAGTGTTGAGCAGTGACTTATGCGTTAACGGTCTTAACACATACAAGTTATTTTCTGAGTTTCCTGTGTATTTAGTCAATCTATTTCTACCAATAATAACTGAATTGCTATTAAAAGAAATAGAATAACCATCATCCATAAGTCTAGAAACAGAAATCAGATTCCTGCGGAAACCAGGAATGCATAACACATCGTTCAAATTTAAATAACTATTATTAATAAAACTTAAACTAGAAACTCCCACTGCTCTTCCTGAAACGGCATCCCCTGTCCCGACTCTCATGGTGTAATCACCTTCAGCAAGGTCCCTCCATGAATCAAGTAGCTGTAAAGAAGAACAAACATGGTTAGTGGCCCCGGAATCAGTAATCCAAGCGGATTTGTCATCCTCCACTAATAGAGATTCAATAACGAGTAAATCATATTTACTTGTTTCCTTTTTCTCCTTCAGCTCGGCAATGTATTTAGGACAATTCCTTTTCCAATGCCCATTCTTGTCGCAATGGAAACATTTTCCTTTGGGCTTGGTATCCTTGGAGCCTTTCTTGTTCTTCTTCTTCGTGGGCTTTCCTTTAGCCTTTCCAGTGCCTTTCTTCTTCTTCTTTGCAGATTTAGAAGATTCGGCAACATTTACCTCTGCACTAGACTTACGAGGATCCACCAGCATGGACTCGTAATGGGTGAGCTCATTAAGCAGTTGGGTCAAGGTAAAAGTCAACTTGTTCATAACGTAGTTGCTTTTAAACTGCAGAAAACTCTTCGGAAGAGTTTCCATGATCATGGTCACCTGACTACGCTCGTCAATACGAGCTCCATGGGTTTCAGTAGTATTGAGATAAGTCATCATCCTTAAGAGATGCTCTCGGACTGATGTCCCTTCCTTCATCCTAGCAGTCATCGCTGAGACCATGGCCTCATGGCGTTGACGCTCCGAAGGCTGCCCAAACATGCCCTGCAATGACTCCATCATCTGAGATGCTAGAGCCATAGGTTCGTGCTTTGCAGCAAGAACCCCAGACATCCCTGCTAGCAAGTAGCAGCGGGCTTTCTCATTTGCTGCGACCCATTTCTGATAGGTATCGCGCACAGCTTCGCCAGCATTTCTGGTCGGCTCAGGAGGACGTTCCTCCGTCAGGACAAACTTTAGGTCTTCACAGACCAGGATAGCGTTCATGTTACTTTTCCATTTTACATAATTTTCTCCGGTCAACTTATCATTTGAGAGAATGGAAATAATTGGAGAAACCATGGCTGAAAATAAAATAAACATACATTTAACATTCATTCATCGCATATTAAAATCAACAAAGAATTTTGGCATAAAATTAAACATGATCCATGAGCCATGAATAATGAATAAGAAACCTAAAATAATTACTATGCCTCGGAGATCTATCATCCACAAGTAAGTGCCGCCGTAGGGTAGGTCAAGTACTCGCATGATAGATTGAGACAATCTCAGCTGTTTTAATATATGCGGGAATAACTCTTATTCCTATATTTAAACAACTACCGTTTATTTCGATCAAGGAAGTTCATTAACAGTTAATTATTCCTTTGTGAGTGTAACCCACCGTTTCGGGATTCTTTGACTTAACAAGAGAAGTACCGCCATAGGGTAGGTCAGTTCACAAGATACATCTAGAATCCCTATCCTCTCGGAACCCAAACTTGATATTGACCCAAAATGGACACCATCCGTAGGGGACGAAAACAAAGCCGTCTCGAGGCGCCTTTTGAATCTCACATTTTTGGACTAACAACGGAGATCGCGAGATGTAGTACTGTCGTATATCCCTCTCCCACTCACTATTTTAAACATACTTAGGTTTCTATCTAAAATATCTAATATTTTATCCTAACTAGTGTGGATAAACTTATGGCGGCTAAAGCATAATTTATTTACACTAGTTTGTCATAAGTGAGTTAATCAATTTTAACCATTAAAATTGTGTCACTAATATCCTATTAGTCTCTACTAATATTTATACTCTATTAAACTAATTTAATTAGAGTGGCATAAGTGAGCTACAATATTCAACTCTTAAAATACTAGTCACTTAAAAGTCTAAAAAATCATAGAATTCTAAAAGGTCAAAATTCTATTAAACATTTTAATAAATTTTAATTGCGTCATAAAATTCAATGGTACGTGGCATTGTGTCCTGAGTGCAGACCATATTTCCGTCCATACAGAATCGGCTATGGAATTTATATCCGGGTTTCCATCCTATATACCAATGGATTTTATTATGCACCAATTAAGTCCAATATATTAGAATTCAAGTTTTAGACATAAATCTCATTAATCTAATTAATGATTTCAATGCATATCATATTCTAATTTAAACATTTTAAATTACATAAAATCATAATTTTATGTTTATAATGACTATGCATCTATGACATGTTATGGCAAGTAAAATGCACGAGTGGGCACCCTAGGCTATATGACATGTTATTCAAACAATTCGAAATAAACATACATATAACATAAAATATATTTTGCATTGACCGGGCTCTTATTTTTCCTATACTAATCTAATTAGTACATAAGAAATACCAAGGCATTCCTTGGCCTTCAAACCCCGCTCCAAGGTGGTATTGGCTCCTTTTGCGACTTCGGTGCTCCATATTACAAAGAATTGAAATTTTACATGAAATAACAATGAATATAAACAATGGCCTTATGGCCTTACAACCCAAAATCAAAACCAACTACAAAAATAAGAGCCATAAAAAATTACGACCAATGCAAATCCATTCATCGCATGAAATATTAAAACCATTCATCACATGAACTTAATAATGTGCCCACTCATCTAAACATGCATATCATATTTATAACTCATATAAACATGTTAAAACAGAAACTTTAAATAATAAAGTAAATGGTTAAGAGCACTTTTCAACCTCGCTCTTGATGCCAATTGTAGGGAACGCATTCCCCCGCGCAGCGGAAGCGATTAGGCTCACGACCGAACTTGAAAATTTTTTCTGCTCTTCCCTTTGCTTGGCCGAACCACACCAGTGGATTCACTGATATTTTGGACAAAATCTCAGCTCCGGAATAGCCCCGAAACAGTCCCCGAACAGCCCTTGAACTGCAGTGAAATAACGGACTGTTTTGGACACGTTGAGGGCGTGAACTGCACCCAATTTCAGGTCTGATTTGCGCCACTTGCTGGTCAGTTTCAGATCTGATTTTTCTTCAAAATCATCCTAACACAGCCCTAAATTTTTCCCAAAGTGTTTCCTAAAAAACCCGATTGAAAAACAACAAAACGGAGCTCTCCCTGAGGGTCCCTGATTTGCGCAAATTGCAAGCAATTCATGGGGGTTTTGCCGTGAATCCTAGGGAGGATTAAGGGATGTTTTCCAACGTCACGAGGTCTTCCGAACTATGTCTCGACACTAACGGAGGGTAGTGTGGGCTACACTCATAAATAATCTCTAAACGGTTTAGAGAAAGATCACACACACCGAAAAGAATTCTCAACTCTTGAGAGCTTGTAGAAGGAGATGGAGGCTAGGGTTCTAATGACTTAGATCTTAAAAATTAAATCATAATTTTTCTTATATACTTATGGTTAATTTGTTTCATAAAACAAATCAACAACTAGTCTCCCAATCTCTCTAAAATTCGGCCAATGGGGGTGTAGGATTCCTTGTTTGATTTTTGCTTCCAAAATAAAAAAATCCTACTCCCTTTAGGACTCCAAATTTTCGGCCAAAGGGGATTTAATTTGGATTTGATTTTGTTTCCAAAACAAACATATCATATCCCTAATATGACTCAAAAATTCGGCCAAGGTAAGGTTTTAAATCAGGATTTGATTTTGTTTTCCAAAAAAACAAATCCTATTCATTATCCAATAAGGAATCCTACCTTGATAATAATTCTTAGCCTTATTTAATTATATCATATATAATTTAATGTTCTAATTTAATATTATCATATAATTATTAATACTTTATATTAACTTTTAATATAAAGTCTCATGTGTGATGTAATTAATATTACTAATCATATTAATAATATTTATTCCTTTTGTGAGTATATAAATGGACCATCCAATTATATTAGCTCCGCTATAGTAAATCGAGCTAGCACGGGGACCAAGTGGACCTACGGTTCTGAGCTCCAATAATCTCGAAATATTAATTAAGCTCTTAATTAAATATTCCGAATTATTAACTCCGGATTATTCCACTAAAAACTCGAAGTTGTACTCTCGTTGCCGTAGATGAAATATTAAGCCGAACCAAGTCGGTGTCCACCGATATAGTCATTGCATACGAATTGATCATTCACGAATGTCTCGTAATTAGAGCCGGATCATATTGTCCGTTATACCCCTCTAATTATTTTTATCTTAAGTACCATTGATTCTCTAATGAACGATTCATTCATAACTGTTATGAATATTAATCTTTCTATTCGTAATAGAAAGACTTGAGCGCTCTAATCGTTCAAGTACCGAATCAACCCTTAAGAGAGATATTCATCTACTTCTCGCAAGAAGGAGTGAATTCCATGTCTATGTAAAACGTTCCCAGCTACATAACAGACTATGCCCCCAAAGTACGTAGTTATTGGTTGGGATTGCTACAACAAACCTCACCTTTGTAAATCAAAGGACATATCCCGCCATGCAGGAGTTCGTAGTACACTCAGGATTAAGATCAACCCATATATGACCATCAAGTAGATCGAAATGACTTTCTTTATTTAACGGATATTATAAGATTGTCATTTCTATCTGGGTCCAGTCCTATATGATCACATCATATAAGGTGCCTCCATTCTCATGTCTCTACATGGACGATCCGGATTAAGATCGCCATCCAAATATAGAATGGACCGCAGCTATAGATAAACCACAAACAAAGTACCCGTTGGTTGTTTGCTCTCTATGGACTATTTAAGATTACTAACTTCTGACTTGAATCCTCTGGTGCAAGACACTCATACACCAAGTCTGAAGGTACATAAGTAATCTATAGTATTTATGAAGATATATAATATGCGAAAATTAAACAAATAATTTGATAAATGAATAATGCATCCTTTTATTTCAAAAGACATGAAACCGTTTACATCACATGTAGCTCTAGGGCATACATCCCAACATCACGCTTATTTGCCAAGAAACCAATTTAGGCCTATTAGGCCCAATTAAAATTTTAAAGGCCCAAAGGTCACATTTGGACTTTATGGTTATGGTTTTAGGCCCAATTGGATCCAACCAATTAACCTAAACCAAACTTGGCCTAACCAAGCCCATTAAGCCCAAATACAACTTTTACAATCCCAATTCCAAATTAAGCCCAACTAATTAAATTCCAAAATTCCACATTTCATAATTTAATTACATAAAGTGTATAAGCCATAATTAATAGATAAATCAAAATTTCCAAAACATCAACTTACACAACCAATCATGCTTTCTCTTGTTCAATTCATGTCCAACACAATTGACACAAAATCATATCATTTTCCATGCTTCTAAGTCACAACATTATGGGATTTATTGTCCGATTCCGATTTCAATCCAATTGAATCCTAAATCAACTTTTCCCAAATGATTTCAACTCATCTAATGATCAAAAACAAAAGTCACCATGATATTTAGGGCAACTCTACATTCGGCCAAGCCAAGATATTGGGGAAAAATCATCCAATTCAATTTTTCAACAATCCAATGATGCACAACTCCAAGTTATCATCATCTAAGCTCAACCAAACACTCAATTTGAAGAAATCATGCATAAATCACAAAAGCCCAAAATTCAAGTATATAAACCCTAAGTCCAATTTCATGCTTAATCAAGGCTCTGATACCATTGTTGGTGTTTCTAGGTGTGCCAAGATCAATATTAAGCATTGAAATAAGTGTGAATACAACAAAGTTGAGTTGCGGAATTACTTACTTTGATCGGATTTGCGATGCGAGGAACAACAAAATTTCTTCGAGCTTTTCTTCCTTGAAGCTCACGGCTTTGGCCTCCATTTTTGTGCTCCAAGTTTCGGTCAACCTCCATGGATGTCCTCCAAGCTCCAAGCTTTGATTGTTGAGATTCCATGCTCAAGGGTTTGTTTCCCTATCACCTTTGTATAACTCTTTAGTGTGCTAGCACTCGAAAAAATTTGCCACAAATTCTTCCCTTGTGTTTTATATCTCTCGGCCATGAGAGATTTGAGAGAAAATTTGGCCCTTGGCCGAATTGGAGGAGATGGAAGAAAATGGCTCCATGGCCGATTGTGACGGAGAGAGAGAGTGTGATGGTGTGTTGGTGGTTTGTATATCTAATACATAAAATTTGAAAGTCAAATACCAAATAATATTTAATGATAAATGTCTTTCAATTACACTTGAGTGTTTAACACTCTTCCATCAACTTCCATCACTATTCTCATCAATGATGACAAACATCACTTCACTCAAAGTGATGTGACTTCTATCACTTGATTGACTAGTGATTTGACGCTTGATGTGACTTGTGGGCCCCACTTGATTCGAATACGAGTGGCCCGCAAACACTCCCGGGCTTGGGTTCGTTAATTCCGAATTAACGAATTTTCTGTTGCGACGTAATTAAATCAAATTTAATTAAATAATTATGCCTAGCAAAATTACTATTCACGTCGCTTGCGAATTAATTCTAAATTAACTCGTTCGCCCGAATTAAAATCTTTTAATTCCGCGTCGAAATCCAATTTCATTTAATATATCGAATATATTATTTCATCGATTAATTCCAAATTACTCGTTCTCTCTCTTTAAATAGTATTTTATCCCAGATAAAATATCTCCGTAATTAATCCCAGATTAATTTTCTCTCTCATATTTTTAATCCCAGATTAATAATGTGCGAGTCATACGTCATCGGTGAATCTTCGAGAAGCGACCCATAAGATCCCTGGATATGTTGGCTGTAAATCCGGTTATCGGACTATCCGAACACGTACGTACCTAGTACTACGTCTTTACCGATTTACAAGACATGGTTGGCTTCTAGCAAAGCATCGTGCCTACCCAATTCTCCAGAAATATTCTTAGATGAATATTATAATCTATATCATGCGTAGAATACATAGTATTATGTATAGTGATCCAGTATCGGATGTCACATGCTAGGCTTGGGGCTAGAGTTGTGTTTGCCCCATAAGAAACACATGTCAGATCTCTGGTAACTAGTCTCTATAATCGGATAACTATGACCTTGTCATATTATCCCGATAGCTGCAGCATAAAAGAGCACCAGTTCCGTATCCTACGTGACATCATCTACATATGTCTGAAGTGATACTTCCATCTTGACATCACACCCAATACACTACGATTCTCAATATACCCAGAAGAGGCGTACATAGAACCTGTTAAAGCCCTGGATGACCAAAACCAAAGTATATTGATTGTCGTAAGAATTAGCGGTGCAAGTCTAAGGTTAAGACCAAAGACACCTACCCTGAAGCGGACTCCCATAGACACATAGACATACTACCAATGGGATTCTGCGGGGTCTATCCAGAGCGAAGCTGTTTTCCATACCATCGGTAAAACACAACCTCCTATCTCACTTGCATAAGTATCCAATACTTAAATATATGAGAACTATGTCGTTATGCCATCATAACGCGCACAAGTGCAATACTAGTCTATTCCGCATTATCGATGTCCAATCTCGATAATACTACGACTAGAGATATTTAATGATTAAATCTTTATGGATTGATATTGTCTCATATCATCTCAATCTGAAACTAATCATAAGGAACTTTTATCATTTATGTATCTTGGTAATCCAATTACAAATGATAAAAAAGTAAATTCCTTTGTCACATAGTTAATTTGTACAACAACACTATGATCTGTACAAATAGTGATGCTATGGGTCATAATTGTCCAACAATAATTACACTAGATTTAGGATTTGAAAATCTCAACTTAACCCGATTGGATAGAGAAACGATAGACGAACACATGGAGAATAAATGGATGACAATTTTTTTTTAAATCTTGTTGTTTATTTAAAGTTATAATTTTTTTTTAAATATATGAAATCATTAAATTATAATTTCTACATAAAAAGACAACAAATCATCATTGTTATGTCATTTCTATATTCACCTATCACTTCTCACATTAGATATGGATGACTACCAATGATGAAATACCTTTACATCAAATGGTTGTGACTTTTAGAAATATCACATAATTTAATTCACATCTTTTCATATTTTTCATTTTAAATTTTAATCAAATTCAATGAACAACATTTTCAATATAAATTTGAATTTTGAGCTTTTCATGTTGATCCGTCAAACTCAAATTCGGTTAATAAAAGTTTGTCTCAAAATATACAGCCTATGGACTAAGTGCAGTCTATCAAACTCAGAGTTTGATTCACCGAACTTTCCATGTGTTGCATATTTCAGACACTTACAAATCAAATCATATTTCCGAAATAAATATTCTGAAAATTAATAACATCAAATCATAATAAAATACATCAATTTATTTTTTCGGAAATCCCTTTGTCAAATCACATGATTCGGGTTTAAGCAGAATAAGTAAAACTTCCGAATATCTCAAGCTCTTATAATGAAATATACCTCATGGACTCGAACTCAGGACCCGATAACCAAATCTTAAGTCATTTGTCACCAAATCACACTTTTTAAAGACTGATAAAATATTTTTACTGGAAATAAACGATATGAGAGTTTAAACCCTCTCATATAGATAAAAAAAAATTTACCACCCTCAACTTATGCAATGCATCCAAATCAAATCAAGCAAGCACCCCTCAATTTGAAACGAGGTTTGTAATTGATCTCGAGTCTTGCCCAACAAATCTTCATGAAACCAAGAAATGATGATGATGATGATAAAAGTTCGCGTGGTGTCCTTTCATCAGCCATGTTCAAATCTCAACTACATGACAATTATTCTCAATCATGTACACCTATATTTTATTTATTTTAAAAAAATTACGCCAATAATTCTTTATTCTTCTTATTCATACATGAAATTAGAACCGACTGATTGAAATCTATTGAGATAGACTATATATATACACTTATAGTAATGTCCGTCAAATATGAGTTCAGAAATTTATCGGACTTCTCGGAAGAGATCTATTTTGACTTCTCGATAAACATTTATACATATATTCACATATTCAAACATGATATAAAGAGATTTTGAGTCTATGGAGCCTTAAAACTCTACAAACTCAAATGTCAGCGTTTGACGTAATAAAATATTGATTTAGTAGAGGAGAGATAAAAAAAATAACAAATACAATTTATTTTAACGTGTATTTAAATTAATATTTTCAATAATTATAACATACGTTTTAATATATTTTTTAAATGAAACGGAAGACAACTACCACCGCTCGTCTCTTAATGGCTGCTTAAAGTTAAAACAACATGATCCTGATGCCAACTTATTACATCTAAACTATGTTTAATTTATTTTAATTTATTTTTTGTTTCAAAAGCAAAGCTAATTGGTTACCCACCAACCAAGATTATGTACGGATTAGGGATACATTATGTACTATAAATAATATTAATTTATTAAATTTTGGCTCATCTAATGCATACGTATCCATGCATGTGCATGTTCCTTAAATTATGGAGAATTAGAATCCATTTATGATTATATATATATATATATATATATATATATATATATATATATATAATTAATTTAATAAATAATTGCATGACATTCTGATTTACGTAAACAATTAAGTAATTTCGAATTTAAAAATGTTATCTTCTGATAAATAATTTGTGTTAAAGGTATTTAGTTATAATCCATTGGAAGGTAGCTTGATTTGATTTAACATATTTTTATTGAATTAAGATCACCAAAATTTCATTAATGTTAAATTTACTTGCTTCTATTTCTTTCTTTCTACTTCCCTCTCATTTCTTTCCATCTCCATTTTCTTTTACTTTTTACTTTTCTCCCACCTTTTTCCTCTCTTTCGTTTCACCCCCTTCTCTCATAACCCATTTTCTTCTTCTACACTAACTAAAAAAGCTCAATTTCTTAGTGAGAAATTTTCTTTGTTAATTAGGAATTCTCAAATGGATGAGGTTCCTAGAAAGGTTTGGGTGAGGAAGCAAGATGAATTCCCATCTTCTTCTGCGTGTCCTGATGGACATGATGAGAGTGCACTTCGGTGTAACTCTACTTAAAAGATGCATTTTTATTTTCCCATTGCATGTGTGTGCGCGTGTGTTTTATGTTTTTGCACGTTTATTTTGTTTTCACAGCATATGAGTGTGTGTGTGTCTTGTTTTTATTATATGTCCCTTAGTATATAGGATGGAAACCCGGACATAAATTTCATAGCCGATCCTGAATGAACGGTAATATGATCTGCACTCGGGATACAACTCCACGTACCATTGGATGTTTTACAAGTCTGTTTGTGTCTTTGTTTTAATTTGTTAAAATCTGAAAAATACAAAAAAAAAATAGAAAATGAAAAAGACAAAAATTATATTTTTTATGGCTTATTAGAGCCTGAATAACATGTACATGTGATCTTGGTATGTAGGATATATGATTATGCATGTATGATATGCTGTTTTTTTTTATGCTCTTTATACATGAGTGTGTGTGATAAAAACCTTTGGTATATCTTGTGCTTGCACCTTCACATACATGTTTTTATTTTGTCAAGGCTTAGTCGCATGTATGAGTTTTTGGAATAGCAATCTAATTTCTATCATATCTTATTTGCTCAATAGTGTGACCTTTGACTAGATGACCTTGCTATCCTTTTTTGTAAAATAAAAAGAAATGAATTAAATCAAAAAATGAGACTCAAGTGCAAAAGAGCCAAAATGACCAAATTCAATAGATAGGGGCAAAAATCATTCACTCGAATAGTTGTTCAATATGAGCTCATGATATTTTTTGGGGTAAAAGAATATAGCATGCAACCAATGTTGATTTCTTTAAGGTCCTAGTGGTGTTGGGTTTGAACATCTATTTTATGGACTTTGTTTGTTTAGAAATGGATTTATTTGGCTGTGTCCAGCTCATAAAATAAGATCTTGAGCCTTGATTTATTGTGCACTTTATTTTTCACGCAAGTGCTTGATATGTTTTTGTGTTTATGTCATATGCATACGTTTTATATCTAGCAAATCTTAAAATGATGCATATTGTTTCATGTCATAAACAGTTGAATACTGACTGGGTATCATTGTTCCTGCTTAAGTGCTATTTCAGTCTGAGATTTTTTATTTTTCGATATTGTGTGCGTCAATCTTCTGCATACATTTTTCTCTTTTGGTTTATCTTTACTTTGCTGGGCACTGTCTGTTTGTTTTTCGTTCGTGTAACGTTTCCTACAACGTTCGAACTATTTTCGTTAGTGCATTTTTTCCCAAACGTCCGAACTTATTTCGTTCGTGAATCGTTTTTAATTTCGTTCGATCATTTTCTTTCCAGAATCATTTCGTTCTTGTTTCATTCCGTTTTTGTTCGAAGGCCGACCTTTTGCGTTGACTATCATTCGACTATTGTTCGAACATTTTGGGGCTATTTAAATAGTTTTCGTGCGTTTTGTGTTCGCACGTTTCATTTTTCACATCTCCACCGTGGTTGAGGCCTTCTTTTATCTGGCTTCATTGGTCCCTCTCCCCATCTTGTCCAGGAGTTTTTTTCCAACATGGAGGTAGTTTCCGCCACCTCCTTCTCAGTGTACATTCGGGGCAGATACCTGGACATTAATCCATATATTTTATCTCGGGTTCTTGCTATCCCTGAGGTGCCTTTTCCCCAGTACCTTTGGGCTCCTACTGAAGGCCCTTCTGATCAGCTTATCATGGACGTTGCCACTGGACAACATCATCCGTTTGCTGGGAGTATGATCGTAGTTTCCATATTGCTCCCACCCTATCGTCTACTCAATCGGATCGTCTACCACAATCTTTGGCCGAAATCGCACGTGAACACTCAACTGATTGTCATGATTGCTTTCCTTTATGCTGTTGAGCAGGGACTATCTATCGACATCCTCAGTGTGATCTTACGTGAGATGATTCACATTCGCACTGCTTCTTATGCTGCTCACACTCTTCCTTATGGGTGTCTCATTCACCGTATCATCTCGACTTTGGTACCTGATTTTGTGCATGATCCTCCTCTCCCTCTTCTCAAGCCAATAAGTCGTCAGACTGTCTCCTCGAGAGCTTCTCATCTCCCAGCATATGATCGTGAGCCTGTTCCTCCTCGAGCTCCTGCTCCTGAGCCCGCTGTTGCTCCTACTCCTCCAGCTTCGGCCTCTGCCTCTTTGTCTTTCGCTGGTCATCCTCCAGAATTTTACCAGCGTATTTTGGACTCCCATGCGACTATCTTGGCTGAGCTCCGTCTTATTTTCGGAGGCCTATCTGAGGTCCATACTTCTGTTCGCCGATTAGATGACCGTTTTCTTCGCCAACATGCAGTGTCTCAGTCTGGCTCTGATGACGAGGGGTCTTCTTCTAGTTCGGAGTCCGATTAGTCTGTTTGCCTCTTTTACAGGCTTTACTATAATTAGGGGGAGTCTTTTTTTATTTTGCGGTCTTTATTGTCGCATTTGTGTTGTACTCTCGCCCTTTTTATTTGATTTATGTGATGTTTTGAAAACTTTATGTTTCTTAATGAAAATGATACATTTTGCATAACCTTGATGACTATTTGTGCCCATTGACTTCCCATTTATTCTTATGATATCTGGTTGTGGTTGTTTGTGAGGGGAAGTCTATTTTCATATTTGCTTGTTGTTAATTTGGATATATGCATGCTTTATCATTTCGTAATAAAAAATGGGAGTAATATGTTAATATGTGTGGTTTGTCCTGTTTAATGAGAGTTCATATTAAGGGGGAGTCAAATGATTTACCTGTTTATGTTATAATTGATAATCTCAATGCTTTTCACGGTGTATTATTGTTCGTGAATGTTTCAGGTAAACAGGTCTTTGTTGTTGTGGCGGCACTGATTTCAAAACTACTTTGTTAGGTGTTAGATCGAGTCTTATTATAATTAGTCACTATTTTGATGGTTGACAATTGACTATTTTTCTTTTGGATCTTTTACCGTAGTATTTGTATTAGGTTGTGTATTGTCACGGAATGCCAAAGGGGGAGATTGTTAGTTCTATTTTTTATTGGCATGTGTCCGTGACAAAATGAGTTCATTTGAGTTGTGATCTATCATGAAGATCATTGTGCAATTGGACTGTTGGTTAGCTGTTGTGCATCAGACATGCGTTCGGGTGCATTCGTTACAGCATTCGATCGTTGGCGTTGGAGCTTTAGGACACAGAAACTTGACGACGCTGTTCTAGGCTCGCGGCCTGGTTAGGAGTACGGAATAGTCCGCGAGGGAACTAAACCGGAGAAATAACATGGAGTCGCCACCCGGTGTGAACCGGGATAAAGATTTAAGGTAGTACTCACCCCTTGCAAGGGAAGACCTCAAACCGTTGGGTTTGGAATGATCCCTTACTTATGTCACTTATAATGATATGATTTGTGCAATAAACTAACCAAATCTACGCAACATGCTCAAGAAAAACCTATATCTAGTTCATGTTCCATAAAAATAAATCATATGTCTAAGTTTGCATGCTTGAAAAATAAGTCATCATAACGACAAACGCACAATAACACACGGCAATCCCATGAACATGCAAATTCTAAACGCAAAATAAATAACTAATCATGCTTAAAAATAAATAATCTACTAACTACATCATGCTCAAATACAAGTTTGGATGAAACGAAATATGTGTCTCTCAAGCAGCACGTGGCATTGTGCCCCAAGTGCAAACCATAATACCGTCCATTCATATTCGACTACGGAATTTACGTCCGGGTTTCCATCCTATATACCACAATAGGGAACACATATTCCGCTTATCCAACAATCACATCATGCCTCAAACGACTCTCATGCGATAATATTTTTAAAATAAACAAAATAAACGAAAGATAATAAATAAAAAGTTGCCCTTAGGTCTAACCTCTTTTGTTGTCTCATGAAAGGGCGTTACACGACCGTTGGAAGGGTGGATAATCCGCAACTCTTCCGATTCACTAACTCAACATCTTTCCTCGCTGTTTCGCTATTCGGACTGCTGTTTTCACTCCATTTCGCTGCTGTTTTGCTGTTGTTTTTAGGCCACTATTTTTGCTGTATAAGGGACTGTTTTTGGGCGTTTCTAAAGGCTAGGGGACTGTTGTTTTTGGTGATTTTTCAAGGGGGTTTTGTGAATTTTTTTAGTGCATTTCAGGGTTTTTCCTGGGCTGTTTCGAGGGTCAAATCGTGTGAATCACTGGCAGTGGAGGAGGTTTATTCTCGACAGTGAAGGGTTGTGCAGTGGGCAGTTTGGGCATGGACTACTGGCAGGTTTAGGGCTGTGTTTTGGCGTGAGTTTGAGGGTGATTTTGGGGCTGTTTGTGAGGCAGTTCAGGGTCTGTTTTGGCGAGAGTTTGGGGCTGTGTGGAGGACTTTTAGTCACGGCAGGAGAGAGTTGATGGTGCGACTGTTTTGGGTGTGTGGGGGACGGCAATGGAGGGCTTACTTATGGGGATAGGTCACGGCAATAGGGGTGGTTCAGGGCTTGAATATGCGACAATGAGGAAGAATTTTAAGATGTCTTGGGCATGTATCTCTTGTGTATGAGCTATGGTAGAGAATGGCAGTGAATGGTTCTTTTTATAGGCAAAAGAGTGACGACTTTCCTTATTTGAATAGGAAAGAATCTCATAATGATGATGACATCTCTTAATTGGTATCTCATACGGAAAAGATCTCTCTAATTTAGGATAATGATTGGCTTTGATTAGGAAATGGATCCATGAGATTTCTTTTAATTAGGAAGGGATTTGACTTGATTTAAGCATGTGTTAAATGCGTATCTTCCTAATTAGGGGGTGATGGGCGTGAATATGGCTTCCATGGGCGTGGGCTTTTGCTTCTTTGGGTAGGCTTGGGTGTTTAGGTTTGGTTTATGGTTTGGTAGTGGTTCATGGGGTTTTGGGCCGAATATAAGCTTTGAAACAGAGATCCAACGAGCAACGGAAGCCAAACAACTGAATTAAATCCAACAAAAATACCAATTTCTAATTTTACCCTTCCAACGTCCGTTTCCCGTGGCTTTCACAACAAAAGAGGCAGTGTCACCATACGAGACTCATCATCGGGACTTATATACAAAAATACAGTGCCTACAGTCGCCCCCACTTTGATGGGACTTGTGCAGTGTGTGACAATGACAATCCTATCAAAGTACGTGCAATGAATTTTCACTTACCTGGCTCGCCAGCTGCCTCTTGACTTGCCATGTTGATTTGAGCTGGATTGATAGTGCTAAACCTCGTACCTGGGGTGTCGCGGTTGTGTCTCTATATCTAGAGTGCCGCAGTTGTCTGAATGTCGTACCTGGCGTGCTAACCCCGTACCTAGGGTGTCACAGTTGCGTCTCCATACCTAGAGTGTCGTAATTATCTGAATTCCATATCTGGCATGCTAACCCCGTACCTAGGGTGTCGCAGTTGTGTGAATGTCGTATCTGGCGTGCTAACCATGTACCTAGGGTGTCACAGTTGCGTCTCCATACCTAGAGTGCCGCAGTTGTCTGAATGTCGTACCTGGCGTGCTAACCCCGTACCTAGGGTGTTGTAGTTGTTTGAATGTCGTACCTGGCATGCTAACCTTGTACCTAGGGTGTCGCGGTTGCATCTCCATACCTAGAGTTCCGCAATTGTCTGAATGCCGTACCTGGCGTGCTAACCCCGTACCTAGGGTGTCGCTGTTGCGTCTCCATACCTAGAGTGCCGCAGTGATGTCTCCATACCCGGAGTGTCATACCTGGCCTGCTAAACCCCGTACCTAGGGTGTCACGGTTGTGTCTCCATACCTAGAGTGCCGCAGTGATGTCTCCATACCCGGAGTGCCGTACCTGGTGAACTGATCTGATTTCTCCATACTCGGAGTGCCGTACCTGGCAAAACTATCACTGATGCTAATATGGGCCTCGCCCCCAGACTGATATTGAACTAATGTGGGCCTCGCCCCCAGAGTGCCATACCCAGCAGAACTAATATTGAACTAATATGGGTCTCGCCCCCAGAGTGTCATACCCGGCAGAACTGATATTGAACTAATGTGGGCCTCCCCCCCAGAGTGTCATACCCGGCAGAACTGATACTGAACTAATGTGGGCCTCGCCCCTAGCGTGCCATACCCGGAAAGACTACTATTGATACGGATGTTCCATTCCAACATATTGCATTGCCTCTCGCAAGATAATCTTGATAGCTAGTCATATTTTTGCCCTCAACGCATGCTTTGCATCAAAACTAAAGAATCTTCAAAGTACTCGATAGCTCAACTCCGATCGTCTGAATAGGTGATCTGAACTAGACTCCTAGTCTGTGTGTGCCAAGGCTCTTTCGCAGCTTATTCCTTAAGTAAGCCAACTTAATAATTTCGTCTCGAAGAATCGGATCGGTGGGTCTAACCAATCTGGATGTCTCGATCATGTTTTGTGATTACTACAGCATACTCAATATGATATGGTCGTCTTTATTTTGTTCTTGTCTCTTTCTTTTCATTCTTTTCATTCTTTTTTCTTTCTCTTTTCTTTCTCTTTTCTTTTTCTTTTATTGACACACCTACCCTTTAAGGTAGCATTTCTCTTCATGGTGGTCCTAATACTCGCTCATGGGTAGCTTCACGCTTATTGGTTATAGGCGGCCTATTTTTCTTTTTCTTTTTATCACAAAGACTTTTTCTTTTATTTATGACCATATCATATATCGTAGAATAAGTAAACCAGGGGGACATCTAGGCAAACGGTCATTCACCAATCCACCATCTCTTCAACTAGTCATCTTGTTAACCACTCAAGCTTCTACTGTTGAGATCTCGTAATCAAGTGCTCGTTGAGTCTAGCTGAGATCAATCCATTCAGAGTACCAGTGGAGAACACGTCTCGCACTTATCATTTCTAAGGCTTCTTCCTATAGCAAACAATGTCATCACCGGACATATGCTTAACCATCAAAGACTTTTCTTTCTTTCTCTCTCTCTCTCTCTCTTTTTTTCACTCACTCACTCATTCCATAGAAATCCTCTTCTCTACTGCTAATAATGTGGGCTTCGCCCCCTGAGATCCATACCCGGAACTCATACTGACTGGGCCTCAACCCTGGGATTCCTTCCCGAAACTAATACCAATATGGGCCTCAACCCTGGGATTACCACCCAAATCTGATAATAATATGGGCCTCGACCCTGGGACTCATCCCCAAAACTGATTATGTACTGTTGCTGTTTCTGATTGGCTTGTCTTTGCCGCTTTTTCTTTTTCTTTTTCTTCTTCGAAACCTGTGAACACAAAACAAAACAAACAAAAAGAATAAAAAATATGTTACTTGTATGCGTGCATATATGAGTGAATTTCCAATCCCGTCAGGTTAGGTCTTCTGCCAATTCCTTTGGTGACTGCTCGGTCTTCTCTTTCTCAGGCAAAGTACCGCTTCAATCTATCCACATTGATCAGTTCGGTGAACTCATTCCCTTCCAAGTCTGACAGTCTCATTGCCCCATTTCCCATTACTTTCTGGACAATGTAAGGTCCTTCACAGTTTGGTCTGAACTTTCCTCTCGGGTTTGTTGTCGACGGCTTCGACTGATTAAGCACCAAATCACCCTTTCTGATCTTGGTAAGACGCATCTTCTTATTGAACGCTCGAGCCAATATTTTCTGGTATATCTACATGTGATGCAAGGACTTATCCTTTTCTTATCCATCAATGCTAATTGTTCAAACCTCTGCGAGGCCCATTCTCGTTCAGGCAACTCTACTATTGCTAATACCCGCATGGACTATATCTCAACTTCCACTGGCAGTAGTGCTTCCATTCCATAGACTGAAGAGTAAGGTGTGGCTCATATTGTCATTCTCACAGATGTTCTGTACCCCCACAGGGCATACGGTAACTTATCAGCCCAGTCTTTGTAACTGTCATCTTCGCTAAAATCAACTTTATCGTCTTGTTGGCTACCTCGACTGCCCCATTAGCCTGCGGCCTGTAAGGCGAGGACTTGTGATGGCCTATTCTATACTTCTGTAGCATCGCATTTGTCTCTCCCTAAAATTGGAATCTGTTGTCCGTGACCACATGGTGCGACATACCATACCGACAAATGAGATTCCGAGCTATGAACTTCGCCATCTACTTTGCTGTAACATTGCGAAATGATTCAGCTTCTACCCATTTCGAGAAGTAATCTACTACCACTACTATAAATCTATGTCCACTCGATGCATTCGGCCGAATCTCTCCAATCATATCAATTCCCCATGTTGAGAAGGGCCATGACTCTGATAACCCATGCAACTATGTGTGCGGCAAATGATTCAAATTGCCGTGCGCTAGACAATCATGGCAGTGTTTCACCAGCTTCGCGTAATCAGCTTCTATGGTCGACAAGTAGAAACCTTGCCTCACAATCTTACGAGACAAATTCAACCCGTTCATGTACGGCCCACATACACCCGCATGTACTTCTTCCATTATCTTCTGAGCTTCTTCTTTTCTCAAACACTTCAGCTGAATACCATTTGCCTGCCTCTTGTAAAGTTCTCCCTTCAGACTCACATACTGAGAAGCTAACTTCTGAATGGCTATTCGGTCCTTTCTGCTCGCTTCCTCTGGGAGTTTCCCGTGATCCAGGTACCTCTGAATATCATGATACTAAGGTTTCCCATCATCGACCTCTACTTCGAATATTCTCTCTATCTCATAGGCTGGTTTACTTGCTGTCGTCAACACAAGTGATCTCATTATCAACTTCTCTGGATTTTCCCAAGTTGCGGCTAATGTAGCCAATGTGTTTGCCATCTGATTCTCTTCTCGCGGAAAGTGTTGAAATTTACAGTCGAGGATAGCCTGTGCTAGATTTCTGAGGTAGAACAAGTAAGGCTTCAGCCGTTTTTCCTTTAGTTCCCATTCTCCTTGTATCTGTCGGATTACCAACATTGAGTCTTCGTAAACTTCAACATTCTCAGCTCTCAAGGCTATCAATGCGATCAACCCGAAGGCGCATGCTTCATACTCGGCCATGTTATTAGTCACTCCGAACGTCAACCTCTTGGCTATAGGTAGAGTTTCTCCATCGGAGGTCACTATTACTATCCCAATTCCAACTCCTTTGTAGTTCACGGCTCCGTCGAAATACAATTTCCATCCTTGGACTGCTATAGCTTGGATTTCCTCATCAAGGAACTCAAACTTGTACTAATCCCCTTCAATGGATTGCAATTCCAGAAACTCTGCTACGGCTCGCCCTTTGATCACCTTGGAAGTGAGGTACTCGATATCAAATTCTGTCAGTAACACCAACCATCTGCCTAACTTCCCGACTAGTGAAGGCACCGAATGCAGATATTTCAAAGGATTTTCCTTCGCTTTGGATCTTGTAGGATTGGAAGTAATGGCGCAATTTCTTGGACGCTCATACCACTGCTAGACAGATTTTCTCCACTTCTTGATAGCGGGCTTCATATGGAAGTAGCTTCTTACTGAGGTTAGTAGACTACATGCTCTACTCATGTCTCATCCGCTTGTACCATCATCACCCCCAGCGCTTCGGGTTCAATAGCCAAATAAAGTACCAAGGGTCTACCCTGCCTCGGAGGTTTCAAAACAGGAGGTTTCACCAAATATTCTCTTATCTTGTCGAAGGCTTCTTGACACTGTTCATTCCACTTCACCGGCTGGTCTTTTCTCAACAGCTTGAAGATAGGCTCACATACTGATGTCAACTTAGCAATGAACCGACTAATGTACTGGATTTTCCCAATGAATGCTCTGACTTCTTTCTCTGTCTTCGGTGCTGGCATCTCAGTAATTGCCTTGATTTTCTCAGGATCTACTTCTATTCCGCCCATTCCTACTGTATGGCCAAGCAACTTCCCTGATGTTACTCAGAACACATATTTCTTGGGATTCAGTCGCAGGTTGTACTTGTCGACACATTCGAGGAATTTCCCCAGTGCTTCTATATGTCCGCTTCTTGTTTCTGACTTCACCATCATGTCATCCACATGTACTTCAATCTCTTATACATTAAGTCATGAAACAAGGTAGTGGCCATCTGCTGATAAGTGGCTCCGGCATTCTTAAGCCCGAACGGCATTACTTTATAGCAATATATGCCTCATTCTGTGACGAAGGTGGTTTTGTGCTTATCTTCTTCAGCCATAAGTACTTGATTGTATCCTGAGAACCCATCCGAAAATGAGTACATGGCAGACAACGTCGTACTATCCACAAGCACGTCTATATACGGAAAAGGAAAATCATCCTTTGGGCATGCCTTGTTAAGATCTTTGTAGTCAACGCACATTCTGACATTTCCATCCTTCTTCGTCACAGGTACAATGTTAGCCAACCACTCGGGGTATTTTACCACTTCAAGGAATCCCACATCTATTTACTTCTTAACCTATTCTTTGACCTTCTCGGCCCACTCGGGTCTCATCCTTCAGAGTTTTTGTTTCACCAATTTCATATTCGGATAAGTTGGTATTGCATGTTGGGGTATACTTCTATCTACCCCAGGCATGTCCTCATAAGACCAAGCAAACACTTTGGCATATTTTACCAACATTTTTTCTAAATTCTTCCGCTCTTCGGCGGTAACTTCACTCTCAATCAGAATTTCATTGGGGCTCTCAAGTGTACCAATGTTGAATGCATTTGTTTTAGTGGAGTTGATATCGAATATGCTTAGATCGTGCAAATTAAGAGGAGGAAACTCAGGCAAATAAGTAAAATTATTGTCTTTATTGCTAATAACTGCGGGAGTACACTCGAATAAATCCGAAAGATAAATATCTTCATCCTCTACAGATATTTCTTCCTCTACAACAAGGTTTTTCTCAGGCCCCTTATCTTCTTCAAGAGTCAGGCTCTTCAGCTTCATCAGTTCCTCTTCCCATTTATCATCTTCCTTCTTCACAACTTCTTCCGCCAGCAGCTTTTCTCCCAACATATCTTGGAAAATTTCGAATCCGGGCACCACAATCCCGTTGACTTCCACTGGTTCGGGTTCTCCTTGATACCCCGAGGCCTTAACAAAGCACTCCATCAACTTCAGCCCTTTCTTCTTGGCCTTTGGCTTATCTTCATCAGATCGGTATCCTAAACCCCTTTGAGTATTCTGTCCCTTGAAATCTGGCAATGTTGAACCTTGACTTGGCTCAAATTTCATTTTCTCCATGATCTTCGCTACCTTGGGATCCACCCATTCCTCAAAAGTTGCTGACACTTGGAACCTCGTGAAAGGTTGTATTTCCAAAGCGGCTACAACATTTTCCACCTCAGCTTGGATGGTGACAACCCCTCCTCCATACGGGAACTTAATCATCTGATGCAGAGTGGAGGGCATGCCCCCAAGCTTATGAAACCATGGCCTTCCCAACAGTAAGGCAAAAGTGGCCGGGATATCCAGCACTGTGAATTCGACCTCGTCCTCAATCGGTCCAACCTTGACTATTGCGGCAAAAGTACTTTCAACTCCTCGCTTGCTATCATCATAGGCCTTAATAGTCATATTAGAAGGACTCGGCTCTGTCGGCTTTATACCCAGCCTTGGAAAAATCTTCAACGGGCACACATTGATGGATGAGCCATCGTCCACCATTACGCAGGATGTCCTTTTGCCCCTCACTTCAGCTCGGATGAACAAAGGCCTATTGTGGTTTCTCCCCTTAGCCGGGAGTTCTTCATCAGAAAATGTTATTTGCAGAACCTCTTTCTGCACTGACCCGACAAACAACGCAAGATTAGCATCTTCCGGCACCACTATTTTGCTCAAGGCCTCCACCATAGCCCGCATGTGCTCTCCGGATGCACACAACAATTCCCAGATACTCAAATGTGCTCGGGTCTTCTTCAGTTGCCGCAACACTACATCTCCCTCAGCTTTCTCAGTATTCTCGGCTACCTCTCGGCCTTCTTCCAACACTTATTTCCCCTTTTTGGCAGTATCATTGTAAAAGCGCCCACTCCGGGTCATTCCTTTTACCTCTTCCTTGTCACTACTTGAGAAATCTTCCCAGAAATTCTTCTTCTGATCTATCTCATCCTCATTATTACTGTCCTAAATACCCAGGCAATAGGCTTGGTAGTTGAAGGTTCAGAGGACAAGGTCTTCTGGTAGGCCAGAGTTGATCATATAAGTAGGTGGGGGAACAGAGTGATGGTTGGGCAAGGGGTTGCGGTGAGTATTTGGTTGTTCTTTTTCTGGGTCAGGAATTTTTCGAGAGTCTATCAAGTCTTGTATTTCATGGCAGAGACGGGCACAACCATCGGTGTTATGGCCATGTTGTTGGTGAAAATAGCAGTAGCGGTTCATGTTTAGGTTTGGTGGGGGAGGATTCTGGAGTGGTTTAGGTTTCAAGGGTTTCAGCAGCCTTTACCTTGCTAACTTCTCCAGGACCTTGGACAAGGGCCTGCCCAGGTTAGAAAAATGCCTATTCTTAATTGCAGCAATCCCCGCAGTAACAGGCTTAGTACCCGAGGGTCCTCCAACAGTTCTCCTGTTCAGACTATAAAACTTCATGTTCTCAGCCTCTTCCTCTTCGATATCCATAACAGTCTCCCTCAACTGTCGAAAATCCGCAATCATCGAAGTCATTCTCCTCAACTTGCCATAAATGGAGGGCTTAGTACCCTTGATAATCATTTTATCACATATATCTAATAATCTATTCGTCGAAGGCTATCCGAGTTGTGCTTAGGAAATATAGAATACGCCGTCAAGTTTTCGAGGCACATATCTCATGTCGACATGTCCACGATTCTTCATAACTGATGTGATCCACACTAGATGATCGACTTTGGCCAAAACTTTAGGAATCGTGACTTTACTCACATAGATACTGATGAGTGGTAAATCTTTTACTATTTCCCACTCATTTAACCTAATATTTTGTATAGTTTCTTGAGTTTTGTGAATATTTTGATGTGCTTTATGTTATTTTGTAGATAAATAAAGTTTCAGGACATTCTGGAAGTGATTTGGAGCCAAAACAGTGAAAACGAAAAAAAAAAAATGACATTTTAGTAATTTGTCGGCATCGCGACGCCCAAGCCTTGGCGTCGCGATGCCTAACGTGTGCCTCACTGTGCTAACGTGCGCCTAGTCAACAAGTTAGAATCTGAGAAGTTTGACTTTGCTAACATGCGATGTGCCACGTGTCACCATCATATCAATTTGCTAACGTGCGTCGTGCCACGTGTCATCATCCAATGGTGCCGACAATCGCCATCACCATGTGTCGCCACGTGTCACTCCACGTCATCACCACATCATTGTCCACATCACCTGTTGACCAAGTCAAATCGCCACGTCATCATCAACCAATCATAACTTGCCACGTGTCGTAATCCTACGGTGCCGAAAATCACATTCGCCATATATCGCCATGTCAGTGCCACGTTAGCAAAATTATTGACCTTATCATGAACAGTGCCATTTCATCAGGATAAGAATCTGAGCCGGCCAACCAGAAGATGCCACGTGTGGCGTTGCGACGCCAAGGGCTTGTCGAGGCCTATAAATTCAGCTCGAGATTTCAATTTCAAATGTACCTTTCTCTCTGAATTCTCTGATGTAAATAGGTAGTTTTCTACCTAGTTTCTTTTAATTTTAGTTTTATAATTAATTTTAATTAAGTTCTATAATAGTAATTTTACTTTTCTAATAGTAATAGTAATTTATTTTTACTTTTTACTGTTACAGTTTTACTATTCAACCATGAGGAGATAACTTCCCACTGCTAAGGTGAAAGGTAATTCTTTTACTATTGCTAGTTAGATTAATCTCCTATAATTATAATATATTCACTATTTAAAATTTGACTTAATAAGGATACCGCTATATTGGCTGGTTGATAATTCATTTTAATCTGGTTAAACCTGACTAAGTAAGGATACCGCCAAATTGGTCGGTTGGTAATTAAATTCCCTTACCGCCTATATGGCAGGTTTATTTTGGTTCCGCCTTAATGGCTGGTTGGACTTAATTTGACTTAATCAGGTTACCGCCTATATGGCTGGTTGGTAATGCTATCACAAGTTTATATATTATATTATGGGAGATATCTAAATAGTAATTAGTAAAAGTAATTCTTTTTACCTTAACATTTTATTCTATTGTAATTTACTTTTCAGTATTTACTTTACCGCATTTACCTTTCGTCATTTTAATTTATGTCTTTTAAGTTTTCATTAGCCCTAGCTATATGTCGTAACTAAGTTAGTTATCTAAGGTTGTGATGAATTCCAATATCACCGGTTTATAAGGGGTTAGATTATAGCTTGGGTAATTTAAAGATTTATTTATTGAGTCTTAATCTTAATACTTTTTATTAACTGGCCATTAATAAAATTGATTAGGTAAACTTAAAATGAACTAGACATAGGGATTTTAAGTTTAAGACCTTAGACTCAATAGCCCACGATCTTCCTTGAGGATAGATAACCCTTTAATAGATTTCCTTACAGGATAGGAATATACCTGTCGGGCGGGGGTAGCCATAATTGGAACTTAATCTTAATGAATCCAGGTAATTTGGTTGACATAGACATATGGTTCAATTGGGTTATACTGGGTATTTGTAATTGACCATCAAAAGAGGCTTTTACATAATTTAGTGTTCCAGGTTAGTAAATCAATATATTACCCAACTATATGATAACCACTTCATCTTTAAATAATATTGGAAGAATTCACAACCCTGTATAGTTTTTATAAATTTGAATTTTCATCAATCTACGTTCATGCAATTTTTATTTACCTGTTTTTAAGTTAATTCATAAGTCACCATCCCAATCAAACAAACAATCCATTAGATACTAGTAATCATTTGACCTCATAAAAATTAATAGCATAGGTATTAAGTCCTCGTGGGATCGATACTTGTTATACTACTTGAACGATACGTGCGCTTGCGTTATACGTGTGTGAATGCACCGGTCAAGTTTTGGGAGCCGTTGCCGGGGACTTAGTTTTTTTTACTATTAGTTTAGAGGTTAGATACCGTTACTTGTATCTAATTTGTCTTTTTACTTATTGTTTTTGTTTTTACTTGTTTCAGGTTCTCAAACACTACATGAGACGAACCAGAAGCTTTGAAATCCGACCGTTCGACCCCGAGATTGAAAGAACCATCAGACAGTTGAGAAGAGAAAGGTGAGAAGGCCAAGAAGCAATTGTTAACATGGAACCTGAACCTTTGGAGGTAGCACCAACAATTCCCATTCGAGACAGAACCATTCCGGTGGTAGATGGCCTCATTTCATGTATTGTACTTCCTCCATTACCAGCGAATATGGGTGACATCAAAACTTGCATTCAGATGATTCAGCAGTCAGTTCAGTTTGGGGGGAATGCAACTGAAGATCCTAATGTTCACATCAGTAACTTTCTGGAAATTTATGGCACTTTCAATTACAACCGAGCATCAGAAGAAGCAATGAGACTGTGAGTTTTTCCATATTCTTTGAAAGATAGAGCAAAAGCTTGGCTACATTTACTACCAGCCGGTTCCATCACAACGTGAAACACTCTAGCCACCAAAGTCCTTGCAAAGTACTTTCCACCAGCCAGAACAGCAAAACTGAGGAATGACATCACATCTTTTGTACAACAAGATTCAGAATCCCTTTACGAAGCTTGGGAAAGGTACAAATATTTGCTCCGGAAATCTCCTCACCGTGAGATTCCTAAATGGCTTCAAGTCCAAACTTTCTATAATGAACTTTCTGGACTGATGAGAACCACAATTGATGCTGCTGCTGGAGGAGCGTTGATGTCAAAAGGAGAAGATCAAGCCTGGGACCTAATCGAAGAGATGGCCAATAAAAATTCTTGTGGCCAACAGAAAGAAACCTGATTCAAAGAATTACAGGAATTTATGAAGTAGGAGCCAATACAGCAGTCAGTGCCAAGCTGGATCAGATATGCAAATTCATGGAGACTCTCAGCACCCAAAGCAACATTGGAGCCACAAGTTCACCTTTTGGAGGAGCACCAGAGCCGAACCAACTTAAAGAAACGGTGAATTATGTCAACAATTTCAACAAACAAATAAACAATCCATATTCTAACACCTACAACCCAGGGTGGAGGAATCATCCTAATTTTTCATGGAGCAATAATTCAGGGAAAAAGAATTATCCACCACCAAGGTTCCATCAGTAAAGTCAGGAGTTTGAAAAAGAACCAGTAATGGCAGAAGTGCTAGCTCAGTTAAAAAGATATGAAACTATGTTTCAAAGCCAATCAGCTTCTATCAAAACACTGGAGAATCAAATTGGACAACTGGCTAATGCTCAGAGTTACAGACCGTCAGGAAATCTTCCCAGCAATACAGAACCAAATCCAAAGAACATAGGGAATGAGCAGTGTTATGCCATCGTGTTAAAAAGTGGTACTGAAATTAACAAAGATGTTGGAGTCAAAACAACTGTTGAGGAGGTTCCAAAAGAAACAGAGCAATTGATGGAGGAAAAAAAAACAAAAGAAAAAGAACAGATCACTCCACCTCCACATTTTCCTAAGCGTCTTCAGAAAAACAAATTGGACAAGCAGTTTGCTCGATTCTTAGAGGTGTTCAAAAAGTTGCACATCAACATTCCATTTGCAGAAGTCTTGGAACAAATGCCCAGCTATGTAAAATTCATGAAAGATATTCTTTCAAGAAAACAGAGATTGGGAGATTACGAGACTGTAGCATTGACGGAAGAATGCAGCGCCATTATTCAGAGGAAGCTTCCCCCAAAGTTGAAAGATCCTGGCAGTTTTACCATTCTTTGCATCATAGGAGAACATAACTTTGGTAGTGCTTTATGTGATTTAGGTGCGAGTGTTAACTTGATGCCTTTTTCTATTTTCAGGAAACTACAGATTGGAGAAACAATGCCCACTTCAATCTCTCTGCAACTTGCTGATAGAACATTATTATTTCCGAGAGGTGTAATTGAAGATGTGCTGGTCAAAGTTGACAAATTCATTTTTCCAGCAGATTTTATTGTCCTTGATATGGAGGAAGACGAAGATGTGCCGATAATCCTAGGAAAACCATTCTTGGCTACAGGTCGAACCATCATTGATGTACAAAAAGGAGAATTAACCATGAGGGTACATGACGAAAAAGTAACATTCAATGTTTTCAAGGCCATGAATTTCACGGACGATGAAAAGAAGGAGGAATGTTTTAGACTTGATGTGATACACAGTACCATCCAGAATTCTGACACAATGTAAAGTTCTACTGACAAAATTAAAACATGTCAATTGTCTGTAGAGCCTGAAGATAAAGGGTCTTATGCACTCAAAAAGTCAATTCTTGCACTACAAGCAACAGAAGAGAAACAGTTCCACCAGCTCAATGAATTAGAGGAATTTCACATACAGCCTTTTGAGGATGCCAAATTGTACAAAGAAAAGGCAAGGAAAACACATGATGAGAAGCTAGTGCGCATACAAATGGAACCAGGACATAAGGTATTGTTAAACAAATCAAGGTGAAATTCTTCCCATTGAAGCCAAAATCACGGTGGTCAGGTCCATTCCTAATCACCAAGGTTTTACCAGACAGAGCCGTTGAGATACATGATCCCGATTCCAACAAAACATTCAAGGTTAAAAAAAACGTGTCAAGCACTACTGTGGGGAATCATTTGAGCGACAAAAAGAAAGTGTCACACTTTCAGATCCAGTATAATGTTCGGGCAGTCACGTATGGCTGAAGACGTTAAATTTAGCGCTAGCAGAGAGGCAACCCATGCATCTTTTTATTTCTATTTTTATATTTTGTGTATACATGTTGTAGAATTTTTAATTTTGTGTGTTATTTTTATAGGGAAAAGCACAAACGAAGCATTTAAGGAGGAATGGTGTTTGGCAATCACAGAGATGAGAGATAATTCATTTGTGATGGCAGAGTAAGGAATGAATTCTTGAGATGCATCCTAATGGATTTATATACCAAACGAGTGGCGTATTGCGTACATAATTATGTTGCCTTAATAATTGCTTTGATTTACTTTTCTTTTGTTATTTTCTTTTATTTTCGCCGACAAGATCTATACTTTTTGACTTTCACGATTTATTTTAACGTTCATTGTCATTTGACAGGTATTAGTGCTATTATTACTCACCTTTTTCAGGATCTATAAATTCAGCTCGTCATTCTTCTCTTCTACGCATCCAGATAAAAATTCAGATAAGAGAAAAATGGAAACCACTTCCAAGCGACGAGTTACTCATATCTGTGTGTTTTGTGGATCTAACTCTGGGACAAAACCAGAATTTATGGAGGCCGCAAAGGAATTGGGGAGAGTTATTGCTGAACGAAACATGCACTTAGTATATGGCGGTGGCAATCTTGGATTAATGGGATGCGTTTCAAAAACCGTGCAAGAAGGTAGCAGCCATGTTTTGGGAATCATTCCAAAACCATTAGCAGAGACAAACCTCATCGGAGACTCAAACGGAGAGGAATGTATTGTCCCAAACATGTCTGAACAACTCATTGAAATGGTCAATCACGCTTACGCCTTCATTGCTTTACCATGCGGGCTTGGCACGTTGGAAGAAATATTCACTGTGGTATCATGGGCAAATTTGAACATCCACCAGAAACCCATTGGATTATTTAACGTGGATGGATTTTTCGATTTTCTTTTTGTCTTTCTTGCAGATGCTAACAAACTTGGGCTTATCTCAAAACCTGTAAAAGACATATTCCTAACAGCGAGAAAGACTGATGAATTAATCAACCAACTCTTAGCATATGAACCAAAAATAGACCCCATTATTTCCAAGTTGAACTGGTCTGATAGCGATCGTGGAAAGAGGCGTAGATTGGATTTAGATCTTAATCGGTAATTTTATAAAACAGCAACTGTCAAATTCGCGTTAACCAGGTATTATCTTCGAAACTCTTCTTCTACTTTTTAAGACATTGGGGACAATGTCTCATTTAGGTTTGCGGGAGGGAATTAGTTAATTAGTATCTTGTTTTTAATTTGTGTTGTTTTTATTTTTAGTCCAAAATTTTTCGAAAAAATACAAAAAAATTGAAAAATTTTCAAAAATTACAAAAATATTTTGCGTTTTTGTTTTGACTAAAAAAATAAAATTGGTAAGAGATAACTGAGTAAGAAGTTCTCACTCCTGATACGTATCTCAAGCCTATTTTCGAAATAAGTTAATTTTTGTTTAGTTCCTTGTAAATTATTTAATTTGTAAATTCTCCTTAACACTGACTAAAATGGATCTTCATATGCTCAGTTGGCAGGTATTATCAATATGTATAGTAACATACAGACATGAGCTGTAATTAAAAAGTTTGTAATATTCAGTACTCTAGTTTAATTGGAGGAAGCATCTCAAAAAGTGATGGAGTAAAAAAAAAGTCTGAGATCCGAGTTATTAAGTTTGTAAGGGTGTTTTAACACCTGGTGCCCTAAAGCCAACTGGTTTGGGAGTCACCGGACCAAAGCTCGCTACATGGATCGAAGATGCTGCAAAAATATATAGATCTGAAGTCTGAGTAATTAAGTCCGTAAGGGTGTCTTAACACCTAGGGGTGGCAATTTGGGTCAGGATTCGTTTATTCGTTCGATTCGATTCGCTTTAAAGCGAATACGGGTTTGGAAAAATGGATTCGTTTAATAAATGAGTCAATTCGATTCGATTCGTTTATTAAACGAATAGAATATGAATTTAAGCTCATTGATTCGTTTATTCATTTAGGATTCGTTTTATTATTTTTATTTACTAGTTCTTGTTAATTTTCAATTAAGATTCGAGAAATTATAACTAATTATCATAGAAAAAGTAATATTTTCGATATTTGATGAGATGATTTTTAGTAAATATATTAATTACATATTTCATATGTATATATTTATGAAGAATTAATGTAAATCAAGTGTGGTAAATTATTTTATTAAATAATATCATTGACTAAACGAATAAACGAATATTCGTATTCGATTCGTTTAATAAACGAATCGAATACGAATCCTGATATTAAGATTCATTTAATAAACGAATCGAATACGAATCCGTCACATTTTGATTCGATTCGTTTAAGATTCGATACAAATTCGATTCGTTGATTCGTTTTGACACCGCTATTAACACCTAGTGCCCTAAAGCCAACTGGTTTGGGAGCCACCGGCCCAAAGCTGGTTACATACATGGAAGGTATTGTATATAAATAAAAAAAAAAGAAAGAAAAAATCAGAAAAATTCGAAAAATTATTCCATTGCCATAAAAAAGTGTTTATTCTGATAGAACTTTAGGACAAAAATTTTACTCTCTTATCAACTACACTTGCGACTGTTATGGGCAAAAATGAGTTGATTAATACTTTGTTGGCTGTGTATATGGAGAATGGTAAATATAATCGGAGAATGGTAAATATAATCGGAGAATTTACTTATTCGGTAATTTAGAAAGAAACAAAACAACTAGTAACTTGGAGTAGAAGTTTCACCTGATAGCCACTAACTTCTTTATTCTATTTTCTCTTGTCTTTTTGCTTTTGTGTGCATTAGTTTCACTACATTTTTACTTTTATAAAATGTTTGTGGGTATCATTGTTGTAAACCCTCACGAGACTACAACTCGTCCACTAGGGACACCTAGGGGTTTAAAGGCTTGTTGCATACGCTAAATGCAACCATGATCCCTACGAAAGTGGCTTAGTTTAAATTTGTTTATGTTATTATATTTTATGTTTTGCTTGAGGACTAGCAAAATGTTAGGTTTGGGGGTGTGATGAGTGGTAAATCTATCACTATTTTCCACTCATTTAACCTAATATTTTGTATAGTTTCTTGAGTTTTGTGAATATTTTGATGTGTTTTGTGTTATTTTGTAGATAAATAAAATTTCAGGACATTCTGGAAGTGATTTGGAGCCAAAATAGTGAAAAATAGAAAAATGGCATTTTGGTAATTTTCTGGCGTCGCGACGCCTAACGTGCCTCTCACTGTGCTAACGTACGTCTGGTCAATGAGTCAGAATCTGAGAAGTTTGACTTTGCTAACGTGCGTTGTGCCATGTGTCACCATCATATCAATTTGCTAACATGCGATGTGCCACGTGTCATCATCCTATTGTGCCAACAATCGCCATCACCACGTGTCGCCACGTGTGACTCCACGTCATTGTCCACATCACCTGTTGACCAAGTCAAATCGCCATGTCATCATCAACCAATCACAACTTACCACGTGTCGTAATCCTACGGTACCGACAATCACTTTTGCCACGTGTCGCCATGTCAGCGCCACGTCAGCAAAATTATTGACCTTATCGTGAACAGTTCCATGTCATCATGATAAGAATATGATCCGGCCAACCAGAAGATGCCACATGTGGCGTCGCGACGCCAAGGGCTGGTCGAGGCCTATAAATTCAGCTCAAGATTTCAGTTTCAAATGTACCTTTCTCTCTGAATTCTCTGATGTAAATAGGGAGTTTTCTACCTAGTTTCTTTTAATTTCAGTTTTGTAATTAATTTTAATTACGTTCTGTAATAGTAATTTTACTTTTGTAATAGTAATAGTAATTTATTTTTACTTTTTACAATTACAGTTTTACTATTCAACCATTATGAGGTAACTTCCCCCTACTAAGGTGAAAGGTATTTCTTTTACTATTGCTAGTTAGATTAATCTCCCATAATTATAATATATTCACTATTAAAAATTTGACTTAATGAGGATACCGCTATATTGGCTGGTTGGTAATTCATTTTAATCTGGTTAAACCTGACTAAGTAAGGATACCTGCCAGATTGGTCGGTTAGTAATTAAATTCCCTTACCGCCTATATGGCAGGTTTATTTTAGTTCCGCCTTAATGGCTGGTTGGACTTAATTTAACTTAATCAGGTTACCGCCTATATGGCTGGTTGGTAATGCTATCACAAGTTTATATATTATATTATGGGTGAAATCTAAATAGTAATTAGTAAAAGTAATTTCTTTTACCTTAGCATTTTATTCTATTGTAATTTACTTTTCAGTATTTACTTTACCGCATTTATCTTTCGGCATTTTACTTTATGTCTTTTAAGTTTTCATTAGCCTTAGCTATGTGTCGTAACTAAGTTAGTTATCTAGGGTTGTGATGAATTCCAATATCACCGGTTTATAAGGGGTTAGCTTATAACTTGGGTAATTTAAAGATTTTTTTATTGAGTCTTAATCTTAATGCTTCTTATTAACTGACCATTAATAAAATTGATTAGGTAAACTTAAAATGAACTAGACATAGGAATTTTAAGTTTAAGACCTTAGACTCAATAGCCCACGATCTTCCTTGAGGATAGATAACTCTTTAATAGATTTCCTTACATGATAGGAATATACCTGTCGGGCATGGGTAGCCATAATTGGAACTTAATCTTAATGAATCCAGGTAATTTGGTTGACATAGACATATGGTTCAATTGGGTTATACTGGGTATTTGTAATTGACTATCGAAAGAGGCTTTTACATAATTTAGTGTTCCAGGTTAGTAAATCAATATATTACTCAACTATATGATAACCACTTCATCTTTAAATAATATTGGAAGAATTCACAACTCTGGATAGTTTTTATAAATTTGAATTTTCATCAATCTACGTTCATGCAATTGTTATTTACCTATTTTTAAGTTAATTCATAAGTCACAATCCCAATCAAACAAACAATCCATTAGATACTAGTAATCATTTGACCTCATAAAAATTAATAGCATAGGTATTAAGTCATCATGGGATCGATACTTTTTATACTACTTGAACAATATGTGCGCTTGCATTATACGCGTGTGAATGCACCGGTCAGATACCTAAACTCCTTATGGTATAGATGTTAGGGTTGGTGCTCAAAGTGCCAATCTGGATCGTATTTATGTCCGATTCATAAATACGAGCAATTCTATTTTCCATAAATATTACTAATTTAACGGTAGCACCCTTGTCTTTTATACGCTTATTCGATCTAATTGCGATTCGATATCTGATTACGATTAGATCGAAACTGAATCTGGTTCTGTGATACGTGTATATTAGACAAAGACCCTAGGATTTACAATATAGTGCGCAGTTACAACGTAATTTGTAATTGACATTGGGAAGCACACTATTAGTTGTATATCCTTAAATAAAGTTCCTGGTCAAGATTTACTAACACGGGTCGGTTAGTAAAATCCGCTGAGACCAGTACATGTCGTATATCATGACTTGGTCCGATAGTTTATCCCAGCAAATCATGAGACTCGTATAGACATGTAGGTGTTTATTTGATAAGACACTGAACGACTCACCGAAGGTTTCCTAATAGATGGTACACCAACGTCAATAGGAACCTTCTCGAGTTGAGCGAGCATAGTGGTCCTCTGACTTGAGATACCACAATGGGATATATGAGTTATCATCCACACTTTGATGGCAGTCACGTCAACGATCTATCTATGATCAGACCTCCGCCTGTTCATTGGGTGTGGACTGATGCTCATGAATCCAATGCGTATCAAGATAGGATCCGTCAGTCCTGTGTACAGGGCATAGACATCCTCACGTGTTTATGATTTAGTAAATCTATAGCCGTGGTATAACGTCGGAAACCAGTTCCGAGTGTTATTTCATGATCATAAATTGAATGTCGACTGTATTATACCGAACAGATTTGACGTTCTTATCTATATCCTAGTTATAATACGGATAGCTTGTGACGGAGGGATTATACGTATGCAATGATCTCGACTTGCATAGTTTAGCGAGATTATCTGTGGTAGTCATAATCCATGAGTGGGTGGATTATGGACACGAAATTGGATTTCGTGACAGATAAACCTAAACTTATAGAGTCCCACAATATGAAGTGTACTCGTTGAGCACTTGGGCAACTCGATATGAATAATACAGATTATTCATTATACTTCACCGGATTAATTGAGTTAATTCGGATCGTTTAATCGGTTAAATGATAACACATGCATTATGGGATTTTATCTGCTAATAATTATCGTGAATTTGTATTTGATACATAATACGATTAGATACACATTAATTATTCGTCAAATTAGATTTTGACACATGCCATAAATATATGTATTTTATTATTTATTGTTAATAAAATACATATATAATAATAATTACATTAATTATTTATTTGGATATTTAATTGTTAAATATTTAAATTATTAATTAATAAAAAATTTCATAAATGTTATGGAAGTTGTTTAATTATTATTGGAACATTTGGCTTGCTTTAAATATATTTTATATGTGTTCCAATTTGATTGGATTAGATAAAGTAAGTTTGATTTTAATTTGATTAAAATAAGAAAATGACAAAATTGCCCTTGGATGGTTTTTTAAAAAGGAAAAAGTTACTTTCTTCTTTACTTTTTGATTACCATTTTCGTGAGCTCCATGAAAGAAAAATGGGTTTCAACTTTGCTTTGAAAATCCATGAAGAATTTGGAGAAAAATCAAGGAAAAAGCTTAGGATTCAATGGAATTAAAGGTAATTCTTTATACCCAAGCTTAATAAATTTGATTTCTTATTCCTTCATAATATAGAAGGGTTCTAGGGTTCTTCAAATCTGAAAAATTTGGTGCTTTTGGCTTTGGTAGTTGAATTGGAAGTGGTTGAGCATGTGTGAAGTGAAATTGGTGAATATTATTGTAATATTAGGCCAATTTATTCATTAGATGAAGAGTTGCTATTCTAGAGTGTTGTGACCACTCTTATAGCACCTAGAATTGTTCTTGAGTGCTTCATGTGTGGTGATTCTAGTTGGTGTTTAGATTAATTGGATTAATCTTGGAAGTTTGGATTAATAGCATGAAAATGGGTGATTTCGATTATGCAGATCAGATATGTCAAAACTGGAAATTATGTGATGTTTTTGATGTCATACAGATGTAATGGATGTGTTTTGGGAGTTGTCACAATTGCTGGAATGTGTTTCGGACTTGAAATAAGTGAAAACGGTAAAAAACGGCGTTACTAGGTGGATTTTGAGCCAACCTGGTGACTTTGAAAACAGTGATTCTGTCACTGTCTGTGTAGGAAATGAATTTCCTTAGCGTGGCGGAAATTGCTTGTGGTGGCACCGGATCTGCTATGGATATTCAAAATTTTCTTTGCCTTATCCCTTTATTGTAGTAGCCAAGATCAATCCTTTGATGTCTAACACTTAGATCAACCACTCGATCTTCCGAACTATGACTCGAAACTAACAAACCGAAGTATGGGCTTCACTCACAAAGATTAAACCTCTAAACTATTTAGAGATTTAAGATGTTACAATAGTGTTTGACTTTTTGGAATTTAAAATACTCTCACGACACTTGTGAATATTTGAAGTTCTTCTCTCTTTTCTCTCAAATTTTTTTTCTCACAATAATTGTGTGAATGAATGCAAAGTGTTAACCTTAGGAAGTGAGAGAAATAGTAGAGATTATATTCTCTTACACAAGCTAATTAACCTTGTCATTAAGCATCTAATGCTTTCTTGCAATGGCCAATACAAAAATGTGAATGTCATGCCAAAGCATAAGAAATATTAAGCTAAAGACAATGGCTTTATCATTAAGCATTCAATGCTTTCTTTCAATGGCAAACACATGAATGTGGAGGCCATACCAAAGCATAAAATGCATTAACTAATGACAAATCTATTAGGTGTATCCAAGCCACCTAATAGACATAATTGCTTGGATGACATGGTAAGCCATATGGCTTTGTCTCCAAAGGTAAATAAAAATCAATATATTAATAATGATTTATTTACCTTCAATTATGTTGTAGTAATTATCTCATAATTATTACTAACTTGATTATCTCATAATCAAGACTTGATTATTTCATAATCAAAGAATTCTAGAAAACATTAAGTTAAATTAGTTTAACATAATTTTCATTTGTGACAATAAATATTATTAATCTTATTAATAATATATAAATAAATATAATGTGAGCATATAATTAGACAATCTAATTATATTAGGTTTGCTACAGTTAATCGAGCTAGCACGGGGACCAAATGGACCTACGGTTCCGAGCTCCAATAATTCCGAAATATTAATTAAATTCTTTAATCAAATATTACGAATTATTAACTCCGCGTTATTCCACTAAAAACTCGAAGTTGAACTCTCGTTACCGTAGATGGATTAAATAAATCGAACATTTTTTGTGTCCATCGATATAGTCATTACATATGGATTAGCCCTTCACGAATATCTTATAAATAGAGCCGGGTCATAAGTCCGTTAAAACCCCTCTAAATATTTTCTCTTAAGCACCATTAATTCTATAATGAATAATTAATTCATAACAACTATGAATATAAAATACTTTCCATTCGTAAAAGAAAAGTTGAGCGCTCAAATTGTTCAAGTCCCGAATCAACTCTTAAAAGAGATATTCATCTACTTCTCGTAAGAATGAGTGAATTCTATATCTATGTAAAACGTTCACAGCTACATACCAAATCATATCCCCAAAATACGTAGTTATTGGCTGGGAATGCAACACCGACCTCACCATAGTAAATAAAAGGACATAACATGTCATGCAGGAGTTCGTAGTACACTCAGGATTAAGATCGAATCCATATATGACCATCTATTAGATAAATTGAATTTCTTCGGTTAACAAATATTAAAAGAAATTCATATTTATCCGAGTCCAGTCCTATATGATCTTATCATACAAGGTGCCTCCAATCCCATGTCACTACATAAACGATCCTGGATCAAGATCGTCATACAAGTATACAATAGACCGCGGCTATAGATAAACCACAAACAAAGTACCCTCATTGTTCACTCTCTATGGACTATTTAGATTACTAACTTTAGACTCAAATCCTCTTGTGCATCAAACATACACTAAGTCTAAAGGTACATGAGTAATCAAGGTAGACAAGATAATTAGACAATATGCGATATAAATCAAATAACTTTGATAAAATGAATAATGTATTTATTATTATTACAATAATCAATTCCATTTACAATACATAAAGCTCTTGGACATAAATCCCAACAGTTTGGGCAGCCCATGAATTGTCCTGATACTATTAGATCTGACCTGGGCAGTTTCCATAAGTGTCGGGTAGTCGGGTCGGTCAAAAATGCATTTTAGGCCATTTTACAGAAAAACCATTTTCGTAAAAGTTTCGCGAGTTTTCAACTATATTTATGTTAATATATGATATTAAATAAATTGGTTTAGGTAATATATGAATAAATTATTCATATTAGATATTGAATAATTTATTCGGTATTTTGAAAAAGTTTTAAAATACGATATCGCCCGGGCCAGCGCTTCCGCTGCGCCCAACGCCCAAAACCCCAACAATACATACAGGCCGACAGATCCTATCTTGTTTCACACTTGATTACTGAGTGTATCGGTCTACACCCAACGAACATCTAGCAGTCAAACCATGAAAGGTTTCTGACATACATGACATCAAAGTGTGGATGATCTCACACAAAATCAATGTTATCCTATAGTTAAAGAATTACATATGCTACTCGATTTGAGGAGATTTCTATTGACGGTAGTGTACTTCCAAATATTAATAATCACCTATGAGTCATTCAATATTCGCTTCAATGAATACCCACATGTCTATACAAGTTTCCAAAACTCATTGTACATCGGGTTAAATCATTGGAACTCCAATTCCAATATATGACATGTGTTAGTCTTCTAGGTTATAAGAATTCGACTGTATTCCAAAACCAACGATTAGGATTATTTACTTTAAGAATGGTTTAAACATAGTGTCAAGACTATTATAAGGTCAATGTCATTTTTAGCATATCTATACATCAATCTAATATGTATAATTACAATACCATTAAGAAAGTATGAAATTAAAATGTAGTTATTTTATTAATAAATAATAAAATGTACACTTCGGATTTGCACTCCAAGCACCAACTCCATTAGATTTTGTGTGATATCCTCCATATTTTAATGTCTTGTATGTCAGAAATATTTCATAGTCTGGATTCTAGATGTTCGTTGGGAGTGGACCAATGCACTCGTTAATCAAGTGCGAATCAAGATAGGATCCTTAGGCCCATATATGTACCATAAGGGGTTTAGGTATCCATATGAGTAAGTCATAATTCTTAAGTCTTTGGCCAAATTCGATCACCTATGATAAATCGCATCAATTGTAAAGAATCGTGGACATATCGACATGAGATGTGCCCCTCGGAAACTTGACGATGTATTCTATATTTCCTAAGCATAACTCAGATAACCTACGACAGATGGATTAATAAACATATGTGATGACCTCGACTTGTGAAAATGCAAGAGTAGGCACCCTACTCTTGCAAAATGATGGTGTTACATTTTCTAGGCGTTCGAATGTTTTCTAGGCAGTAGCAAAATGTTTGAGTTGCGTTTGATGGGCGTTCGAACGAAATCGGTCTGGTGTCAAAACACTAGAACTTCATTTACTCCGTTCGGGAGCTTCCGGAGTCCGTTTTGGTCCCCGTTATTTTCTACGGACTCGTAACGGAATGAAGTTTCATATGCATACATAAATTGCGTTAAACCAGGCTCTTATTTTTTGAAAAAAATACTAATCTAATTAGTACAATAAATCCAAGGCATCCCTTGGTCTTCAAATCTTGCTTCATGGTATGTTGTTGAGTTCTTCGCGAAATAGGTTTGTAATGAGTCCTTTGCGGCATCGGCTCCTCCAAGTTACAAATTGAGTTCCAAAATGGACTTATTACAAAGGAGATGAACTTCCAACACTTGAAAGAATATGACCTTATGGTCTTACATTTCCAATACTAATAATATGAGCCGAAAAAATTAATGATCAACGCAATACATTCATCACATGAATCAAAGTAAATATTCATCACATGAACATTAAAAAACATTCATCTCATGAATCTAATTGTGCCTACTCATCAAAACATGCATATTAATAATTTATATCTAATATAAATTATTAAAACTTAAACTTAAAAAGAGAAAGGGTTAAGAAAACTTTTCAACCTTAAGCTCTGATACCAATTGTAGGAAACGACTTTCCTTAGCGCGACAGAAGTTGCTTGTGGTGGCACCGGGTCCGTTACGGATCTTTAAAATTTTCTTTGTCTTCTCCCTTTGTTGTAGTAGCCAAGATCAATCCTTTGGTGTCCAACACTTAGTTCAACCACTCGATCTTCCGAACTATGACTCGAAACCAACAAACCGAAGTGTGGGCTTCACTCACAAAGATTAAACCTCTAAACTATTTAGAGATTTAGGATGTCATAATGGTGTTTGGCTTTTTGGAATTTCAAATACTCTCACAACACTTGTGAATATTTGAAGTTCTTCTCTCAAAATTTTTTTTTCTCACAACAATTGTGTGAATGAATGCAAAGTGTTAACCTTAGGAAGTGAGAGAAATGGTAGAGATTATATTCTCTTACACAAGCCAACTAACCTTGTCATTAAGCATCTAATGCTTTCTTGCAATGGCCAACACAAAAATGTGAATGCCATACCAAATCATAATAAATGTTAAGCTAAAGACAATGGCTTTGTCATTAAGCATTCAATGCTTTCTTTCAATGACAAACACATGAATGTGGAGGCCATACCAAAGCATAAAATGCATTAACTAATGACAAATCTATTAGGTGTGTCCAAGCCACCTAATAGACATAATTGCTTGGATGACATGGCATGCCATATGGCTTTGTCTCCAAAGGTAAATAAAAATCAATATATTAATAATGATTTATTTACCTTCAATTATGTTGTAGTAATTATCTCATAATTATTACTAACTTGATTATCTCATAATCAAGAATTGATTATCTCATAATCAATGAATTCTAAAAAACATTAAGTTAAACTAATTTAGTATAGTTTTCATTTGTGACAATAAATATTATTAATCTTATTAATAATATATAAATAAATATAATGTGAGCATATAATTAGACAATCTAATTATATTAGGTTTGCTACAATTAATCGAGCTAGCACGAAGACCAAATGGACCTACAGTTCCGAGCTCCAATAATTCCGAAATATTAATTAAACTCTTTAATCAAATATTACGAATTATTAACTCCGCGTTATTCCACTAAAAACTCGAAGTTGAACTCCCATTACCGTAGATGGATTAAATAAACCGAACATTTTTTGTGTCCATCGATATAGTCATTACATATGGATTAGCCCTTCACGAATATCTTATAAATAGAGTCGGGTCATAAGTCCGTTAAAATCCCTCTAAATATTTTGTCTCTTAAGCTCCATTAATTCTATAATGAACAATTAATTCATAAAACTATGAATATAAAATACTTCCATTCGTAATAGAAAAATTGAGCGCTCAAATTGTTCAAGTCCCGAATCAACTCTTAAAAGAGATATTCATCTACTTCTCGTAAGAATGAGTGAATTCCATATCTATGTAAAACGTTCCCAGCTACATACCAAATCATATCCCCAAAATACATAGTTATTGGCTGGGAATGCAACACCAACCTTACCATAGTAAATAAAAGGACATAACTTGTCATGCAGGAGTTCGTAGTACACTCAGGATTAAGATCGAATCCATATATGACCATCTATTAGATAAAATGAATTTCTTCAGTTAACGGATATTAAAAGAAATTCGTATTTATCCGAGTCCAGTCTATATGATCTTATCATACAAGGTACCTCCATTCCCATGTCACTACATGAACGATCACGGATCTAGATCGTCATACAAGTATACAATATACCGCAGCTATAGATAAACCACAAACAAAGTACCCTCATTGTTCGCTCTCTATGGACTATTTAGATTACTAACTTTAGACTCAAATCCTCTTGTGCATCAAACATACATTAAGTCTAAAGGTACAAGAGTAATCAAGGTAGACAAGACAATTGGAGAATATGCGATATAAATCAAACAACTTTGATAAAATGAATAATGCATTTATTATTATTACAATAATCAATTCCATTTACAATACATGAAGCTCTAGGACATAAATCCCAACAATCTCCCACTTGGACTAGATCAAATGGGACATGTCATGTAATCATAAACCATTTAGGTGACCTTCAAAAACTTTAGCCGATAAGGTCTTTGTAAATGGATCAGCCAGGTTATCTACGGATGGAATCTGTGTGACAGCGACATCTCTTCTCTGCACTATCTCTCTGATGAGGTGATATTTCCTCTCAATATGCTTACCCTTTTGTGGCTTCTTGGTTATTTGGAGTTCGCCACTGCACCACTATTATCGTAATAAAGTGTGAGTGGTTTATCCATATTTGGATCAACTTTCAGATCTGCCAAGAACTTACGGAGCCAGACTACTTCCTTAGCTGTTTCACAAGATGCTACATATTCAGCCTCCATGGTGGAGTCAGCAATACAAGATTGCTTAATGCTCCTCCATACTATAGCCCCACCACATAGGGTGAACACTGATCCAGATGTTGATTTCCTATAATCGACATCCGTCTGAAAATCAGAGTCAGTATATCCTCTCAGAATCATATCCTGACTTATATATACAAGCATATAATTTCTCGTTCTCCGAAGATACGTGAGAATATGTTTCACCGCTACCCAATGATCTAATCCTGGGTTGGATTGAAACCTACTGACTACTCCCACTGCAAAACAGATGTCTGGTCTCGTGCATAACATAGCATACATAAGACTTCCAACTGCAGAAACATATGGTATATGTCTCATCTCCTCAATTCCTTGAGGTGTCTTAGGAGACTGTTCCTTAGAAAAATGAATCTTATATCTGACAGGTAAATTATCTTTCTTGGAATTCTGCATACCAAATCGCATAAGAATCTTATCGATATAGATTGCTTGAGACATTGCTAACAATCGTTTCTTGTGATCCCGAATGATCTGAATCCCAATTACATAACTTGCCTCTCCTAAATCTTTCATTTGGAATTGGTTAGCTAGCCAGATTTTCACGTCCGATAACATCTTTACATCATTCCCAATGAGTAAAATATCATCAACGTATAATACAAAGAACCACATTCCCATCAATGATGCGCTTGTAGACACAAAGCTCATCAATGTTCTGCTTAAAGTTATAAGACTTGATCGTAGTATCAATCCTTATGTTCCAAGATCTAGATGTTTGCTTAAGTCCATAAATGGACCTTTGCAACTTGCAAATTTTTTGCTCTTGACCTTGAGTAATGAACCCTTCTGGTTGTACCATATAAATACTCTCATCAAGATTACCATTCAAGAATGTAGTCTTGACATCCATTTGTCAAATCTCATAGTCATAATATGCAACAATGGAAAGAAGAATCATGATGGATTTAAGCATGGCTACTGGCGAGAAAGTTTCTTCATAGTCAACTCCATCTTTTTAGGTATAACCCTTTGCCACTAGCCTAGCCTTGAAAGTCCGTACTTTCCTATCTATTCCTCTTTTCCTCTTGTAGATCCACTTACAACCTATGGGTTTTACTCCATTAGGTTGGTCTACAAGTTCCCAGACTGAGTAGAGTACATGGACTATATCTCAAGATCCATGGCTTTGAGCCATTCTTCTTTATCAGTATCATCTATTGCACTACGATAGGTCAATGGATCATCTATACCATCATAAGATGCAATAACTTGCACCTCACCATTTCCTAGATAGCGTTCAGGTTGTCTTACAAACCTCCCACTACGCCTAGGTAGTATGGTATCCTGATAAAATTGCATCTGACTTTCAGATGTAGAATGTGTTATATCTTTGTCAACATTTGACAATAATGTACTGATCGTACCAGCAAGTAACTCATCAAGTAACACTTACTTCGAGGTTTGAACTCTCTCATATAGTCCTCCTCAAGAAATGTAGCATTTATCGACACAAATATTTTATTATCTTCTGGACTATAAAAGAATCCATCTATAGTTTCCTTAGGATAGCCTACAAATAGGAACACATATGAACGTGGTTCCAACTTAGTAGTCTTGTTCTTTAGCACATGTGCCGGACACCCCCATACGGAAATGTCGCAAACTAGCTTTACGACCATTCCACAACTCTAAGGGAGTCTTAGAAACAGACTTAGAATGAACTACATTCAGGATATGCATTGTAGTTTGCAATGCATACCCCCAGAATGAACTAGGTAGAGTGCTATAACTAAACATTGATCTTATCATGTCTAGTAGGGTTCGATTTCTCCTTTCTGCAACACCATTTTGTTGTGGTGTTCCAGGTGCTGTGAGCTGTGAAACAATTCCATGCTCGACTAAGAATTCCTCAAAATCTCTATCAAGGTATTCTCCTTCATGATCTGATCGTCGAATTTTGATGCTTTTACCTAATTGGTTCTCAACCTCAGCACGATACTCTTTGAACTTTTCAAATGTAGCTGACTTGTGTTGCATTAGGTAAACATACCCATATCTGGAATAATCGTCAATAAAAGTGACGAAGTATTCAAAATCACCTCGGGCTTTTACATTCATCGGTTCGCAAACATCTGAATATATTAGCCCAATAGTTTCTTTGGCTCTTATCCCTTTTCCAGTGAAAGGTCTCTTGGTCATTTTACCTTCTAGACAGGATTCACAGACAGGTAAAGTACCAAGTTTTAATTGATTTAAAACTTTGTTCTTAATTAGTTTATCTATCCGGTCAAGGTTAATGTGACCAAGTCTAAGGTGCCATAAATAGGTATCATCATGAGAAATCTTTTGCCGTTTAGTTTTAGATCTTTCAATCTTAAACATTTCAGTATTAAGTAGTGATTCATGCATTAACGGTCTTAATACATATAGATTATTTTCGGAGTTTCCCATGCATATATTTAATCCATTTCTACTAATAATAACTGACTTATTATTAAACGAAACAGAAAAACCACATTCCATAAGTTTTGTTACAGAAATCAAATTCCTGCGAAAACCAGGAATATATAGCACACCATTCAAACATAAATAACTTTTATTAAAATTCAAATTTGAAACTCCCACTGCTCTTGCTGAAATAACATCTCATGTCCCAACTCTCATGGTAAAGCTACCTTCAGTAAGGTCCCTCCATGAGTCAAGTAGCTGCAAAGAACAACAAACATGGTTAGTGGCACCAGAATCAACAATCCATATGGATTTATCATCCTCCACCAAAAGAGTCTCAATGACAAGTAAATCATATTTACCTGAGTTCTTCTTCTCTTTAAGATCTGCAAGGTATTTAGACAATTCCTTTTCCAATGCCCTTGTTGTTCACAATGGAAATATTTTCCTTTGGCATTGGTTCTTTTGGAGCTTATATTGTTCTTCTTTTTCATTATTTTTGCCTTTGCCTTCCAATTGCCTTTCTCTTTTCTTTGCAGATTTAGAAGATTTGGCAACATTTGCCTCGGCATTGGGCCTACGAGGACCGTTCATAACGGACTCATAATTAGTGAGCTCATTCAGCAGTTCAGTCAATGTGAAAGTCAACTTGTTCATAGAACAGTTGCTCTTAAACTGCAGGAAACTCTTCGGAAAGGTTTCCATGATCATTGTCACCTGGCTTTGCACATTAATACATGCACCATGGGTTTCAGCCATATTAAGATGAGTCATCATTAACACATGGTCTCGGACTGATGTGCCTTCCTTTATTCTAGCGGTCAATACAGAGGCATTTCCCTCATGTTGTTGCCGGTCTGAAGGTTGTCCAAACATGTTCTGTAATGACTGCATAATCATTGATGCTTTCGCCATAGGCTCATGATGTGCAGCAAGAACCTCAGACATGGATGTTATCAAATAGCTATGGGCTTTCTCATCAGCTTTAATCCAATTATTATAGACATTACGTGCAGCTTGCCAGTATTAGGTGCTGGCTCATGAGGACATTCCTCCATTAGGAAAAATTTAAGGTCTTCACATACCAAGATAGCATTCATGTCACTTTTCCATTTAACATAATTATCCCCAGTTAATTTTTCTTGTTGTTTGATAATCGAGATTATTGCAGATGCCATGGCTGAAAAATAATAAACGTGCATTCAATTATTCATTCATCGCATATTGAAATTGTCAAACATTTAGGCATAAAATTAAACATGATGCATGATCAATGTATAATGAATTAGAAACCTAAAAGAATTACTATGCTATGATTATTTATCATCCCACAAATAAGTACCTTCGTAGGGTAGATCAAGTATTCGCATGATAGATTGAGAAATTCTCAATTGATTAATATATCTGAAATAACTCTTATTCTTATATTAATCAACTACCATTATTTTGATCAAGGAATCTTTGATTAACAACTTAACCATTCCTTTGTGAGTGTGACCCATTATTTCGGAACCCTTGGACTTAACTAGTGAAGTACCGCCGTAGGGTAGGTCAAATCACCAAATACATCTAGAGTCTATATCCTTTCGGAATCAAAACTTGATATTGACCCAATAAGGACACCATCCGTAGGGGGACAGGAACAAAGCTACCACGAGGCGCCTATTGAATCTCACGTTTTTGGATAACAATGGAGATCGTGGGATATATTGTGGTATACCCATCTCCCACTCACTATTTAGAAGTTTAAGGTTTCTATCTCATTAGTTTCTAATGTATTAAGATTATGCTCGGCTAAAACATATCTTTATTAATACTAGTGGATTATAGTGATCTAACCAATTTTAACACTTAAAATTTTATTCACTAATACTTATTAGTCTATACTAATCATTAACTTAATTAAACTAATTTAATCAAGTTTCTTAAGTGATCTAATTAATTTTAACAATTAAAATATTAGTTCACTAATACGTTTTAAAATTTTAGAATTCAACTAATGGACTATATGTCATTAAACTATTTAATAGATAAAAGTACGTTATTTACTCCAAATGTACGTGGAATTGTATTCCGAGTGCGAACCAAATTACCGTCCATTCGGAAGTGGCTATGGAATTTATATCTGGCTTTCCATCCGATATACCAAGGAAAATAATATACTCATAATGTTCATTTGTTCTTAAAATTGAACTCGTAATTTTTAAACCTTTAAACTAATTAATCTTATTAATTCGTTTACATGCATCTTATATTCTAATTTAACTTTTAAATTTACATAAAATCATATTTTATAACTTGAATATCATGCATGTCTACATGTTATGGCATGTGAAAATGCAAGAGTAGGCACCCTAAGCTATATGGCATGTTAATAAACAATTTAAAACACATATATATGCCCAGGGCTGGGCTGAAAACGTTGGTGTTACGTTTTCTGGCCGTTCGAATGTTTTCCGGATAGTAGCAAAACGTTTGAGTTGCGTTTGATGGGCGTTCGAACGAAATCGGTCTGGTGTCAAAACACTAGAACTTCATTTACTCCGTTCGGGAGCTTCCGGAGTCCGTTTTGCGTAACGGAATGAAGTGTCACATACATACATAAATTGCGTTAACCGGGCTCTTTTTTAAAAAAAAAATATAATAATCTAATTAGTACAATAAATCCAAGGCATCCCTTGGTCTTCAAATCTTGCTCCATGGTATGTTGTTGAGTTCTTCGCGAATAGGTTTGTAATGAGTCCTTTGCGGCATCGGCTCCACCAAGTTACAAATTGAGTTCCAAATGGACTTATTACAAAGGAAATGAACTTCCAACACTTGAAAGAATATGACCTTATGGTCTTACATTTCCAATACTAAAAATAAGAGCTAAAAAATTAACGATCAACGCAATGCATTCATCACATGAATCAAAGTAAACATTCATCTCATGAACATTAAAAAACATTCATCTCATGAATCTAATTGTGCCTACATCACAATAAATGCATTTATAATTTATATCTAATATAAATTATTAAAACTTAAACTTAAAAAGAGAAAGGGTTAAGAAAACTTTTCAACCTTAAGCTCTGATACCAATTGTAGGAAACGACTTTCCTTAGCGCGACAGAAGTTGCTTGTGGTGGCACCGGGTCCGGTATGGATCTTCAAAATTTTCCTGTCTTCTCCTTTTGTTGTAGTAGCCAAGATCAATCCTTTGGTGTCCAACACTTAGATCAACCACTCGATCTTCACTCATAAAGATTAAACCTCTAAATTATTTAGAGATTTAGGATGTCACAAAGGTGTTTGGCTTTTTGGAATTTCAAATACTCTCACAACACTTGTGAATATTTGAAGTTCTTCTCTATTTTCTCTCAAAAAAAAAATTCCTCACAACAATTGTGTGAATGAATGCAAAGTGTTAATTTTAGGAAGTGAGAGAAATGGTAGAGATTATATTCTCTTGCACAAGCCAACTAACCTTGTCATTAAGCATCTAATGCTTTCTTGCAATGGCCAACACAAAAATGTGAATGTCATACCAAAGCATAAGAAATGTTAAGTTAAAGACAATGGCTTTGTCATTAAGCATTCAATGCTTTCTTTGAATGGCAAACACATGAATGTGGAGGTCATACCAAAGCATAAAATGCATTACTAATGACAAATCTATTAGGTGTATCCAAGTCACCTAATAGACATAATTGCTTGGATGACATGGTAAGCCATATGGCTTTGTCTCCAAAGGTAAATAAAAATCAATATATTAATAATGATTTATTTACCTTCAATTATGTTGTAGTAATTATCTCATAATTATTACTAACTTGATTATCTCATAATCAAGACTTGATTATCTCATAATTAAAGAATTCTAGAAAATATAAGTTAAACTAATTTAACATAGTTTTCAGTTGTGACAATAAATATTATTAATCTTATTAATAATATATAAATAAATATAATGTGAGCATATAATTATACACATTGTTCCCTAGCTCCCATGACGTCAACCACGTGATTATCCGGTTGATTAACATGCTCTCTGCCCCAAAACTGTCTTCACCGAAGTAAACATGTCATCTGACATCCTGTCACATCACGCCATTTTGTGCACTGCCACACGCAACATATCTAAACCAGCCTGTAAAGAGCTTTCAAATTGTGATGTACGCCAAAATGAAAAGTCCAAATTTCCCTACTCACATGTTGGTCGTCACGAAGTTGGCCAAATGATCTGCCGAACTACCCAAACTACTTCCGACCTGATTCGGAATATCTGAGCCATCCATCACAGAGAATGAGGTGAAACAAAACTGAACCGAGCTACCGAGATATTGTGTGATCGGTCTTGGCTCTGATGTTATCGGCCTCTGAGAATTGAATCATGCTGTGTCCTCTGGTCGGTCAAATCTGATAAACCGGCCCGAAGACTATGCTTGACCGAGGAGTAATCAATACTCTTAGAACGTTCGTCCTTCCAAAAGTGGAAAACTTCATCTCTGCCTTTGCTGTACTGTTCAAATACTTTGTCACAAAAAATACCATCAACATATATAATAAAAAATTAAATAAAATTTACTACAAATAAAAATTCATTTATGTTATGAGACTAGTAAAATACTTAAAACTAAGACTTAAGAGTATTTAGTGTGACAATTTAGTAATTATCAATTAATTTATTAAATATCAATTAATTTAGAGATATTTTTCATTTTACAGTAGCATTGCAATGTTTGGTCACCACCAACTTCCATCACTACTTAGAGTAAGGATGACAGGCGGACCCGGACTCGGACCCGGCCCGGATCTATAGGACAATCCGGGTCCGAGTAAATTCAGATCCGCATGATTAAAATATCCAAACTCGGATCTTAAAAATTAGGATCTTGCTGAATCTGAATCCGGACCTAGGATCGCACGAGTCCGGCTCGGATAGATTCGGGTCCGGAAAAAATAATAATTAAATATAATACAAAATACAAAATAATATGCATATATAAAAAATATATAATAGAATATAATTAAAAAAAATATAAAAGAATTGAAATAAAACTAATAAAATTGACAAAATTTAAATATAAATATAAAATAATACAATTAAAAATTAAAAATATAAATATAAATATAAATTCAAAAATAGGTGTCCGGACCCTTATATATTTACCCGGATCAGGTCCAGACCCGAGATAATGAAAATACTTCCGGATCCGGATCCAAATTTTACCATCCCTAACTTAACTTGTTATCCGATTCGTCACAGGTTGGAATCATCATTATGTTTTCCCAAAAGTTTATTGGTAGCGAAGACCTTAATGGTTTGCTTGAACATGAAGTAAAAGATCTTGACCTATATATCGCATTCAAGCTTTGAATCTACATTCATTTTGTCTTGATGACTAGTTCAAATATGATGCACAACACACTAACACTTGAATGTCCACGTCCAAGATTTATGCAACTAATGTCAATAATAATTAAATTTCAACTAGTTCTTGTCGGGTGAATTGAGTTTTCAGTCACAATCTTTCTGACGATTTAAAAGAAACCTAAGGCTCCATTCACATTTGCAAAATTTACAGTATTGATAGTCATATAAAAATTAGCATAAAAAACCACAGATACATAAAAGATATTTAAAATTAATTAAAAAGATCAAATAATTTTATTTATTTTTTAGTATTTTTGAAATATGATTACTAAGTGGACTACGAATGTAATGACTTGCACCACTAAATCAAATATGATATTATACTTTCCCTCACAGTAAGGGATGACAATAAAAGCTCAGGTATGGTAGGTCAGGTCGAGCATAGAGAAATTATTTGGAGCCGTGTCAAGCTTGGTAAAAAAGCTATGGCATAAGTAATATATATTAAAAAATATTTTTAAAAATAAATAAATAATTTTTATTTTAAATACATATATTTATAATTAAATTTTTAAATCTAAATTTAAAATAAAATATTTAATTATTTTTTTAATTTTTTAAGTATTCAAAAAAAATTAAAAATTTTCTTTAAAAAAAAAAAAGAAAAATACATTATTTAAAAGTCCGAGCCCTTTTATCCTCAAGCTCAGCTCTCTTCTGGTCCAACTCCGAAGTAAAGAGACTCGAGTCTGCTTATCAAAATTGTCTGAAATTTTACCATAATTACTCACAGTTTATTCTTAACGTGAATTATAAACACACTTAAAACATGTACTATCGTTAAAAAAAATTCTATTACTTATAAACACGTCATCAACGAATAGAAAAATGATTAAACTATATATAGAGATAATGTTTCTAGTCAAACTATGTACATTATAAAAGTTTCCAAATTTAAGTACATGCCCAAAGGGCAGTTCCAAAACTTAGGTTCCCACAGCAAAAATAGCGACTCTCGTCCCATTTCTGACTCGCAAGTCGATCTCATCTAAAGCCAGTCTCCTACTTATCAGCAGATGCTGCACATCAGTATATATATTTATGTACCACCTCCAGTATCAAAAATCCAATTTTAAAACCAGTAGTGGACATGTTTATTACAAAAATACATGAAGCCGGAGTCTTACCCGCCTTCACTTCCTTCATGTCTGCCTTGTCCATATGGCAGTCACACTTCCAGTAACCATGTTTGCCATAGTTTAGGCTAATATCTTGGGATATGTCATCTGTCTTCCTAGAAGACTGTGATGATTTAGCCTTGCCTTTTTCTTCACTCCCATAAGCCTTCGGGCAAGCCTTGGCCTTCTAGGATGTCGAAGAAAGATACGCCTTACGCTTCTTGCCTTTTTAGAAGCTCTGACTGTGCCTCCTAGAGCATAGCCATTAAATCTCTAAGAATTTTTCGTTTGGTTTATGATAAATGAGCGGTGCATTCACACGCGTATAACACAAGCGTACGTATCGTTCAAGTAGTATAAAATATTGATCCCACGAGGACTTAATTCCTACTGTTGTTATTAATTATTGAATCTATTTATTTACAGGTATCTAATTATATGGAGAATGGAATTGATTGCTTTTGGTTGGTTGAATGTGGATTTGCTAAATAAAATAAAAATACACTCAAAAGAAAATACTACGAAAAATAAAGAAAAGACTCAAAGATTTAGGGTCATGACTCCACACAATATTATTCTAAAGATAAATTGATTATCTTACTTATGTGTAATAAATCAGTTTGCTAACCTGTAACACGAAGATATGCAAAAGCCTATGTCGATGGTCAGACGCAAATACCCAGTACAACCCTATTGAACCATATTTATATGTCAACCAAATTACCAGGATTCATTAAGATCAGGTTCCAATTGTGGCTACCCCCGCCCGACAGGTATATGTCTATCCTGTAAGGAAATCTATTAAAGGGTTATCTATCCTCAAGGAAGATCCTGGGCCATTGAATCTAAGGCTGAAACCTAAAATTCATATGTCTAGTTCATTTTAAGTTTACCACATCAATCTTATTAATGGCCAATTAACAAGAAACATTAAGCTTAACACTCAAATAAATAAACTAAAAAATTACCCATAAAAGAAAATCAATTATTAAGTGTGGATATTGTGTTTCATCACTTCCCTAGAATAAAAATAAAAGACTGGGGGTTGGGGGATCCACTTTTACTATATCTAATTTAGAAATCTCTCTTATTATAATATAGAATTTATCTGTGATATTACCAACCGACCATATATGTGGTATCCTCATTAAGTCAGATTTTAATTAAGTCCAACTAGCCATAAAGGCGGTAACATTATTTGTCCATAAATCAGCCATATAGGCGGTAATTATCTGGCACCTAAAGACCGGCCATATAGGCAGTATTACTTTATATCAAATAAATAAAACCAGCCATTAAGGCGGTAATCCTTTTTAATTTGAATTATAATTTTCATATTATAATTAATGGAGATTAATCTAAATTAAAATAATAAAAGCTTCACCCTTCCCCCCAGCAGAAATTTAACTACTAAACATAAAAGAAAAGAAGAGAAGAAGAAGAACTACTACTATTACTGAAAATAAAAATGCATAAGTTAAATACTGAAAATAAATATAAATAAGATGCAATCCTTAAATTCCTTACAAAAACCTAAGGAAAGCATGAGAATTACAAATGAAATGGCTTGATATTTATAGAAAAACCGAAAGGCTTCCACCAATTTCTCCACCGATTGCTCCACCAAACATGGCACCAAATGTGGCATCAAACATTGCACCAAACATGACAGCAAACATGACATCGAACATGGCACGAAGTTGGACAATTTTCATTTTATTATTTTATTAATTTTATTTGATATTTTGGAAATGACTATAGTAGTTACACAAAATACACTGGATTGTTCATCAATTTCGGCCATGGAAACTTTAGAATTAGAAATTATTTTGACTTTCAAAGTTGTAGATCTTCGAGTCTTCTTCAATCTGCAACTTGAATCAGCTCAATCGAATATCGGATGAGAAAGTTATGGCCAAAATATGAAACATATGGAAAACTTGAATTTAGGACTGCACTTCGTGATGTGTACAATAAATTTTCGTTTTTTACCTTTTTCCTCCGAATTTCATCGTTTTAGCCCCGAGTTGATTCCATTAAGTCCCAATATTATTTTTATCTGTGAAATAAATAAAAACACATCAAAACGTTCATAAAACCCGAGAAATTATACAAAATATTAGGTTAAATGAGTGAGAAATAGTGATATAATTACTACTCATCAATGAACCCGCCCATCATTTGGGCAGAGACTGTAAGATTAAATCTATGCAAGTCTCGGCCTCATAGGTAATGCCCAGCTAATCTAGATGTTCGATGTCAGCAATCATCTGCGACACCTAGTGCTCGATAGATGTACCCTCTGACATACGGGAGCGTAAGAGCTTCTTTTGCAATTCATAATTCTAAGATCTAAAGTTAGATCTATGAAGATACTTCAATTTCAACATCATGGTATAAGAATCTAATCCTTAGTTTCGACTACGAAATTAAAGAATCGTTGAAACAAGCATAACAGATTGAGCACTAAAGTTATCATCACGATGAGTCTTCCTAAGCTCATGCTCTACTATTTGCTCAACTCCGGGCTCAGGCCCGAGAGGTTTTTCTATCAAATAGAGTAAATTCTCAGCTCCCAAGACTATCCTGGGATTCCTTTCCCAATATGGAAAATTGAAGTCGTAAAAGACATTTTCACCCAGGATTATGTCCATTAACGCTAATCTTTCCAGTCATCTTGATTGCTATAGTCTAACTATCCAATCAACGATTTCGGGTAAAATCGAATGTAATGATTACTATAGTCCAACTATATAATCAACTATAAATGAAGTAGTTTGAATACAGTCTAACTGTTCAATTAAAACAACAATTGAATATTAGTCCAACTAATATATATTTATAATTAATGATGAAAAATAAAATGAGCGTGTATTGGCAAGTATTTAAACGAAATTGAAAATTTAATACTTGCCTCCCACTATTTTTCGGCGAGCCTCTAACCCTCTGTGGAGTACTCGGGAAATCTAGTTTCTTAGTGGGCTAGGATCCCGTTAAAAGATACACAACCTTGACTTTGGCCAACAAGTTGTATAAAATTTAACTAGGTAGATCTCTAAGATCAATTGGATCTCATCTAATTCCTAGATCCAGTAAGTGGACCTCTAAGTCCGAAACATATATCCAATATATGTAAATATATCTTGTCACACCCGTCCCCTTAGGTAGGGTATGGGTGAGATGGAGACCTGAAACTGGCAGAGTTTCCCCTGTAATATGGACTAATCCTCCAAATACAAGGAAAAATCTAAACTGAAAATATCATCATAACATAGGATCTCCATGATCCAACTCAACATAATATCCATGAAGGAAACACAATATCCTCAGTATCAATCAAAGGCTCAATGCCTATAACCACATAACAAATTCTCCCAAGAAATACATATCTAGAATTACAGTCTCAAAACATAATAAAGACACTCTACTGTTGGCACAACCTTTCTCTACTGGCAGGAAATGATGACGAAAAAGCAGATGAAAATGATGATCTACTAATCTGCTGAACCTGAAATGTTAAGGAAAGGGGTAAGCTCACGCTTAGTGCAATGGATCACAGCTTAGTGCCGTGGATAAACAAGTAACAAGGTGGATCGAACAAGTCTTTCACAATATAAATAAATACATACATAAGCTGTAAATCGATATCTCAAACATTTACTTGAAAATCGTAAATCTCATTCCTCATAAAACTCAAATCATAAATCTCATTTCTCATAAAGCTCATACTGCTCAAAAATACTCTGTAATGATAAATATGTTTATTCATCTATATGCACAACCTCATGACAATATGGCAAAGCTGGCAACATGGGGCTTCCCCACGGCAAAACTGGCATCCGGAGCAAACTGGCAACGTGAGACCTTATCTCACGGCAATAACTGGCAACATGAGACCTTATCTCATGGCAATAATCTGGCACATATAAGTACACGGGGTGCATCCTAACATAAAAATCATTTCCAAAATCCATGCTCATATATCTCAAATCATGCAAGTTTCTCATATATCAAAAACACATGATTTCAACATAATCAATATTCGATCCATACCTTATAGCAAAAATATAAACATTCTAAAAACGAACTCATTTAATGCATTACCTTAAAATTCATTTAAGAAAACATACATACTATAAACTTTTGAAAACATCAATGTTACAAGCTTATCCACGCACCTGGTGAGCTGACTACAGATAAAGGAACTATGCAGGAGGACCGTCCATGCCTACGGTATCACGATCACCTATAGAGATAAAAGAATTTACGATAAGGAACATAATCCTAATCTAGAAAATGTGATAGAACATGAAAGAAACGTGATTTGGTCGTTCTCGAAATCCTAACGAAATTTAAGATTCGGAGGTCCGTTACTACTCGGAATGGTCTGAAAATCACGGAGGAGACTCGGGAAATCGGCGGCAGAATTCTGCCTGGCGCGTGGGGTACACGCGCCTCCCCTTCTGTCTGCGCGTGGGCCTCACGCGCCGCCACATGAGGCGCACGTGAGCGCCACGCTCCGGCCAGAATCCGGATTTTCTGGTGGCCGCAAGTTTGTCTCCCCCTCCCGGTTCTATTGCCACTGACGGATCGTCGATCGGAGTTCCGGATCAACGGGAAATCAAGAAAAACCATAAAAAGTTTCTTACCGAGATCTCTACAAAAATTGGAAGTTTCCCGAGATGAAACCACCACCAAAATGATCCTCTCGAAGAGATCTACACTTTTCCTTAAAGGCTCAGTCGGGTTGAACTACGGATCGGCCGGATCGGGACCAAAATTCTATTTTCTCTCTTTTTCTCTTTCTTTTTCTCTCTCTCCCTCACGTTTCAGCTTCTGTCTTTCTTATCTTTCTTTCTTCTATTTTTTTTATTAAAGGAAGAGGTGGCTGCTGAGTGAAATTAGGGTGTGCGTGTGTGTGTACAAAATATATACTTATATGGCAAAAATTCGTTTGCCACCCTAAACTTGATCTTAACTGCATTTTAATTCCAACTTCCACAAACTTAATAATTTAGTCCTTAAATTTATTTGGGGTGTTACATATCTAATATATTTCCTAACATTTTCCTTTAAATCAACTAAGTCTTGACTTTGGCTCAACAAGCTTAATGATTCTAGTTAAGCGCGACCCATTGACAGTGGGAAAGCTTTGTAATCGAAGTCGATGAACGTGAAGTGACCTTGACTTTGACAACAAGTCACAACTGCCCAAGACGTACGATATGGAACAAAGCTTACGCGGTTCAAACACATCCGCGATGGACAAAGATCTTGACTTTGGTCAACAAACCAATGCCAATCTTGGATATTGAAAGAGAATCATTCAATGGAAGGAAAAACGCTTAATATTGAATGAAGGGTTTTTTGCGTAAATTGGCAACCAATTTATTATCTTTAATTACGTCTCATATATACACCCTTAATCATGCATTCTAAAAGCATAATAAGGCGCGAAATAAAATAATAATGATATGCGGATGGATATGCGATACATTTTGTTCCTAAAACAAATCTCTCACTTTACTCTCTCCCGCTAGCACAAACTTCTACCCAATTACATAACACTAAAATAAACCTCATTTACATTGAGGGGAATTGGTGAGAAGAGAAATACAAAGAGAATAGAGATAATAGACTGGACACGCAGGTCCAATTAAATAAATTCTAAATTTATTACAATAATTTTCAAAATTGCCCTCACCCTTCTAATATCCATCTGATATACATTATCCATACAATACATCCAAGTATTCACACAAAGCATGTTATCAATCAATCTAATCCAATTAATTAATCTTTAATGACCATCCAATGTTCAAACAACGATTTGATTTGCGCGAGTCCAACTCGTTTGAGAATAAATACTCAAAGTATGTATTCTTGAATTATATCGAACTATAATTTTTTTAATCCAATTTAAATTGTATCCAATACTAATTCATATTTAATTCCAAATTAAATAATTACACTTTTAATAGTGACTTTTAAGACTTGGATTCTAAATCCAATCAAATGGGTCTCAAATGGCCATTAAGCATCCAATGCCCATTCAACTAAGTCCAATGGGCTTTTAATTAATTCTTTAGGTTTGGGCTTTTGGCCAAAATGGATCTAACTGATAATGCCTAGGCCCAATAGGAATCACTCTATGCCATAGAATTATTTTGGCTCATTAGGCCCAATTAAATTATTAAAGGCCCAATGTCATACTTTGGACTTTATGGAAATGGTTTAGGCCCAAATATGATCCAAGATCAAAATTTGGCCCAACTAAGCCCATTAGCCCAAATACAACAAATAGATTAATATATCATTCTAAATTACATATAATCCATTTCAAGTGTAATTAACATAATTAATTAATTAATCTAATATTTCTATAACACTAATTAATCTAATTAATCATGTTTAACATCTAATTCATGTCCAACACAAATTAATCAAAATCAATCTTTCCAATATGCTTCTTATTTCACGGAAATGGCAACAAAATAACATTCAATTTGATTTCGATCCAATTAAATCAACATCCAACATCTAAGATTTATTTCATGCCATTTAACATATCCAATTGTTAAAATTCAAAAAATCACCATGAGTTACATCTAGGGTACCAATCGGCCAAAGTGTGAATTTTGGGGAAAATTAATCCAATCAATTTTTCTTAAATTCGATGATACACAACTCCAAGTCATCATCATCCAAGCATAACCAAACATCCAATTTTGTATTTTCATGCTCCAAGCAAAAATGCCCAAATTAAAGTCATGAACCCTAGAATCCAAATCAAGCTTAGATCTCGCTCTGATACCATTATTAGTGTCCTAGACATTCCATGGGATCTCTAAGCGTGATTATTGTGTGAATTAATCAAGAAATTTGCGGAATACTTACATTGATTTGGATGAGAAGTTTCAAAATTTCTTTGAAGATGGAAGCTTCAAGCACTCTTTTAGTGTTTCCAACACTTGGGTGAGTCTCCCTATCACCTTGATCAACTCCTTAATGTTCTAGCATTGATCAATTTTGAGAAACAAAATTCTTCCCTATGAAGCTTGAAACTCTTGGCCATGAGAGAAAATGAGAGAAGATAAAGTTTTGGTTGTGTGAATAGTAACCTTATTACACTTCCAAAGTCAACAAGTTAATTTATACTAAGTTTGTGTGTTGAATTAGTTTGAGTGTTTTATAAGTAAACTAAGCTTTACTCAACCAACAAATCAAATCCAAAATCAAGCATAACCACTTGCATCATTAGTCAAACAAGTGATGTAAGTGAAGTGGGTCTCACCACTTTTAAATTCCAAATTTAAGTCAGCTAAATCAACACGCAACTTCACTCGGGCGCGGGTTCATATAATTCCAAACTAAACAAATTTACCGTTGCGACATTATTGACCAGTGCGTAATCACACGTGCTTAACGCAAGCGCACGTATCGTTCAAGTAGTATAAAAATATCGATCCCACGGAGATTTAATTCCTACTATTGTTATTAATTATTGATACTATTTATTTACAAGTATTTAATTAAGGGAGAAGAGAATGATTGCTTTTGGTTGGTTGAATGTGTATTTGCTTAAATAAAATAAACAAAAGAAAATACTAATAAAAATAAATAAAAGACACAAAGATCTAGGGTTGTGATTCCACACAATATTGTCCTAAAGATGAATTGATTCTCTTATATATGTGTAATAAGTCATTTCCTAACCTGGAACACGAAAATATGCAAAAACCTATGTCGATGGTCAGATGCAAATACCCAGTATAACCCAATTGAACCATATTTCTATGTCAACCAAATTACCTGGATTCATTAAGTTCAAGTTCTAGTAGTGGCTACCCCCACCCGACAGGTATATGTCTATCCTGTAAGAAAATCTATTAAAGGGTTATCTATCCTCAAGGAAGATCGTGGGCTATTGAATCTAAGACTCAAACCTAAAATCCCTTCGTCAAGTTCATTTTAAGTTTGCCACATTAATCTTATTGGTGATCAGGCAACAAGAAACATTAAGTTTAAGACTCAATAAACAAACTAAAGGATTACTGTAGGACACAGAACTTGACGATGCATGTTGTTCTAGGCTCGCGGTCTTGTCGGGAGTACGGAGTAGCCCGCCGGGGACAAAACCAGAGAATAAAGGAGTCACCACCCGATGTGAACCGGGAAAATGATTTAAGACCGCACTCACCCCTCGCAAGGGAAGGCCTTCAACCGTTGGGTTCGGAATGGTCCTTTACTTATGCCACTTGTAATGAAAAGATTTATGCAATAACTTAACCAAATATATGTAACCTACATATCCAAAAACAATCTATATCTAGTTCTCATTCATAAAAGTAAATCATATATCTAAGTTTACATGCTTCAAAAGTAAATCCTATGTTTAAGTTGCATGCTTTAAAAGTAAATCGAAGTACGGCGAACACGCAATCTCATGAATACATTAAATTAACACATAGGAAACGTAAATAAATCATGCATAAAAGATATCATACTAACAACTAAATCATGCTTAAAAATAAATAACATACTAACGACTAAATCACGCTTTAAGAAATAACGTATTAACAACTAAATCATGCTTTAAGAAATAAATAAAATACTAACGACTAAATCATGCTTTAAACACAAGGTTGGATGAAATGAAATATGTGTGTCTCTCAAGTGGTACGTGGAGTTGTTTCCCAAGTACAAATCGCACTACGTCCATTCGGATTCGGCTATGGAATTTACGTTTGAGTTTTCATCTGATATACCACAAGAGAGAACACATATTCCATTAATCCCAAAGTCATATCATACATCAATCCACAATACTCATGCGAAATAAAGTAGGAAAATAAATAAAAATAACAGAGGATAAATAATAAGGGTACCCTCAGGTCTAACCTCTTAAGTTGTCTTTTGGAAGTGCGTTACACGGTCGTCGAAATGGTTAATGCTCCACAACTCCTCCGGTTTGCTGGTTCGTTGTTTTTCTTCGCTGCCTCACTGTTTTGGGCTGCTATTTTTACTGTTTTTATTGTTGTTTTTACTATTTTGTTGCTGTTTTTATTGCTGTTTTAAAGTACAGTTTTTTGGTGATGAAATGGGATTTTTAGAGTGCAGTTTTTTGTGATTTAAAAGGTGTTTTGGAGTGCAGTTTTTTTGTGGTTTAAGGGAGCAGTTTGGGGACTGTTTTAAGGTGAATAGGGGCTGTTCGGGGGCTATTTCTGGGCAGAATTTACTGTTGTTTCAGGGGTTGTTTGGCGTGATTCATGTGCTGATTTGCGTGACTTCAGGGGCTGGTTTCAGGGGCTGTTTGGCGTGAATGGAGGGCTTATTCAAGGGGTAATTTATATGACTTTAAGGTCTGCTGGATGAGGGATATTTCAGGGTGTTTGGGCGTGAATTACTGGTTATTTGTTGCAGCAATTGAGGATGGTTTTCTGGGAGAGTTTGGGCGTCAATGCTTTAGTTTTTTAGGGGGTGATTTGTGTGAATGAGCTAGGGTGTGAAGGGTTGGTTTAGGCTTCTTTTTATAGGCAAAGGTTGGGGTTTACCTTGTGCAAATAGGGAAAGGATTTTGTAATTATGGGGGGTATCTCTTAATTAGCATGTGATAATGAAAAATCTTTTTAATTAAGGATGTGATTTGATTTGATTTCTTCTCTTTTAATTAGGAATATGATTTACTTGAATTAGGAAAATGTTTGATGAGATTTGATTTGTATCTTTTAATTTGGGAATGTGATTTGTCTTGATTTTAGCATGTGTTTAATGTGTAATTTTATTATTTTATGAAGGCATGGGCGTGGGGTTTGGTCCATTTGGGCGTGAGTTTGGTTTCTTTGGTGGACTTGGTGTGTGGTTTGGTGATGTATGGGCTTGGTGTGTGACTTGTGGGGGTTTTAGGCTAATGATGAATTTAAAACAGAGGCTTAACAAGCAAACCCAAAGCTAAACAAACGATTTAAATCCAACACGGTGTCATTTTTTTACTCTTCCCTTCCGACGACCATTTTTCACGACTTCCACGACATAAAGAGGTAGGGTCTCCATGTGAGACTCATCATCGGGACTTATATGCAAAAATACAATGCCTACAGTCACCCTCATTTTGATGGGACTTGTGAAGTGTGTGACAATGACAATCCTATCAAAGTTATGCAATTTATTTTTACTTACCTGGCTCGCCAGCTGCCACCTGACTTGCCTGTTGCTTCTGACTAAGTTGATGATGCAGTGGGCCTCGACCCTGGGACGCATCCCAATAACTACAACTGATGTGTGGGCCTCGACCCTGAGCTTTATTCCCAAACTGTGTTGAATGTGATGGCGAGGTGTTTTCGGCCTCTGGGCTTTGTTCCCAAACCATCTGCGGGCTTTGTTCCCGAACTATGTTGTGAGGTGGTCCATTCCTGAACCGTTACTGTATGGTGGTCCATTCCCGAACCGTTACTGTGAGGTGGTCCATTCCCAAACTGTTACTGTGGGGTGGTCTATTCCCGAACCATTATTGTGAGGTGGTCCATTCCTGAACCGTTACTGTGAGGTGGTCCATTCCCGAACCGTTACTGTGAGGTGGTCCATTCCCGAACCGTTACTGTGAGGTGGTCCATTCCCGAACTGTTACTGTGAGGTGGTCCATTCTTGAATTGTTACTGTGGGGTGGGCCTCGGCCCTGGGATTCATTCCCGAATTCATTCCAAAACTCTGACGATGTGGGCCTCGACCCTGGGATTCATTCCAAAATTCTGACGATGTGGGCCTCGACCCTGGGATTCATTCCAAAACTCTGATGATGTAGGCCTCGACCCTGGGATTCATTCCCGAAACTGATGATAATATTGGCCTCGACCCTGGGATTCATTCCCGAACTGCTGATAATATGGGCCTCGACCCCGGGATTCATTCCCGATGCTGTTGATAATGTGGGCCTCGACCCTGGGATTCATTCCCGATGCTGCTGATAATGCGGGCTTTGCCCCCCGGGATTCATTCTCGAACTGTTGATAATGTGGGCCTTGACCCTAGGATTCATTCCTGATACTGCTGATAATGCGGGCTTCGCCCCCTGGGATTCATTCTCGAAGACTACTATTAATGCTATGTTGCTGCTCCTGGTTAGCTTGCATTTTCCGTTTCTCTTTTTTCTTCGTTGAAACCTGTGAATACAAAGCAAAACACAAAAATGATGCAGGTGCGTTACGTGTATGCATGCATGCATGGATGAATTTCATATTCCGTTGGGTTAGGTCTTCTGCTAGTTCTCCTAGTGTCCTTCACCTATAACTGTCTTTGGTCGCCCCTTGGGTCTGCTTACAGTTTCCTTCTGCCAGTTCTTTTCTGGTGGTTGGTGAGTTCTCTTTGGTCTCATGGCTCGTTGTATCCCTGATTCACAAGGTGGTAGACTAGTCACCCCCAGACTTGATTTAACTTTCTACTCTTCATTGTTTGCACTAGGCCAAGGTGGACTACGTGATATGGTATCATACTATATTACATGCTCCGAAGTAGTCCCAATAGTTCTACATATTACTGCCATCAACGGATGCCCCGTGTCGAAACCAGAGAACCTTCAAAGTACTCGATGCAACTCAAATTTGAACGTTTGAATAAATGATCTGAACCAGACTCAAAGTGCGTGTGTACCAAGGTTCTTTTACAGCTTGATCCTTATTTAAGCCAACTCAATAACTTTGTTTCAAAGAACGGGATCAATGGGTCAAACCAACTTAGATGTCTTACTCATGCTCAATATGACATAGTCTTATTTTCTTTTCTTTCGCCTCTTCATCATTTTCATCTCTTTCTCTTTTCTCTTTTCTTTTTTTTTTCAACACACCTACCCTTTAAGGTAGCATTTCTCCTCATGGTGGTCCTAATACTCGCCCATGGGTAGCTTCATGCTTATCGGTTAAAGGTGGTTTTTCTTTTTTTTTTTTTGAGACTTTCTTTGGTTTCCAACCATATCACATATCGTAACACAAGTAAGTCAATATGGACATCTAAGCGAACGGTCATTCATCGATCCGCAATCTCTTTAACTAATCATCTTGTCGACTACTCAAGCTTCCATTGCTAAGATCCTGTAATCAAGTGCTTGCGAGTCTAGCTGAGATCAACCACTCAAAATATCGGATGAGAGTACTTCTCACACTTATCGTTTCTAAGGTTTCTAACTAGAGCAAACAATCTTTATCATCAGACTTATGCTTAACGTATTGAGAAAAAAATTTGAGCAAGTAGGCAAAATCAATGTCTTTATTATAAAAAGTAAGATTGCAATCAAATAAACCGGGGAAAAAAATACTTTGATCATTCATATCACTGCCTCCGTCCTCGGCCTATGGTTGTTCACTGTTGTCATCCCATATTCCCATGAAAGAAGCTGGGTGGTTGAGAGCTTGGAGGATAAAACTTTCGGGCAGGCCAGAGTTGATCATGTAGGTAGGTGGTGGAACAGAATGGTAGTTGGGTAGAGGGTTTCTGTGTGTGGTGGGTTGTTCTTTTTCAAGATCGGGTATTTTGTGGGTGTCAATGAGGTCTTGGATCTCATGCCTAAGACGGGGGCATTTGTCAGTTTCGTGACTCTTTTGTTGATGGAAGTAATTGTATAAGTTCAAGTCGAAGTAGTGCGGCACGGGGTTTGGGATTGGTCTGGGTTCTAAAGGTTTCAGGAGTCCTTGTCCCTTCAGCTTTTCAAACACCTTTGACAAAGGTCTACCAAGGTTGGAGAATCGCCTGTTTCTGATGGCAGTGACCTCGGCAATAGCGGGCTTGGTTTCAAAAGGCCCCCCAAAAGTCCTTCTATTCTGGCCATAAAACTTTCTGTTCTCAGCTTCTTCCTCCTCAATATCCATGACAGTCTCCCTCAACTGTCGAAAATCGCCAATCATAAAGGTCATCCTCCTCAGCTTGCCATAAATAGAGGGCGTGGTGCCCTTGAAAATCATTTTTATCTGGTCTTTCTCTGAAGGCCGAGTCTGCATCTTCAAAAGCTGGCACCTTCAGCGATCTACATATTCCTTGAAGCTCTCCTCCAGCTTCTTCTTGGTATTCTCCAAGTCACGGAGTGACAAGTCGATCTCCAAATCTATGACATATTTTTTCAGAAAGGGTCTGCTAATACCCTCCAATCATCCTTGACCTTTCTCTCCAGGCCATGATACCATACTACGGGTGCCCCCTCAAGCGACATTCCAAACATCTTCTGAACCTGACGCTTCGACAGGCCCACTGAACTCATCACCGAAAAATACTGTCGGAGATGGACCATTGGATCCCCGTTCCCATTGAACTTGGCTATATCAGGCATCTTGAATTGAGCTGGCAGCTGTTCCTCAAAAGTCATTGCCTTATAATCTAGCAAGTCTTTATGTTTACCCCACATCTGGCGGGTAACCGATTCTACCTGATCCCGAAGCTTCTGGAATTCGACCTGGGACCCAACTATCTGTCCCACGGCATATTCTGTCACGTCATCATCAAAAATAGGGATATCATCCCCCAACCTGTTTGGAGGCTCCTCACGCCTCATATTCGCCATAGCAGTAGTCAAGGCTTGCAACTGCTCAGTAACCTTGGTGAGACTGGTCTCCAACTGATCCATATGAGATACCTCGTTCTCTAATTCACTCATATTTGCTAACGGTGTTTTGACGAGTCTTCCCTCTTTCCTAACCCAACAAGTATCTATGGTGTCTTTTAAAATCGCATGTTAGTGATGAGTGGTAATTATATCACTATTTCACACTCATTTAACCTAATATTTTGTTTAGTTTCTCGAGTTTTATGAACGTTTTGATGTGTTTTTATTTATTTTTGGAGATAAAAATAATATTGTGACTTAATGGAATCAACTCGGGGCTAAAACGATATAATTCGGAGCAAAAAATGTCAAAACAAAAATTTACTATACGCGTCACGAAGTGCAGTCAAAATTTCCAATTTTGCATAATTTTCATATTTTGGACATAAATTTTTCATCCGATGTCCGATTGAGCTGATTCAAGTTGCAGATTAAAGAAGACTCGAAGATCTACAACTTTTAAAGTCAAAATATTTTCGAATTATGAAGTTTGGAAGGTCGAAATTGATGAACAATCCAGTATATTTTGAGTAATTACTATAGTAATTTTCAAAATATAAAATAAAATTAATAAAATAAAAAAATAAAAATTGTCAAACTTCCACTAAATATGCTTGCATGTTTGGTGCCATGTTTGATGCCATGTTTGGTGCCATGTTTGATGCCATGTTTGGTGTCATGTTTGGTGGAGCAATTGGTGGAGCAATCGGTGGAGAAATTGGTGGAAGCCTTTAGGTTTTTCTATAAATATCAAGCCATTTCATTTGTAATTCTCATGCTTTCCTTAGGTTTTTGTAAGGAATTTAAGGATTGCATCTTGTGTGTTTATTTTTAGTAATTTAATTTATGCATTTTTATTTTCAGTAATAGTAGTAGTTCTTCTTCTTCTTCTTTTTCTTTTATGTTTAGTAGTTAGATTTCTGCTGGGGGAAGGGTGAAGCTTTTATTATTTTAATTTAGATTAATCTCTCTTAATTATAATATGGAAATTATAATTCAAATTAAAAGGATTACCGCCTTAATGGCTGGTTTTATTTATTTGACATAATGTGACACCGCCTATATGGCCGGTCTTTAGGTGACAGATAATTACAGCATATATGGCTGATTTATGGACAAATAATGTTACCGCATTTATGGCTGGTTGGACTTAATTAAAATCTGACTTAATGAGGATACCGCCTATATGGCTGGTTGGTACTATCACTGATAAATTCTATATTATAGTAAAGGAGATTTCTAAATTAGATATTGTAAAAGTGGATCCCCCAACCCCCAGTATTTTATTTTTATTCTAAGGAAGTGATGAAACACAATATCCACACTTAATAATTGATTTTCTTTTTATGGGTAATTCTTTAGTTTGTTTATTGAGTCTTAAGTTTAATGCTTCTTGTTGTCTGATCACCAATAAGATTGATGTGGTAAACTTAAAATGAACTAGACATAGGGATTTTAGGTTTCAGCCTTAGATTCAATAGCTCATGATATTCCTTGAGAATAGATAACCCTTTAATAGATTTCCTTACATGATAGACATATACTTGTCGGGCGGGTGTAGCCATAATTGGAACTTGATTTTAATGAATCCAGGTAATTTGGTTGACATAGACATATGGTTCAATTGGGTTATACTGGGTATTTGCGTCTGACCATCGACAGAGGCTTTTGCATATCTTCGTGTTCCAGGTTAGCAAACTGATTTATTACACATATATAAGAGAATCAATTCATCTTTAGAATAATATTATGTGGAGTCACAACCCTAGATTTTTGTGTCTTTTGTTTATTTTTCCTTTGTATTTTCTTTTGGGTTTTTATTTATTTATTTAGTAAATCCACATTCAACCAACCAAAAACAATCATTCTCTTCTCCCTATAATTAGGTACATGTAAATAAATAGTATCAATAATTAATAACAACAGTAGAAATTAAGTCCTCGTGGGATCGATATTTTTATACTACTTGAACGATACGTGCGCTTGCGTTATACGATTGTGAATGCACCGGTCAAGTTTTTGGCGCCGTTGCCGAGGACTTATTTTTCTTGAGTTATTAATTTTGAAGCTATCTAATTTACTTGTATCTAATTTTCTTTATTTTTATTTGTAATTTTTATTTCTTTCTTTTATTTTTCAGGTGGTTGAAACATGGAATATTACCGGGAGATTGAGAGATTACGAGCTTTACAAGAAGATACACCCCAATTTTGGGAGCAACAGTCCATTTTTTCTGAGGCCTGTTGTACGGCCCAATAACTATCACTGGATGCCAGAACCAAGCAATACTATATTTGCTCAATAGAACGCAATGTGGAGATGTGACATATGTAATGGTAACCACCCAAGCGATTATTGCGAGTACAACTACAATTCAGGGTGGCAGAACTATTAGAATCCTTCATGGTATGAAGAGCCATCACATTTCACAGAACCATATTTTCCATCTTATCCACCACCCACCTACTATGATCTTCATCAAGAACCAGAACCGTCAGAGGAAGAACAATTGGTTGACATGCTCAAAGATTGGTTCGAGAAACGAGACGAAAAGTTGGATGCAATGCTTGAAACATATCATAACCAACTTGAAAGTATTCAGAGACAATCAGAATCTATTCAGATGATGACGGATCAAATGAGACAATTAACAGAAAATCAGAGCTATGTACCTCAAGAACCATTTTCAGATGACACTGATGAAGCCTTCGAGTACCAATCATTTCACAATGACACTTCAACAGAGGAGAAGGCTGAGCAGTATCAACAACCAGAGGTATCAGTTCAGGATCCCAAACCAGCGAAGTCTCTATTTAACTTTTATTATTCAGATTCCGACGAGGATGAAGCTGAAATCTTTGTACCAACTACGCCAACAACGGAAGATCAAACTTTTAATCCTCAAAATGAAGATCTTGGAGCATGTTTTACCATTATGTTTGATGAAGATTTGCCTGAAGCATCCATTCCAGCTGTATCAGAGGATGAAGACCTAATGTCAGAAACATCTTTACATCCTCAAGCAGATAATTATGAGGAATACATTTCACAGATGACAGATGAAGAACAGAACGCGGAAATCCTAGAATACATCTGTGAAGAAAAGGTGGAGCAAGAAGCAGAGCAAATTGAGGAGAAAATGTCTGACCTTATTGAAGATCCAGTGCATTCAAGAGAAACATCATTGTTTTGGGGAGTACAAATCAAAGACATCACCCAAAAGCTTGACAGAATGGAACTTCCATTCCAAGTCAAGCACCATACGAGACCTCCTGATTTTGTTTCTATCTTTTCAGGAACCACTGGAGCGATAAAGTTTAAGAAGGTGGCACAAGCACTGAATGGGATAAAATTCTTTTTGCCACCTTACTGTTGGAAAATACCCTTCAAAAGCAACGCTCATGGGATTGTCTTTAATCGGACATCCAAAACGACGCTGAAACCTCCTTGACAGATGGATTTCAGTCACGTCTGGCTGAAGACGAAAAATTTAGCGCTAGCAGGGAGGTAACCCATGAAATTTTGTTGTAATTTTTGTTTTCATATTTTATGTATACTTGTTGTAGAGTTTTTAATTTTGTATGTTGTTTTCGTAGGAAAAATCACAAATGGAGCATTTTAAGACATAAGGAATGGTGTTTGGCAATCACAAAGATGAGAGCTAATTCATTAGTGGTGGCTGAGTAAGGAATGAATTCTTGAGACGCATTCTGATGAATTTATACTAAACGAGTGGCGTATTGCGTACATAATTCTGTTGCCTTAATAATTGCTTTGATTTGCTTTTCTTTTGTTATTTTCTTTTATTTTCATAGACAGGATCCAGACTTTTTGACCTTTCATGATTTTTTTTGTTTAGCTAACAAGCTTCATTTGTCATATACTAGTTCAATTATTACTCACCCATTTTCAGGCTCTATAAATTCAGCTCGTCATTGCAATTTGGAAGACATCCAGATTTGAGAAAGAAATACATAAAAAAATGGAAGCCACTTCAAGAAGACGAGTTGAGAACATTTGTGTGTTTTGCGGTACTAGTGTTGGTGTTAAACCGCAATACATAGAAGCAGCACATGAATTGGGTCGAGTCATTGCTGAACGGAATATGCACTTGATATACGGCGGAGGCAATCTTAGACTAATGGGGATCATTTCAAAGGCCGTACAGGAAGGAGGTAGTCCAGTTTTGGGAATCATCCCAAAACCTTTGGCAGAGGCAAATCTCATTGGACCATCAAACGGAGAGGAATTGATCGTGCAGAATATATCTGAAAGATTGGTGGAGATGATTAACAGGGCTGATGCATTTATTGCTTTGCCAGGAGGCTTGGGCACATTGGAGGAAATTGTTACAGTACTATCTTGGGCGAACCTGAACATACACCAGAAACCGCTTGAGTTTCTTAACGCTGATGGATTTTATGACTTTCTTTGTGTATATCTTGGTGACGCTATGAGAAATGGTTTCATGTCAAAGCTTATAGAGGAACTTCTCTTCACTGCCAGATCTGCCGATGATTTATTTGACCAAATCTTAGCATTTAGACTACAAGTTGACCCTATCATTTCTAAGATAAAATGGTCCGAAGATGATCGTGGTAAAAAACGTAAGATAAATTTGGATCTGAACCTGTAATTTTTCTGCATTGCAGCTGACCAGGTACTAATTTCTGAACTCTTCTTCTACTGTTTAAGACATTGAGGACAATGTCTCATTTAGGTTTAGGGGAGGGAATTAGTTGATTAGTATCTTATTTTTAGTTTCTGTTATTTTTATTTTTAGTCCAAAATTTTTCGAAAAATACAAAAAAATTGAAAAATTTTAAAAATTACAAAAATATTTTGCATTTTTGCGTTTTTATTTTGACTAAAAATGTGAAATTTGTGAGAAATATATGTGTAAGGAGTTCCCACTCCTTATACGTATTTCAACCCATTTTCGAAATAAGTTAATTTTTGTTTATTTCCTTTTAAATTATTTAATTGTGAATTCTCCATAAAACTGACTAAAATGAATCTTCATATGCTCAGTTGGCAGGTATTATCAATATGCATAGTAACATACAGACATGAGATGTAATTGAAAAGTTTGTAATATCCAGTGCTCTAGTTTAATTGGAAGAAGAATCTATAAATGGCAATGGAGTAAAAAAAAGAAAAAAAAAAAACGTGTGAAAAAAATATCTGAGATCCGAGTCATTAAGTCCGTAGGGGTGTTTTAACACCTAGTGCCATAAAACCAACTGGTTTCGGAGTCATTGGCCCAAAGCTCGCTACATGGATCGAAGATGTTGCAAAAAATATATATATATCTAAAGTCTGAGTAATTAAGTCCGTAGGGGTGTCTTAACACCTGATGCCCTAAAGCCAACTGGTTTCGGAGCCACCGGCCCAAAGCTCGCTACATAGACGGAAGATATTGTATATAAATAAAAATTAAAATCAGAAAAAGAAAGAAAAAATCAGAAAAATCAGAAAAATTATTCCATTGCTACAAAAAGGTGTGAAATCTGATATAACTTTAGGACAAAAATATTACTCTCTTATCAACTGCACTTGTGACTGTTATGGGAAAAAGTGAGTTGTATAATATTTTGTTGATTGTGTATATGGAGAATGGTAAATATAATAGGAGAATTTACTTATTCGGTAATTTAAAAAGAAACAAAATAACTAGTAACTTGGAGTAGAAGTTTCACCTGATTAGTCATTAACTTCTTTATTCTCTTTTCTTTTGTCTTTTTACTTTTGTGTGCATTAGTTTTACTATCTTTTTACTTTTGTAAAATGTTTGTGGGTATCATTGCTGTAAACCCTCACGAGACTACAACTCGTCCACTATGGACACCTAGAGGTTTAAAGGCTTGTTGTATATGCTAAATGCAACTGTGATCCCTACGAAAGTGGCTTAGCTGAATTTTATTTTTATGTTATTTTATCTTGTATTTTGCTCGAGGACTAGCAAAATGTTAGGTTTGGGGGTGTGATGAGTGGTAATTATATCACTATTTCCCACTTATTTAACCTAATATTTTGTTTAGTTTCTCGAGTTTTATGAACGTTTTGATGTGTTTTTATTTATTTTGCAGATAAAAATAATATTGTGACTTAATGGAATCAACTCGGGGCTAAAATGATATAATTCGGAGCAAAAAATGTCAAAAACGAAAATTTACTATACGCGTTACGAAGTGCAGTCAAAATTTCCAATTTTGCGTAATTTTCGTATTTTGGCCATAACTTTTTCATCCAATGTCCGATTGAGCTGATTCAAGTTGCAGATTAACGAAGACTCGAAGATCTACAACTTTTAAAGTCAAAATATTTTCGAATTCTGAATTTTGGAAGGTCGAAATTAATGAACAATTAGTATATTTTGAGTAATTACTATAGTGATTTTCAAAATATAAAATAAAATTAATAAAATAAAAAAATAAAAATTGTCAAACTTCCACCCATGTTTGGTGCCATTTTTGATGTCATGTTTGGTGCCATGTTTGGTGGAGCAATTGGTGGAGCAATCAGTGGAGAAATTGGTGTAAGCCTTTAGGTTTTTCTATAAATACCAAGCCATTTCATTTGTAATTCTCATGCTTTCCTTAGGTTTTTGTAAGGAATTTAATGATTGCATCTTGTGTGTTTATTTTTAGTAATTTAATTTATGCATTTTTATTTTCAGTAATAATAGTAATTCTTCTTCTTCTTCTCTTTTCTTTTATGTTTAGTAGTTAGATTTCCGCTGGGGAAGGGTGAAGCTTTTATTATTTTAATTTATATTAATCTCCCTTAATTATAATATGGAAATTATAATTCAAATTAAAAGGATTACTGTCTTAATGGCTGGTTTTATTTATTTGACATAATGTGACACCGCCTATATGGCCGGTCTTTAGGTGACAGATAATTACCGCCTATATGGCTGATTTATGGACAAATAATGTTACCGCCTTTATGGCTGGTTGGACTTAATTAAAATCTGACTTAATGAGGATACCGCCTATATGGCTGGTCACTGATAAATTTTATACTATAGTAAGGGAGATTTCTAAATTAGATATTGTAAAAGTGGATCCCCCAACCCCCAGCATTTTATTTTTATTCTAGGGAAGTGATGAAACACAATATCCACGCTTAATAATTGATTTTCTTTTTATTGGTAATTCTTTAGTTTGTTTATTGAGTCTTAAGCTTAATGCTTTTTGTTGTCTGATCACCAATAAGATTGATGTGGTAAACTTAAAATGAACTAGACATAGGAATTTTAGGTTTTAGCCTTAGATTCAATAGCTCATGATCTTCATTGAGGATAGATAACCCTTTAATAGATTTCCTTGCAGGATAGACATATACCTATCGGGCGGGGGTAGCCATAATTGGAACTTGATCTTAATGAATCCAGGTAATTTGGTTGACATAGACATATGGTTCAATTGGGTTATACTGGGTATTTGCGTCTGACCATCGACAAAGGCTTTTGCATATCTTCGTGTTCCAGGTTAGCAAACTGATTTATTACACATATATAATAGGGAGGGTGGAGCGAACTCTCTTAATTCTCAAGCCTCTTAGGCTCTTATCGTCTTGGTGATAGAAATAAATAACAAGTCCTTCAAATTAGTCTGTCACGGTGAGCTACGAGTAAATGATTATCTAGGTGCCTTCACAGCTTTTCCTTATAGAAAGGTAGTGAATGAAGGAAGACACCAAATCATTACCTAGCCTTACTAATGCCTTCGATTGAACCCTTTCAACCCACTATAGACACGGTTAACTAAAGCACAAATCACAAACATTACAATACATTATTTCGGGGCCGATTCTCTATCTCCGGTGGAGTCGTCAGACTGTAGGACACGGAACTTGACGACGCATGTTGTTCTAGGCTCGCGGCCTTATCGGGAGAACGGAGTAGCCCGCAGGGGACTAAACCGGAGAATAAAGTGTTGGGGTTGGTGCTCAGAGCGCCAATTCCCGATTGTATTTCTTTTGAATACTTCTGTAAAACATTATTATTATGAATAATATATGCAGTTTCTATAATATAATCTATCTTTTAATATGGTAAAGACGTAATGACCTTAGAATGATTAGTTATGGTACAGTTGCAAAAGCGTCGCAACTGACATTGAGTAGTATCATGACGTTGTCATTCTCAGATAAGTTCCTGGTCAAGGTTTACACTACTTGGACAGTAAAGTAAACCCGTTGAGACCGGTACATGTCATATACTGGAATATATGATTCCAATTGTTTCTTAGTGAACCATAAGTCTTGGAGACTAGTATAGACGTGTGGGTGTTTATAGCGAATAAACACTGAACGACTCACCGAAGATTCTTAATGGATGGTACACCAGCGTCAATAAGAATCTTCTGGGTTGAGTAGCACTTGTGATTCTTAGACTGGAGATGCCATTGTGGGCACATGAGATATCTTCTACACTTAGACGGCAGTCACGTCACTGATCTATTTAGATCAGACCTCCGTCTGTTTGTTAGGTGTAGATAGATCCTCAGGGTGTCCTATGTGTATCAAGATAGGATTCGTCAGTTCTGTGTACCAGAGCATAGGTAGTCCATATGATTAGCAATCAAATAAAACCATGGGCCCGTGGTAAAGTTTATAAGCCAGTTCTAAACATTCTTTTGGAGATTGCTAATAGATAAGTCGACTGGATAATCCCCATAGAGATTTGACATTTACATCTATATCTCTGGGATTTATCCGGATACCTATGACGGAGGAATTATAAATTTGCCATGACCTCAACCTGTATGGTTCAGCGAGATTATCCGTGATCGTCATAATCTACGGGTGGATAGATTATAGACACGAAATTTGATTTCATGACGGATATACCTGAATCTAGAGAGTCTCAATAATGAAACATACTCGTAGAGCACTAGAGCAACATTAATGAATAATATGATTATTTATAAAGTCGTTTAAAGGTTAAACGCAAGATACGTGCTAAAGAGACTAGATAGTCATTTGCTTAATTATTGTGTATTTACATTTAATACTTGATTAATTTAAATACACATTAATTAATAGTAAAAATGAGTTATTTGACTTATATCCTAAATGAATATATGTTTTTAATATTTAATGTAAATATTATACATATATTTAATATATTTGTATTTGATTAATTAATTGATTATTTAATTGTTAAATGATTAAATTAATTAAATATAAATATCTTACATTAGGATATTTGAATTAAATGATATTAGTTTCCTTTGTTGACTTAATTAAATATCTAATAAAGTGTTATTTAGATATTTATGCAAGTTGACTAAATTAATTGAAATGAAAATGAAATTACATGACTTGTGTTTGGATTTGTGAAATTCGGCCAAGGTGATTTTGTAACAAGTATATATTGTTTTTCATTTCATTTTACTTAACCTAATACACTTTACAAAAATAAAACTCCATTGAAGAAACTTAAAGAAAGCTTGAGAAAGAAAGAAAGATTAAAGAAAGCTTAAATTTTTAGTAAGTTTTCCAAACTTGCTATTAGTAAGGAATTTGTTCCTTAGGTTCTAGGCTTCAATATATGATATTCTTAGCTTGTTTCTTTCTTTGTTCCTGTGGTTTTTGTTGATGGAATTTTGGTGAAGTGTGAGCATGTGTGATGAAGGAAGATGATGACTATTGTAGTTATTAGTTTTCTTTTAAGGTTTTTGGAAACCATGTTGCTAATCTAGAGTTGTTGAACCACTCTTAGATGACCTAGATTTTATCTTGAGTTGTTTCATTGTGTTGATACTTGGATTGGATGTAAGAATGATGATTGAAGTAATTGATTTAATGTATTTGGTCTAATTTGTCCAATTTTGGGAAATTGAAAAATTAGGGTTCTTAACTAATTCCAAATTTGGGGCTTTTCATATATGTTGTGCATTTGGATGTGTATATGATGCATATAAAATTTCATGTTGATTGGATTACATTTGGATGTGTTTTGAGACATGAAATGACAAAAGGCACATTTGCCCACCATTTGGAGCTCTCGGCTTGGACTTGATTTTTGGGGATTTTGGTTGCTTTGGTGTTTTGATGTTTTGAACATGCTAAGTTCATCTTAGAAATGATTTAGAATCATTCAAAATTGATTGGATCAATTTCGGACTAAAATGGACTAAATACCGTGTGTAAGGGCAATTCGGTAAATTCACTTAAATATGATTTATTGAATTTATTTTCATAATTTGATTATTGGAATATTAAAAAAATATGTTTATTTAATTAATTCGAGAAAAAATTTTGAAATCTGAAAATACGATTTTCACCGCTTCCGCTGCGTTACCGGACACTGCCCCTAAATAACCCCTTCAAAATGGTATCAGAGCGAGTCTGATTCTAGGCCACCTAAAGTGATTAGCCTTCATTGAATCAATGTTTAATCATGTTTTCTTGACTTTATGCATGCTTATTAGAATCTAAATTGGTTAGATTTAGGTTGTATGACACTTAGCAGAAAATCCTTGTTTAATAAGGTTTGATTGTAATTATGTATTTGATGCATGTTACATGGTCCGTCTTGTCAATACGGTTCATGAATACTTCTTTGTGACTACATCCGAGACCGTGCCTCTGCTGTGAGGGTGTAGCCGATAAAGATTTATTTATGCCGGATGTATATCAGATATTAGATAAATTCAAGTGAAAGCGGAATTCTGAACGTGCCCTAGCTGTCAGAATTACGTAAGTAACTTGAGTTTATCATTGACGAGTTTGACCTTGGTACGTCTCCTTGTGGGCCTGTCTTCGCAGCGACAATGAGAAACGGCCAGGACCGGAAACTTAGGAGTCATTAGTGAATGATTGACAAATGAGTTGTCTACCTGATGAATATACGTAGGCGAGATCGTGCCTCTGCTGTGAGCCGAAATATATTCACGGGGTCCACTTTTCACTATTAGTATTTAATTTAATTATTAAATATTTGTATTCTGTTTGGGGATTACAGTATTGCATGATTTAGTGGGATGGGCATATTAGATTAAAAATCCATGATCTAGTTTATGCTTTTGATATTATATGAAACTGCTTAATTTCTGCTAACCGTTTTTCGTGATCTATATGATAGATTGGTGATGGCGGCACAATCCACAAATCAGTTTGCGCGTATGCTTGATGCGAACAAACTGAAAGGCGCTGAGAACTTCGCCGACTGGGAATTGGATTTGAGGATTGTCCTCGATTCCGAAAAGATGGGTTATGTTCTTGAGGGTCCGTTGCCCCTAGCTGTGGGTGAGGATGCTTCGGAGGAGGAACGCCAATTTATGAAACTTGGAAGGATGATGATTTAAGGGTTAAATCATACATCCTTAGTTCACTATATCCGAAACTCAAGCAACAATATTATGGTATGTTGGATTCCTATAGTATGATGACGTGATTGAGACAATCGTTTGAGAACCAAGAACAAGTGATTGTTCACAAGGTCGCCATGGAACTGTTCCATGCACGTCTGGATGATGGGCAAGCTGTTAGCCCACATGTTCTTCAGATGATCGATTTGATCGATCAGTTGAGGCAACATAATCTCATCTTTAATGACATTCTCGGTAGGAGTGTCATTCTTGGTTCACTACCAGCTTCATTTCACCAGTTCGTGATGTACTTCAACATACATGGGACTGTCTGTACCTACCACGAGCTACATATGATGTTGCTCACGGCAGAAGAGGACCTTAAGAAGGGATTACCGACTCGCCCTCCTAGATCTACTTCTTTTCTGCTTCTTCCCAAGGATGGTCCAAGGGAAAACAAGACAGGCAAGAAAGAAGAAGAAGAAGGCTTTTGGTCCTCAACAACAGGCGAAGATTGCTAAGCCCAAAAGGGCTTCTGAAGACAAATGCCACCACTGCGGCAAAGTTGGGCACTGGAAGAGAACTGTCCTGATTACATCGCCCAGCTGAGGAGAGACAGAGCTTCTACATCAGGTACTTTTATTTTTCCAGTTATTGATTTATCTTTGGCTTGTGAAGCCGTTACATCCAGTTGGATTTTAGATTCTGCTTGTCCCATTCACATTTGCAATTCGTTGCAGGTGCTGAAGGAAAGTAGGAAACTGAAGCCTGGAGAGATGCAGTTGCGATTCGGGAGTGGAGACTCTTTGGATGCAGTTGCAGTGGGAGTATGCGAGATCTCATTGCCGAATGGGACACTTTTGTTATATGACTGTCATTTTGTACCGGGATGTGTCGCAAATATTATATCACTTTTTGTATTGGATACAGAAGGCTTTTGTATTAATATTAAGAATAGTTCTTTATATTTATATGATAAAAATAATATTCAGATCCTTTGTTGTCCAAACCAGCATGGTCATTATACATTGCAAACTTCTAAAGATATATTAAATACTGGAGTTAATAAACGTAGTTTACCTGTAATTAATAATACTGAACTTTGGCATATGAGACTTGGTCACATTGGCGTTAAACGCCTTACCTAATTGGTTAGGAATGGTTTGATACCAGATCTTACCATTGAATCCTATCCAACTTGTGAATTCTGTATTCAGGGTAAAATGACCAAGGCCCCATTTTCAGGTGTTGGAAACTGTGCCACTAACTTACTGGAACTCGTACATTCTGATGTATGTGGTCCACTAAGTCAGACTGCTCACAGTGGTTATTCGTACTTCATTACCTTTACCGATGATCTGTCACGGTATGGTTATGTCTATTTGATGCGACATAAATCGGAAACCTTTGAAAAGTTCAAAGAATTCTGAAATGAAGTAGAAAAACAAACTGGTAAATATATTAAATGCCTTCGATCAAATCGAGGTGGTGAATATATGAGTGGTGAGTTCATGGATTATATGAAGGAGAATGGTATTCTCGCTCAATATACTCCTCCAGGTACCCCACAGCACAATGGAGTGTCTGAGAGGAGAAATCGGACTTTATTGGATATGGTCCGATCGATGTTGAGTTTCACAGATTTGCCCTATTACTTATGGGGCTACTCTCTCTTAACAGCCGCACATCTTTTGAATAAGATTCCTTCGAAGGCTGTTCCTACGACACCGTATGAGATATGGTTCTGTTGGAAACCAAATCTTAATTACATTAAGGTTTGGGGTTGTCCTGTCTATGTCAGGGTGACTCAGCAAGATAAGTTTTCGCCTCGAGGGCTAAAGTTTAGGTTTGTCGGATATCCTTCGAATACGAGGGGATATCTATTCTATGATATCGAGCGTCGAAACGTGTTCGTAGCTCGCTTCGCAAAATTTCTAGAAGTAGAATTTTTGTCAGAAGGTGGTAATCATAGACAGGTTGAGCTTGATGAAGTCCAACCTGAAAACAATGAACCAACGGAGGAACCTGAAGTTCAAGTAGATGAAAGACCTTCAACACACACACTCGTAGGTCGGAAGGGTATCCAGACCTCCTGAACGCTTGTATTTGATACAAGAAAAGAGTCTGGATGTTCTCTTAGTTGAAGAGACAGATCCTTTCACCTATAGAGAATCGATGTTGGACATCGACTCCGTGAAATGGAAAAGTGCCATGAAATCCGAGATAGACTCAATGCATGAAAATCAAGTTTGGGACTTGATTCCGCTTCCCGAAGGAATTGTTCCTATCGGTTGTAAATGGGTTTACAAGAGGAAGCGCGGGCCTGATGGTAAGGTTGAAACTTACAAGGCCTGACTGGTAGCAAAAGGTTACACGCAGCGACCTGGCGTTGACTACGATGAAACTTTTTCACCAGTGGCAATGCTTAAGTCTATCCGGATTTTGCTTTCTATAGCTGCATATCATGACTACGAGATTTGGCAAATGGATGTCAAAACGACTTTTCTAAATGGATTTCTTGATGAAGAAATCAATATGGAACAGCCGGAAGGTTTTGCGTCCAGCGAAAACTCGGGCATGGTATGTAAGCTTAAGAAGTCCATTTATGGACTTAAACAAGCTTCACGAAGTTGGAATCTTCTATTCGATGAGATTATTAGATCGTCTGGTTTTCTCAAGAATTCGGAAGAATCCTGTGTGTATCAGAAGGCCAGTGGGAGCATGGTCGTATTTTTAGTCCTATATGTTGATGACATCCTAATCATTGGGAATGATCTAGGTATGTTACAAAGCGTTAAAGCGTATCTCTGTAAGAATTTCTCCATGAAGGACCTGGGAGAAGCTTCCTATGTTTTAGGGATAAAATTCTATAGAGATAGACAAAGGAAGCTGATTGGGTTATCCCAATCAACGTACATAGATAAGATCTTAGAACGATAAAGTTTTGGTAACTGTAAGACAGCAAACATACCTTCAGACATGAGATTCATCTTTCAAAGAAGATGTGTCCACAAACAGAAGATGAGAAGGTTAGAATGTCTAACCAACCTTATGCTTCGTGTTTGGGTAGCATAATGTATGCCATGTTATGTACGAGGCCTGATATCAGTTTCGCTGTCAGCGTAACTAGTTGGTATCAGTCCAATCCAGGTAATGACCATTGGATGGCCATTAAACATATCCTAAAGTATCTTAAAGGTACTAAGGATAAGTTGATTATATATGGAGGAAACGAACTGCAAGTTAATGGGTATACAGACTCTGATTTCCAATCAGATCCCGATGATAGAAAGTCTACATCTGGATTTGTCTTTACCCTTAATGGAGGTGCAGTTTGTTGGAAGAGTTCCAAACAGGGATCTACAGCTGATTCCACCACTGAGGCGGAATATATTGCAGCTTCTGAACCCGCAAAAGAGGTTGTGTGGATAAAGAACTTTATCACAGAATTGGGAGTTGTCCCAAGTATCGAGAATGCGATTCCGTTATACTGCGATAATACTGGAGCCATTGCGCAAGCAAATGAACCGAGGGCGCATCAGAAGTCGAAGCATGTGGAACGCAAGTACCACATCATTCGAGAGATTGTGTCGCGAGGGGATATTGTTGTGTGCAAGGTACCGAGTGAAGATAATGTGGCAGACCCGCTGACGAAGGCCATACCTCCGAAGTTGTTTGATAAACACGTGGAGTCGATGGGTATTAGATACAATTGATATTGGCACTAGAGCATGTGGGAGATTTTGTTGGGGTTGGTGCTCAGAGCGCCAATTCCCGGTTGTATTTCTTTTGAATACTTCTGTAAAATATTATTATTATGAATAATATATGCAGTTTCTATAATATAATCTATCTTTTAATATGGTAAAGACGTAATGACCTTAGAATGATTAGTCATGGTACAGTTGCAAAAGCGTCGCAACTGACATTGAGTAGTATCATGACGTTGTCATTCTCAGATAAGTTCCTGGTCAAGGTTTACACTACTTGGTCAGTAAAGTAAACCCGTTGAGACCGGTACATGTCGTATACTGGAATATATGATTCCAATGGTTTCTCAGTGAACCATAAGTCTTGGACACTAGTATAGACGTGTGGGTGTTTATAGCGGATAAACACTGAACGACTCATCGAAGATTCTTAATGGATGGTACACCAGCGTCAATAAGAATCTTCTTGGGTTGAGTAGAACTTGTGATTCTTAGACTTGAGATGCCATTGTGGGCACATGAGATATCTTCTACACTTAGACGGCAGTCACGTCACCGATATATTTAGATCAGACCTCCGCTTGTTCGTTGGGTGTAGATAGATCCTCAGGGTGTCCTATGTGTATCAAGAAAGGATCCGTCAGTTCTGTGTACCAGAGCATAGGTAGTCCATATGATTAGCAATCAGATAAAACCATGGGCCCGTGGTAAAGTTTATAAGCCAGTTCTAAACATTCTTTTGGAGATTGCTAATAGATAAGTCGACTGGATAATCCCCATAGAGATTTGACGTTTACATCAATATCTCTGGGATTTATCCGGATACCTGTGACGGAGGAATTATACATTTTCCATGACCTCAACCTGTATGGTTCAGCGAGATTATCCGTGATCGTCATAATCTACGGGTGGATAGATTATGGACACGAAATTTGATTTCGTGACGGATATACCTGAATCTAGAGAGTCTCAATAATGAAACATACTCATAGAGCACTAGAGCAACATTAATGAATAATATTGATTATTTATAAAGTCGTTTAAAGGTTAAACGCAAGATACGTGCTAAAGAGACTAGATAGTCATTTGCTTAATTATTGTGTATTTACATTTAATACTTGATTAATTTAAATACACATTAATTAATAGTAAAAATGAGTTATTTGACTTATATCCTAAATGAATATATGTTTTTAATATTTAATGTAAATATTATACATATATTTAATATATTTTTTTATTTGATTAATTAATTGATTATTTAATTGTTAAATGATTAAATTAATTAAAATATAAATATCTTACATTAGGATATTTGAATTAAATGATATTAGTTGCCTTTGTTGACTTAATTAAATATCTAATAAAGTGTTATTTAGATATTTATGCAAGTTGACTACATTAATTTGAAATGAAAATGAAATTACATGACTTGTGTTTGGATTTGTGAAATTCGGCCAAGGTGATTTTGTAACAAGTATATATTGTTTTTAATTTCATTTTACACTTAACCTAATACACTTTACAAAAAGAAAACTCCATTGAAGAAACTTAAAGAAAGCTGGAGAAAGAAAGAAAGATTATAGAAAGCTTGGATTTTTAGTAAGTTTTCCAAACTTGCTATTAGTAAGGAATTTGTTCCTTAGGTTCTAGGCTTCAATATATGATATTCTTAGCTTGTTTCTTTCTTTGTTCCTTGTGGTTTTTGTTGATGGAATTTTTGGTGAAGTGTGAAGCATGTGTGATGAAGGAAGATGATGACTATTGTAGTTATTAGTTTTCTTTTAAGGTTTTTGGAAACCATGTTGCTAATCTAGAGTTGTTGAACCACTCTTAGATGACCTAGATTTTATCTTGAGTTGTTTCATTGTGTTGATACTTGGATTGGATGTAAGAATGATGATTGAAGTAATTGATTTAATGTATTTGGTCTAATTTGTCCAATTTGTGGAAATTGAAAAATTAGGGTTCTTAACTAATTCCAAATTTGGGGATTTTCATATATGTTGTGCATTTGGATGTGTATATGATGCATATAAAATTTCATGTTGATTGGATTACATTTGGATGTGTTTTGAGACATGAAATGACAAAAGGCACAATTTGCCCACCATTTGGAGCTCTCGGCCTTGGACTTGATTTTTGGGGATTTTGGTTACTTTGGTGTTTTGATATTTTGAACATGCTAAGTTCATCTTAGAAATGATTTAGAATCATTCAAAATTGATTGGATCAATTTCGGACTAAAATGGACTAAATACCGTGTGTAAGGGCAATTCGGTAAATTCACTTAAATATGATTTATTGAATTTATTTTTATAATTTGATTATTGGAATATTAAATAAATATGTTTATTTAATTAATCCGAGAAAAAGTTTTGAAATCTGAAAATACGATTTCCACCGCTTCCGCTGCGTTACCGGACACTGCCCCTAAATAACCCCTTCATAAAGGAGTCGCCACCCGGTGTGAACCAAGAAAATGATTTAAGGCCGCACTCACCCCTCGCAAGGGAAGACCTCAAACTGTTGGGTTCAGAATGGTCACTTACTTATGCCACTTGTAATGAAAATATTTGTGCAATAACTTAACCGAATCTACGCAACCTACATATCCAAAAACAATCTATATCTAGTTCTCATTCATAAAAGTAAATCTTATATCTAAGTTTAGATGCTTCAAAAGTAAATCCTATGTCTAAGTTTGCATGCTTTAAAAGTAAATCAAAGTCCGACGAACACGCAATCTCATGAATACATTAAATTAACACATAGGAAACGTAAATAAATCATGCATAAAAGATATCATACTAACAACTAAATCATGCTTAAAAATAAATAACATACTAACGACTAAATCACGCTTTAAGAAATAATATATTAACAACTAAATCATGCTTTAAGAAATAAATAATATACTAACGACTAAATCATGCTTTAAACACAAGGTTGGATGAAATGAAATATGTGTGTCTCTCAAGTGGTACGTGGAATTATTTCCCAAGTACAAACCGAACTATCGTCCATTCGGATTCGGCTACGGAATTTACGTATGGGTTTCTATCCGATATACCACAAGAGAGAACACATATTCCATTCATCCCAAAGTCATATCATACACCAATCCACAATACTCATGCGAAATAAAGTAGGAAAATAAAAAAAAAATAACGGAGGATAAATAAGAAGAGTACCCTCAGGTCTAACATCTTAAGTCGTCTTTTGGAAGTGCGTTACACGGCCGTCGGAAGGGTTAATGCTCCGCAACTCCTGCGGTTTACTGGTTCGTTATTTTCCTTCGCTACCTCGCTGTTTTGGGCTACTGTTTTCACTATTTTTACTGCCATTTTTGCTGTTTTTGTTGCTGTTTTTCTTGTTTTTTGTTGATGTTTTAAAGTGCAGTTTTTTTGGTGATGAAAGGGGATTTTAGAGTGCAGTTTTTTGTGATTTAAGAGGTGTTTTGGAGTGTAATTTTTTGTGGTTTAAGGGTGCAGTTTGGGGACTGTTTTACGGTGAATATGGGCTGTTTCTGGGCAGAATTTACTGCTATTTCAGGGGGTTATTTAGTGTGATTCAGGGGCTGATTTACGTGACTTCAGGGGCTGTTTGGCATGAATAGAGGGTTGATTCAGGGGTAATTTGCGTCACTTTAAAGGCTGCTGGATGAGGGATATTTCAGGGTGCTTGGGCGTGAATTACTGGTTATTTGTTGCGACAATGGAGGATGGTTTTTTGGGAGAGTTTGGGCGTCAATCCTTTAGTTTTTTAGGGGGTGATTTGTGTGAATGAGCTAGGGTGTGAAGGGTTAAATTAGGCTTCTTTTTATAGGTAAAGGTTGGGGTTTACCTTGTGCAAATAGGGAAAGGATTTTGTAATTATGGGAGGTATCTCTTAATTAGCATGTGATAAGGAAAAATCTTTTTAATTAGGGATGTGATTTGATTTGATTTGATTTCTTCTCTTTTGATTAGGGATATGATTTACTTGAATTAGGAAAGTGTTTGACGAGATTTGATTTGTATCTTTTAATTTGGGAAGGTGATTTGTCTTGATTTTAGAATGTGGTTAATGTGTAATTTTATTATTTTAGGAAGGTATGGGCGTGGGGTTTGGTCCATTTGGGCGTGAGTTTGGTTTCTTTGGTGGGCTTGATGTGTGGTTTGGTGATGTATGGGCTTGGTGTGTGACTTGTGGGGGTTTTGGGCTAAGGATGAATTTAAAACAGAGGCTTAACAAGCAAACCCAAAGCTAAGCAAACGACTTAAATCCAACAAGGTGTCAATTTCTGACTCTTCCCTTCCGACGTCTGTTTCCCGCGATTTCCACGACTTAAAGAGGTAATGTCTCCATATGAGACTCATCATCGGGACTTATATGCAAAAATGCAGTGCCTATAATTATCCATAAAAAGAAAATCAATTATTAAGTGTGTGGATATTGTGTTTCATCACTTCCCTAGAATAAAAATAAAATGCTGGAGTTGGGGATCCACCTTTACTATTTCTAATTTAGAAATCTCTCTTACTATAATATAGAATTTATCGGTAATATTACCAACCAGCCATATAAGCGGTATCCTCGTTAAGTTAGATTTTAATTAAGTCCAACCGACTATAAAGGCAGTGTTATTATTTGTCCATAAATCAGCCATATAGGCGGTAATCATCTGTCACATAAAGACCGGCCATATAGGCGGTGTCACATTATGTCAAATAAATAAAACCAGCCAATAAGGCGGTATAACTTTTTAGTTTGAATTATAATTTCCATATTATAAATAAGGGGGATTAATCTAAACTAAAATAATAAAAGTTTCACCCTTCCCCCAGCGGAAAATTAACTACAAAACATAAAAGAAAAGAAAAGAAAATGAAACTACTACTATTACTGAAAATAAAAATGCATAAATTAAATTATTAAAAATAAACACACAAGATGCAATCCTTAAATTCCTTAAAAAAACCTAAGGAAAACATGAGAATTACAAATGAAATGGCTTGGTATTTATAGGAAAATCTAAAGGCTTCCACCGATTGCTCCACCAAACATGAAATCAAATATGTCACCAAACATGACACCAAACATGACATCAAATATGGCACCAAATATGGAAGCATGTTTGGTGGAAGTTTGACAATTTTTATTTTTCTATTTTATTAATTTTATTTTATATTTTGAAAATGACTATAGTAGTTCCACAAAATATACTGGATTGTTAATCAATTTTGGCCATGGAAACTTCATCATTCGAAATTATTTTGACTTTCAAAGTTGTAAATCTTCGAGTCTTCTTCAATCTGCAACTTGAATCAGCTCAATCGGATATCGGATAAAAAAGTTATGGCCAAAATACGAAACTTGTACAAAATTAGAATTTAGGACTGCACTTCGTGACGCGTACATTAAATTTTCATTTTTGTCATTTTTTCCTCCAAATTTTATCATTTTAGCCCCGAGTTGATTCCATTAAGTCCCAATATTATTTTTATTTACAAAATAAACAAAAACACATCAAAATATTCATAAAACTCGAGAAACTATACAAAATATTAGGTTAAATGAGTGAGAAATAGTTATATAAATACCACTCATCACACCCCCAAACCTAACATTTTGCTAGTCCTCGAGCAAAACATAAAATAAAATAACATAAAAATAAATTAAGCTAAGCCACTTTCGTAGGGATCACGATTGCATTTAGCGTATGCAACAAGCCTTTAAACCCATATGTGTCCCTAGTGGACGAGTTGTAGTCTCGTGAGGGTTTACAGCAATGTTACCCACAAACATTTTACAAAAGTAAAAAGGTAGTGAAACTAATGCACACAAAAACAAAAAGACAAGAGAAAAGAGAATAAGAAGCCAGTGACTAATCAAGTGAAACTTCTACTTCAAGTTTGTAGTTGTTTTCTTTCTTTTTAAACTACCGAATAAGTAAATTCTCCGATTATATTTACCATTCTCCATATAAACAGCCAACAAAATATCAATCAACTCATTTTTTTCCCACAACAGTCACAAGTGCAGTTGATAAGAGAATAATATTTTTGTCCTAAAGTTCTATCAGATTTCACACCTTTTTGTAACAATGGAATAATTTTTCTGATTTTTTCTTTCTTTTTCTAATTTTATTTTTTATTTATAAACGATATATTTCATCTATGTAACGAGCTTTGGGCCGGTGGCTCCCAAACCAGTTGGTTTTAGGACACTAGGTGTTAAAACATCCATACGGACTTAATAACTCGGATCTCAGATGTAACATCCCAAATCCATGAGATGTTACCGGCAGGGGATAGCTGAACTAACCCCATCAGCCTCAAACTTCATGAATGTACCATAACCAATCAAATGCCATGATATGAATATAAACTTTAACTGAATCAACATATGACACTTCTATTATTTATGAATGAATTCTTAGTGACGTATCCTTTATACAAACATCTTTGGACTCTGAACCTTTTATGATAACTCTAACGCATACAGACATTTTAACTATAAACTGGACTCTTATACTCGTGACTCCATGCTGGTGGACTCCAACCCTAGTGACTGCATCAGTATCCATCATCCCGAGCTTGTCCTTCTGGAAACCCTGCAAAACAACTAAAACTGGTGGGGGGTTAGATTGCTATGCAATCTAAGTGATTGGACTAAAAATCAAGAGCTAAATAATAATTATTCAACTTTAGAATCATACTTTTAATGACATTATTTAAAACAACTTTATTTATTTTAAAAACTGTTTCTGAAAATCTGGTTTCTGAACTTGAAATCGTATATAGGAAAATCTGAAATCTAAAACTATTTCTAAAGATCTGTGTTTCTGTTTGAAAACCTGGGCGTATGAGGGCGTTACGTATCGTCCGACCCCTCATACATCTATCTGGAGGCAGAAGTGCAAAACCATGACTTTGGGGCGTTACGTATCGCCGTCCCCCAAAGCATGCCACTACTGTCTCATAATCTGGGGTCTAGGGGCATGATAACTCTCCGTCCGCCTAGCCCATCTGGAGGATCTGAGAGCGTCCCCTCAGTCCTCAACATGTGCACATGCTATCTGTATCCGTCAATTCCATCTGTATCTGTAGTTATATACTGGGGTGAGGTGTTACCTCATGCCCCGAAAATAAGATCATAAAACTCATACTAAAAACATAGATCTTAAACTGAAACAGCTATCTTATAAAACCTTTCAAATCAAGTAAAATCTTTTGTGACATAAAATAAATTTGGCTAGGGCCCTAGTTGCTGAAAAGTAAGTCTGATCAAACGAAATACAATATAAAAATCAAGTGAAAAGAAAGCGTCCACTCACAGGTTGTGTACACTAAGCTCCTTATGTGTTCGGGGACGAACGAGGCTCCTGACGTGTGTCTATATATAAGAAAGAAACATGAGATTAGAATCTCAAAATATAAGTTTTATTTATAGAATTTCCTACTTATAACTCTATAACAAGTCCTTATTAAGCTTATATTATACTGAAAAGGACCCTAAGGTGCCAAATGATCTCAAAGTTTTAGCCCACATACCAGAAATTGAATTCTGCTATCCAGTGTGTCCGCGTTCGAGCTGCGTTTGATAACGCGTTCGAACAGTTCGCGTTCGTGCTGCATTTGATAACGCGTTCGAACGGAATTCCAGAGAGCTCACGTTCGAGTTGCGTTTGAAGACGCGTTCGAACGTTCAAACGAAAAATCCAGATTTCTGCTTCGCGTGCGTCGGGCGTTCGAACGCCCTATGGGTTTTCCGAAACCAAGCCAAAATTTTGGCTTCCCAAGCATCCCAAAATACCCAAAAACACATCCTATATCCTTCCATCATCAACATTCAACTTTACAACCTACATCAATGTCATCAACTTCAAAACAATATTTCAAACCTCACATATCATTCATTTCTCACCAACTATATTCATTCATCAATCATACTTCATTTCAACATTCAATCCACCCATTCTCACTACTAACATACACTTAAATCTACTATATAACCAATACTACTTATTCAAATATACATCAATTTACCATCATCAACTATCATCCTAAACTTTTCCAAATTACCTCAAAACTTATCACTTTTAAAAATTTTCTAATCTCCATTGTTTTATTAGTCAACAAGGCATGCTAATCAACATTAGGTCAAGTCATTATCAAAATATGAGTATCAATTCATCAAAACATTAAATTTTCAAAAATGGGTTTTTACCTTTCTCTTGAATTTCTTCTCTTTTCTTCCAAATTCTTCATGAATACCAAGCTTTCCCTTGCTTCCCTTTTCTTCTTTTCTTCTTTTCCTTTCCTTCTTCTTCTTCTCTTCTTCTCCTCCAAATCGTTCTTCTCCCTCTTTAGGTAATAATGAATAGTGGCCTTTATATAGGAGGGCCTAAATGACAAGAAAATTGTAGAGGATTCTAGAGAAATGGAGAAGTTGCTCATTTTTATCATTTAAGTCCGTAGTTACTATTCATCCAAATTTTATCTCGTATTTTTGACCCATTTCTGGTCCGATTTTGGAAAAATGTATAATACGGAAGTTGTAGGTCTCGGCTTAAGCTTTCCGTCAGTATAAAATTCATAAAACTCTGAGTTCGTATGGAAAAGTTATGCCCTAAATACCATTTATAGTTAAAAAAAAAAAAAAAAAAGGCATACCGAACGGTTTCTCCTCGGGTCTTCAAAATTTACTGATAGTTTCCAAACCTTAACCCAATTTTATTAGTGTCCAACTCATGATTTATTTCACGTTCCTTTGTCCCATTCGCAATAATGTCGCTACCGGTAAAAGTAATATCCCTCGGTCGTTACATCAGACCTTTTTTTTTCACTTTTTTTTTTATTTTTTACTCCATTGTCATTTATAGATGCTTCCTCCAATTAAAATAGAGCACTGGATATTACAAAATTTTCAATTACAACTCATGTTCGTATGTTACTATGCATATGGATAATATCTGCCAACTGAGCATATGAAGATTCATTTTAGTCAGTTTTATGGAGAATTTACAAATTAAATAATTTAAAATGAAATAAACAAAAATTAACTTGTTTCGAAAATGGGTTGAAACACGTATCAGGAGTGGGAACTCCTTACACAGCTATCTCTCACCAATTTCACCTTTTTAGTCAAAATAAAAAACACAAAAACGTAAAATATTTTTGTAATTTTTGAAAAAATTTCAATTTTTTTGTATTTTTCGAAAAAAAAATTTAGACTGAAAATAAAATAACACACAAACTAAAAACAAGATACTAATTAACTAATTTCCTCCCCCAAACCTAAATGAGATATTATCCCCAATGTCTTAAACAGTAGAAGAATAGTTTAGAAAATAATATCTGGTTAGCTGAAATTCACTGAAAAAAATTATCGATTAAGATCTATGTCCAATTTACGCTTCTTACCTCGATCGCTATCTGTCCAGTTCAACTTGGAAAGAATGAGGTCGATTTTTGGTTCAAATGCTAGGATTTGGTCGATTAATTCCTCGACCTTTGTTGCAGTCAGGAAAATATATTGCACTAATTTTGTGACGATCTCATGTCTTTGGCTTCCGCAAGAAATACAAACAGAAATCGAAAAAATGTTCAATGTTGAGTAATCCAATGGGCTTCCGATGAATGTTTAAGCGCGCCCATGATGCCACTGTGAATATTTCTTCAAACGTTCCGAGCCCACTTAGTAAAGCAATGAACGCATCAGCAGTATTGACCATTTCAATGAGTTGTTCAGACATCCCCGAGACAATGTGTTCATCTCCATTTGTTTTTCCGATTATGTGTTCGTCCGTCAAAGTTTTTGGAATGATTCCAAAAACATGATAGCCACCCTCATGAACGGCTTTTGAAATACTTCCCACCATCATATACTAGGTGCATATTTCTTTCTGCTATGACTCTCCTCAATTCCTTTGCAGCCTCAATGAACTCTGGTTTATTACCATAGTTGGATCCACAGAAAACACAAATTCGCATGACTCGCTGCTGTGAAGTTTCTTTCATTTTCTCTCTCTTATTTGGATGTATATCTGGATGTGTCGAAGAGAGTAATGACAAGCTGGATTTATAGATCCTGAAAAGGGTGAGTAAAAATAGCAATAGTATCTGCCAAATGATAATTATTAGATGAATGTTAAAATAAATCGTGAACGTCAAAAAGTATAGATCTTGTCGGCGAAAATAAAAGAAAATAACAAAAGAAAAGCAAATTAAAGAAATCATTAAGGCAACGGAATTGTGTACACAATACGGCACTCGTTTAGTATATAAATCTATTAGGATGTGTCTCAAGGATTCATTCTTTACTCAGTCATCACAAATGAATTAGTTCTCTTCTTTTTTATTGTCAAACACCATTCTTTCTGTCTTAAAATTCTCCGTTTGTGCTTTTCCCTGAAAAATAACACACAAAATTAAAAACTCTACAACATGTATACACAAAATATGAAAAAAAAAAAACTACAACAAATTGCATAGGTTGTCTCTCTACTAGCGCTAAATTTTTCGTCTTCAGCCAGACGTGACTGAAATTCATCTGTCAAGAAGGTTGCAGAGTGGTTTTTGATGTCCGATTAAAGACAATCCTATGTGCGTTGCTTTTGAAGGGTCTCTTCCAACGGTAAAGTGGCAAAAAGAATTTTGTCTCATTCAGTGCTTGGACCACCTTTTTAACCTTTGTTGCTCCAAAAGTTCCTGAAAAGAAAGAAAGAAAATCAGGAGGTCTCGTATGGTGCTTGACTTGGAATGGAACTTCCATTCTGTCAAACTTCTGGGTGATATCTTCAATTTGTACTCCCCGATATAACGATGTTTCCCATTAATGCACTGGATCTTCAATAAGGTCAGGCATTTGCTCCTCTTTTTGCTCTACTTCTTGCTCCATATTTTCTTCACAGATGTATTTTAGGATTTCCACGATCGGTTCTTCATCTGTCATTTGTGAAATACATGCTCCAAAAGTGTTAACTTGAGGATGAAAAAAATGTGTCTGACATTAAGTCTTCATCCTCTGATCTGAGTGAAATGATTGGCTCATGTAGATCTTCTTCAAGTATTTGTGCAATGGACGCTCCAAGATCTTTATTTTGAGGATATGGAATTCCATCCTCAATTCTAGTTGGCACAAACAACTCTACTTCTCCATCCTCGTCAGAGTCCGAATAATAAAACTTAAATCGAGACTTTGCTGGTTCGGGTTCCTGAACTGATACATCTAGTTCTTGATACTGACCAATCTCTTCCTCTGGTAAAGTGTCATCATGAAATTCTGGGTACTCGAAGGTTTCGTCAGTTTCATCTGAAAATACTCCTTGAGGTATGTAGCTCTGGTTTTCTGTTAATTGTCTCATTTGATCAGCCATTCTATGAATAATTGCCTCTTGACTCTGAAACATTGCATCCCATTTTTCATTACTTTTCTTGAGCATGTCCACCATTTCTCTTATCATTTGTTTTTCCTCTGGTGAATATCGTTCTGATTGTTGATGAAGATCGTAGGTAGATGGTGGATAAGATGGAAAATATGATGATTCTTCGTACTTTAAATCATTTTAATACTTCTGCCACTCTGAAAGGTATATACATTGATCGCTTGGGTGGTTACCATCACATATCACACATCTCCCTATTTCGTTCTGTTGAGCAAATGTAGTATTGATTGGTTCTGACATCCAGTGATAGTTGTTGGGCTGGACAATAGGCCTCAGAAAACCGGACTGTTGCTCCCGGATTTGGGGTGTATCTTCTTCTAGTAAAGCTCGTGATCTCTCAATCTCCCAATAATATTCCATTTTTCAACCATCTTAAAACAAAAGAAAGAAATAAAAATTACATATAAAAATAAAGAAAATTAGATATAAGTAAATTAGATAGCTTCAAAATTAATAACTCAAGAAATATAAGTCACCGGCAACGACACCAAAAACTTGACCGGTGCGTAATCACACGCGTATAACGCAAGCGCACGTATCGTTCAAGTAGTATAAAAATATCGATCCCACGATGACTTAATTCCTAATGTTGTTATTGATACTATTTATTTACAAGTATCTAATTAAGGGAGAAGAGAATGATTACTTTTGGTTGGTTGAGTGTGGATTTGCTTAAATAAAATAAACAAAAGAAAATACTAAGAAAAATAAATAAAAGACACAAAGATCTAGGGTTGTGATTCCACACAATATTATCCTAAAGATGAATTGATTCTCTTATATATATGCAATAAGTCAGTTTGCTAATCTGGAACACGAAAATATACAAAAGCCTATGTCGATGGTCAGATCTAAATACCCAATATAACCCAATTGAACCATATGTCTATGTCAACCAAATTACCTGGATTCATTAAGTTCAAGTTCCAATAATGGCTACCCCGCCCGACAGATATATGTCTATCTTGTAAGGAAATCTATTAAAGAGTAATATATCCTCAAGGAAGATCGTGGGCTATTGAATCTAAGGCTCAAACCTAAAATCCATTCGTCAAGTTCATTTTAAATTTACCACATCAATCTTATTGGTGATCAGGTAACAATAAGCATTAAGCCTGAGACTCAATAAACAAACTAAATGATTACCCATAAAAAGAAAATCAATTATTAAATGTGTGGATATTGTGTTTCATCACTTCCCTAGAATAAAAATAAAATGCTGGGATTGAGGATCCACATTTACTATTTCTAATTTAGAAAAATCTCCCTTACTATAATATAGAATTTATCGGTGATATTACCAACCAGCCATATAAGCGGTATCCTCATTAAGTCAGATTTTAATTAAGTCCAACCGACCATAAAAACGGTATCCTCATTAAGTCATTTATATATCCAGGTAATTCAATTACAAATGATAAAAGAGCAATTTCCTTTGTCACATAGTTAATTTGTACAACAACACTATGTTCTGTACAAATAGTAATGTTATGGGTCATAATTGTTCAACATCTGCATCTGAATGTACAACATTTCCACTAATTGCTTATAAGTTGTGCATGCATTGACTATCTCTAAAAAAATATATCCTTCCATATATTCATAGCTGTCATTATCTAATTTCTCTTAAGAGTCCTCAATATAGAAAGTTAGGGATATTATTCAAACCACAGCCGTAGGATTTAGAATTTTGACGGTGCTGATAATGTACGGCCACGATTCGTCTAACAACGGCGGGTATAGAAACCAAGCTGGGCCTTTTAAGTAGAGGATGTAAAGAGCTCATAATTGATCTCACTTCATCTCTCACATCCTCTTCTCTCTCACATCCCTTTCTCTCTCTTCGATGATTTGCGCAAGTTTGGGTAGGGGTGAGCAACAGTTCCGGGTCTACCCGGAACCTGTTGGAACCGGACCGATTTTCCGGGTTTGGAACCGGAACCAGTTATAATCGGGTAGGTTCCGGTTCCAAAAATGAAGGAACCGATTTTATCGGGTAGGTTCCGGTTCCAAAATGATCGGAACCGGAACCGGACCATGGAACCGGTTTTAATAACGTACCGGATAATTTATGTTGAAATTTAGAACCTAAATTAGGTCGAAAACTGTATTTCTGAGAGTGAATCTAGTCTTAACAATGTGAAATTTATAGATGTTTAAAACCTTTTTATTACTTCTTGTTATTACTGGCTATTTCCAATTGGCCAATACTTTTACTAGATTATAACATTTTTTATTTACTTGTTCTGATTACATTCAACTGAGTGTTAAACTGGGACTACTGATGGCCTCTGTTTAAACTGGGACTACTGATGGCCTATGTTTTTAAAAGTCTAAAGCTTCATTTTCTTCGTTCTTGAGTTTCCGCACTCCGATTTGGTCCCCGTTTTTTCCTACGGACTCGTATTGGAATGTAGTTTTTATTAAAATATTTTAAAATAGGGTAATTCGGAACCGAACCGGAACCGGATTGGAACCGAATAATAGGGTACCCTATTTAATTGGGTAGGTTCCGGTTCCACTTAGTGCGGAACCGAATTTTTCTGGATAGGTTCCGGTTCCATGCGGAACCGGAACCGGAACCGAAACCGGTTTTGCTCACCCCTGTTTGGGTTTCTTCGAATCAACGGCTATTCTTAGATCCAGGTTTTGAATTGGGTCCTTGTGAATCAGGTTGTTTTTTTTTTTTTTTTGGGGGGGGGGGGGGGGGTGGTTGGTCTTTCTAGGGTTTTTTCCCGAAGCGTTTGGATTGGATTCGTTCGTGACGATGGAATTTCTTGTTTAGCGTCGACTCGATCTAGGGTTTATGCCTATAGGAGTTTAGGTTTCTTCTTGTAAGTGTCATTTTTTTTTGCTCCATCATTTTATTACTTCCTCAATTTTTAGTAGATTATTTAATTATTTGATTCGAAATGAGGAGAGGGAGGAGAGCGATCCAATATTTTAGCGACGAAAAGAAATTCGTTTTGTTCTTTGTTTAGAGGGTACATTGCTGGGATTCAATCGGTGAGTGAAAAAAATCAGGGCTTTGTTAGATATTCAGGTTGAATCTTGAATGACTTCGAATCAACGGCTATTCGCTAGATCCAGGTTTTGAATTGGGTCCTTGTGAACCAAGTTTCTTTTTGGGGGGGGTCTTACTAGTTTTTTTTCCCCAAATCGTTTGGTTTGGGTTGGGTTCGTTCGTGTCGATGACATTTATTATTTAGTATCGACTCGATCTAGGTTTAGGATCATTAGATATTCAATCATCAAAACTAGGGTCATTTTCTTAGGATCATTAGGGTTCATTGCTTGGATTCAATCTGTGAGTAACAAAACTAGGGTCTATTAGATATTCAATCATCAACTAAAGAGAAACTTAGTACTGGAAATTTGAATTTTTGCATTCATATAAGACCATATTTATATTTATGGTGTAATGAGTTGCTGGTACTGCTGGGCCAAGTGTCATTTTTGACGCCATTTGTGAATATTTTGAATAATTTTGATAAATAGGGAATAGTGAGACCTTTGGAATTTATCTGTTGATTTGGAAAAGAATTTGTGAAAAATTCATAATAGGTACTTTTGTAAGATTAAAGAAAGGATTTTGAATTTGATGGTCAACGTTGATATGTGCAGTTATTGGAAGGTAGTAATCTTATGGCACCTACTGTTCCCATAGACTTTGTTGGACAAAAGCAATCGAAAAAGTGTTTGATTTCACAAATGATGGGGAAATCAAGTACTCTAAAGGGCGTTCTTCTGGTTTTGTTCCGGAATACTGGCCTGCTGTTGAGACCATCGCTGAATCTGAAGGGATTGGCAGCTCGGGAAAAGTTGACACCGAGATGACAGCTTCTGAGGATTCTTGTGCTCCCAAAATGAAGTGCATTAGTTTGAATATGGATGGTTATGATAGTTTTGGTGTACCTTTACAGGTACTAACTCTGTCAAAGATGTCACAAACTGAAAGGACGAGTTTGGAACTTAAATTGAAAACTGAACTTGAACAGGTCCGGGTACTTGAGAAGAAAGTTGCTTCTCTTGGCACCTTCTAGTGATATTTGGAGTTATAATGATGGGCAAAAGAGGCCTCTGTTAGAAAGCATTCATGGGCCATCTGAAGTATTGGCTCCAAAGGGTAAGAAACGGGCTCCTCCGGGACTCAGTAGGCCCCAAACAAAGAAGGGTAAATCTGGGCGTTTTGAATTAGAGAAGCCGACAGCAAGTACTTCAAATGCAACGTTGATGAAGCAGTGTGAGAATTTGCTAAATCGTATGATGTCACATCAGTTTGGTTGGGTCTTTAACACTCCGGTTGATGTGGTGAAGTTGAACATTCCTGATTATTTCACTGTCATCAACATCCAATGGATTTAGGCACCATAAAGAGCAAGATAATTTCAGGTCAGTATTCAAGTCCATTGGGGTTTGCTAACGATGTGCGTCTTACTTTCTCAAATGCAATGATCTACAATCCACCTGGAAATGATGTCAATGTAATGGCTGGGACTCTTAGAAAGTACTTTGAAGTGAGATGAAAAGCTATCGAAAGAAGCTTTGTGACTGTGATATGATATCAATGCCTACTAGAGCGCCTGCTATTACAAAAACTGAAACCATAATGGAATGCCACCACGACAGAAGAAAAATTTTTTTCTCTCAAGGACTATACGGTCATACCAGAACCTGTTAGACAAGTCATGACTAGTGAGGAAAAGCATATTTTGAGCACTGAATGGAGGCTTTGCTTGAAGAGTTGCCTGAAAACATAATTGAGTTTTTAAAAGAGCATAGTGCAGGTGAGACTGGTGAGGATGAGCTGGAGATTGACATTGATGCTCTCAGTGATGATACGTTGTTTGCATTGCGGAAGCTTTTAGATGATTATGTGCTGGTAAACGACAGAAACAAGCAAAACCCGGTACTTGTGAAACTGAGGTACCTGCTCTCGCTCTTTCATGCTTGTTTGCTTTCTGTTGGTTGACATTCCCACCACTTATAGAATAAGAGATGTATTCTTGACTGTTGCTGTGGATTTTCTTGCTGCAGATTCTTAATGAGTCTGGGCTCAGCAATCCATCGATGCAATTGTGCAAAGGTAGCTCTGTCTCCTCTCCAATATCATGACAGCTTGCTGATAGTCAAAAGTCATATGTACCACAAATAGGATTTCTTTGTTAGTTAAAAATTAAACATAACCGTTTTCCAGGTAATGACCTGGTCAATGAGGATGTGGATATTGTCAGTGGTAATGATCCTCCTGTTACCGGCATCCCTCCTATAGAGATTGAGGAGGATGCTGCTCATTTGAGTCGTTTCAGTTCAATATTTAGTCATGGACATTTAATCTTGCTGAATGTGAAGTTTTAATGGACATTTGATCTTGCTGAATGTGAAATTTTACTTCTAATTTTTCTTTCATGCCTGACAATTACTTGTAAGCTTGGAAACATATTCTGACTGCTACAGTGTCATCTTTTTTATGTTCTTAAAGTCTCTGATTTCTACTTGGCATATTTTAAAAGGAGCGCTCATAGGCACGCGGCCTTTGAGATGCGTCTAGGCATGTGTCATAAAAGTGTTTGAAAGACCCACCCAAATTGACCCACCCTACCCGAAATCAAGTTGAATAATATTTGTTTAATAAATTAAGATAGGTTTTGGGTTGTACATTAAATTTTGACAAAAAATTTAATTTGTATTATCAATATTTGTATTATTGTAATTGTTTTTGATATATTTTCAATGATTTCTCTTTACTCACACACACACATATTATTTTGCAATATGTGCGTCACCTTCATTAGGCGCGCGCCTTGTGCCTTTAGGCTTGCTCCTAGGCCTAGGGCCCTTTGCGCCTTTAACAACATTGCTATCGGGCATTGATTATGGTGTTATTTTTCCTGCTATTATAAGGTTACTCTGGAACCTTGAGCTTTCTGCTTTATTTGCTGTCTATATACATAACATATTTCTTGACATATAAGAGTCATCATCATTGGATTTTATTACTAAGCTATGATTAGAAGTTGCATTTATTTGTAGTTTTGCTTCTTCTATTTGAGGGACCAACATAGGTAGGTCGAGGGTGAGAACTGTTGCTCCATCCTTAGGCATATTCCTTCACTAAGAATTCTTGCAAAGCAAATATGGTGATTGGTGTAATTCAGGGGTCTGCCTCAAGTATAAGTAGTTATGAATACTTAACTTTGTTGATAGATTTTATCAAGGTTCTAGCATTGAAGAGACCTGTGGAAATTAATTACCATTTGATTATCTTCCCGAGTGCTTAAAGTACCTCATTGTGCATTAGACTTGAGTAGTTTTATTTAGTTAGTGTACAGTGCAAAAGGTTGTTAGACGGTTTCATTCTTTTCCTTCTTCAACTTGTTGAGTGCATGATGTGGTCAGTAGTTGAAGCCGTGGTCAAACTTTTTAAAACTAATTGGTAGCTTGTTTTTTCCCTTAAATCTTATTTCATTAGACTTTTTGCTTTATTTTATTTTTGTTTTATTTATATATGTGCTGTTATAGTAGTTATTTATGTAGAATAAAGACATATATCCTTTTATATTGTTTGTTGCTAGAAATGTAATTCGTATTTCTCTTTTCTTATTCAGATTCAGGTAGCTCATCTGGCAGTGAATGTAATGCTGCCAAAGCTTCTGTTCCCAGGAATGCATCGAAGGTATATTTTAGTATTTTACGAATCAAACCAATTCTCTTTCTTAAATAGTGTGTGTTGAGGTACATGGTTTTTAATTGACCTTTTTCATATTTTAGGAAAACTTAGGTTCCAGAGCAAATTTAGACGAAAAGAAAAGTGCCGGTGGTTCCGGACATTGGAAATTGTGAATTAGGTTCCGGAGCAAATTTAGATGGAAAAAAGTGCCGGTGCTCCAGGCATTGGAAATTGTGAGTTTTAGGACTTGAATATATGTTTTGCATGTTTTCTTGAAATATTCCAAGGAATATTTGTCATTCAATAAGGTTCTCTGAAGGTCCACGTTCATTTCTTGTACAGCATCTGTAAATGTTTGGATGAAGTGGAGCTGAATTTCCAGGGTAAGCCATCTGCTATTGAGGTGGATAGCCATCAAGAGGGTAAGCATAATAATTAAGAAGATTGTATGATGATTTCTTTGGCCATCATCTCACACCTATCATGTT